>BLKR01000418.1:0-535292 GCA_011170035.1 Teleogryllus occipitalis
GCTCTAGTTCCCGTCTGGTCTCCTGGCTTGATACATTTTCCATGAGTTTTATAACTATAATGACAACTTCTCAAAAAGCAACAAGAAACTTTTCTTCTACTTCTAATAATGTTATCTTTTAGTTTGCACTGAAAAGTGACTGATAGTGATGATTTTCTGGCATACTTTCATCCACGTTCTTGGATCCAAGATGAAATAGTTTCCTATCATACTTTGTTGTACTACCATCTCTAGTAGTCCCTCACTGAATCCTGAATGTCTCACATTGTCCTTGAAAATATCTAACTGGAAGTGCAGTTCTTTGCTTTTGACAGCCATGTGGTAACTCTTAGCTTGGGCCTTCTCGACAATGGTTGGGAGATTTGCTTATTATAGGATCTCTCTTAATTTGCTGAAACTTATTCTTGCTACTTGATATTTGTGGTTGAGTAGTTCTATAAAACTCGTTTTCTTTCAAACTTTCCATTGTAGCTCAATGAAGACACCAACTTTCATTTTTTCTTCTTTCAGTTCAGAGGTGTTTGTCAAGAACTGAAAAGCTATTGAATTTTTGTAAATGGCAGTGACAAGTTGCTTGGTCAAGTGAAAGGCAGGCTATGATTTGCAAAAATGTCATGGTAACCAGTTAGAAACTTGGGAAGGAAAGAAAGAAAGAAAAAGCAAAGTGAAAAAAAAGATGTACAATTCAGTGTAAAATGGAGCCAGAAATGTATTTAAATTGTGAAAATTAAGGTTGTTACAGAGGACAGGTTGCCTAGGTTTTTCTGTGGTATATCCAAAAATCAGATGAAAATTTTGAACAGTGATGGTGAAATGGAGGTCCAATCTATAGATGAGCTTGGATATATTGGGGCATCCAGATTGAAATGGGAATTCCAGGTAGATTTACTCTCGCTCTGGGTTTTGCCTGGCAATGAACCCCATGTTGAAACTTCTCATCAGCAAAAGTTGTTACAAATTAATCAAAAGAAACATGTGCTGGTCTTGTCTGTTGTATGTGAGTGATCTCAAAGTGTGAGAGAGCAGAGGCAAATTATCTGTTTGAAAACAAAAAGCTCTGATTGAAACTGAAGATGTAAAGATGACAATTGGGCTAGGCAAATGTGCCATAATCAACACTAAAAATGGCAAGATTGAAAGCCACAAAGGACCAGAGATACTATTGGGGACTACCTAATGAGCTGTACAAATATTGAGTCATAGCCCAAAGTTACCTAAGAGATCACTCCAGGACAAAGAAAGCTCTGTCTGGCCAGTACAGATAAGAGTCACAAAAATATTGACTAACAAAATAGAAAAATCTCTAATAATAAATACTTATTAGCAAATCTTCTAAATAACAAATGAGATGTTACATTCTCACCATTGCCCTATTAAGTTCTGAGTGCTTTTATCTCTATGTAATGAACTTTACCTTTGTAAATAGCAAACTTAATGTTTTCATCAACCCACATTTTTGTCAAATAAGTCTCTACGGTATCTTATTTGCTTACACATGATAATAGCCGTTTTATTTTTTCTCTGCCAGAATACTCTAAATTGCACTTCCAGGTTAAGGCAATGGGGAAGCAAAGCCATATTGAATAAACACTGTCAAAATGGTGGTGGTGGAAGACTGCACAGTTGCTGAGCAAGATTTGTGTGTTGGGTGCAGAATCTGCTTGTTTTGTTCCTTATCTTCGGATAACACCCAAAAGTCGTGCCAGCAACTTCAATGACAAAAAATTAGCACAGATGCGTGAAATCTGTGATTTTGTAGGACGCAAAGAATCACGTTCTTAAAAGATATTGAAGCGTATTCATGTAAGCAATTGGTGAAATGCAATTAAGTTTTTCACCATAGGCTGGGGTATTATTTAAATGGTAGGGAGATGGGAACTTAGGATTAGTCTGATAGCTTGGGGTATTGTGCAAATATTAGTATTGGATTGTAATTGTAATTTTTATTAATGTAATTGGAAATTAGAATTCAAATAGATTCCATGTTCGAGGGGATGTATATTAGGATAGCTCCGTAGATGGAAGGAGTTTTCGATAAGTAGCTGAAGAAAGACAGTCACGCGTAGGTGTTTCTTACAAAGCACAGGTAGAGGAAATGACCGCGTATTGTTTTTATGGAAACTTAAATCCTATTAAATACCAAATAGTTGAGGACATTCCGGAACATTTTTGATGATTCTGTATAGAATTACATGTCCATATGCAACAGGTAAGGAGTTAAATGTTGTATGTCGAAATTCATGATTAAATTGAAAGTAAAAGTAATAAATTAGTGTTAACATTGAGAGAATTTATGAGCATACCAGACAATGGTAGAAATAACCATATTAATAATAGCAGTGGAAATAATCTCCTTCGTAAGATCGGTATAATTATTTGTAGAAGACATCGAGAGCTAGTAATATTAAAAAAGGCGTAGAAGGAAGGGTATTTCTCAAATGGCTAGCCCAACGCGGGGCATGATATGAGGTATTTCTCAATAAGGAGTAATCGGCAACTTTGCTTATTTATAATAAACGTGTGGGTGGTGGCAGCCTGTTCGTGAACTGCCACTGCAGTCACACCCATAAAAGGGTAAGAATGCTAGTGAAATCATTCATGCACTCAATATATTAGTCTTGTATTATTAGATCTGGCAATGATAGTGAACATGTGGAAGTATTTCGAAATCTTGAATGTGTTGAAGTGAACAAACCAAAGTCTCAAACCCCAGTAAAAAAAAATCTTATTTTCCAGAAATAAATAATATTGTTTGAAAAATAATGGTAATATAGTAAATGAAATTGTGTCACGTGCTTATTACGTCTTATGTTGTACGTTAATTATCATTTTCATAAAATATTCTTTATAATGAACTCTCTAATGAACAAACTTCCCAAATGTTAGTTCTGCGGAATTCGTTTATTAGAAGAGTTCACTCGAAAGAGCAAGTTATAGCAATCAACTAGTAGGCAATACCTACATTTTCCTATTCTTTCGAAATTCTAAAATTGTCAGGCACAGAGTTCACTGAACTAGTTAGGCCAAGTAGGATGCTGCCAACTAAATTTCATTGCCTTCTTTAACTCCTTTGTGAAGAGGCTAGTCTTACTCAAAAGAGGAGGAGGGGCCGTGCTAAGCATTAAATGACTGCACAACCCCAGAATGCAAGATGAGAATAAGTTCCTTTTTTGTTAAAATGTATTAATGAAAACGTCTGTACAAGTGACTAATGAATACTCACTCCACTGAATTGGAGTGCCTTCAAACACAACTGCAACAGGAACAACAATGGTAAGGTCAAAAATGATAATTGAAGAAGATTTGGAAGATTAACAACAAAAGTCAGAGCACGAAATTTCCTTAAATTATCCATGAATCTTGTGTTCAAACACCATACTGACTTAAGTAGCTCTTGAATGGCTATCTCTACCTGGAAACTGAGAAATTCATAATGGCAATCCGAGAGTATGTCAAACTAGGAATTATGAGAAACATTGCATGAGCATGTCAGTAATCGAGCAGTGAAGGAAACGCAGCATTCATTTTTATGTATTTATTTTTTTTAAATTTTGATCTCCCAGTCAGTGCACATTCAGCAATACTTAGCACTCACTCCATGATGGTCATGTAATAGTAAACAAATGGATTATGTTCAGAAATCCATTTACTCAGAAAGATACCATTGTGTTAGTAAACAAAGATGACTCGGTCGAAAAAAATGAATGTAAACAAGATTTAATTAAATATTGCGTATCTTTCGTACCATACAGTATTCGTATGTTTTTTTCATAACTACCATTAATTGTTGATTGATCAAATTTTCCCCAGCATCATTAATAGAAACCAGAAGTTCAGGCATTTATTTTACCTGAAATAGGCAGGCAAAATGGCATTTATTTGTTCTAAAATAGGCATCTAAAAAGGCATTTATTCTAGCTAAAGTAGGGGGTGCAAAAGAGCATGTAAACAATGAGAACTCACAAGTAAAAGAAATTTTAAAAAATAATAATTAAAATTATTCCAACTCAAAAATTTACATTAACACTTCATGTGTAAGAAAAGGATATTTTCTTTGTAATTTTGATTGTGTATGACCACGCAGTATGATGGCTACAAATTTCTTTTTCTCACGATGCTGTCTCTTCAAAACACTATTGTGAACTCCCTTTTGAATCTTGAAGTGCATCAGTGAAAATGGAGTTATATTTTTCACACTTGTGTTATCGCCAACTCTGAGCATCATATATAAAGAGACCTGTTCGCAAAAGATCGGTGGTCATACTCAAACATAGAATGGGATTGCTTGTGAGTGAACAAAGTCTGACAGCTTCATTGAAAAAATCAAAAATCATGATTGATATCATCTTCCTTTTTCATTCATATTTTTATCACAGTGTCTGCTTCCACAGAAAGACAAAATAATACTGTGCCTTTGAGTTGTCCAGGTATTTTTCTGCAGTTCTTTACATAATTTTTGAGCACCTATTTCAGGTATTTGGATAATGCAGTGTTGTATTTTCTCAACCCTTTGTTCTGCTATTTGTGATTTTGCTTCTACATCCTCAAGAACTTGATCAATTTGTTTAATAAGAATTCCTATCTCTGAAACCAGTTTTTCCACTTCTTTATCATATCCATTTTTTACGTATTTTATTAATTCCTAAAATGTCATTGCTGATTTTTCAAGAGAACATGAACACTCTTGGTGACATGCGTAGTTGCCAACACACATCGCATAGTGGACATCGTGCATTGAAAGCTAGAAACGCATGTTATCTTGACCTACATTGTAGCTTCCATCTTGCTTGAGCAGTAGGCACAACGCACATTGCCAAGAGCACTCTTGTGCCGTTTTCTTAATGATACAGCATCTATCAGATTAATCTACAACATGCGTTAAGCAGCTTGGGTGTCCAGGCATCGATGCAGCTGACACATTAAAGCTCAAAAAAAAAAAAAAAATATACACACACACAAGCAATATATCATACTAAACAAGTTTGAGAACTTTGAATCTATAATAATTTTAACCGCTCTTTTGTCCAATGCTTCAGCAATATTTTGACGCACCAATCAGACTTTCAAAAGAATAAGATTTTTGAAACCCATGTTGACCTCAGGCAAAAAGTTACAGCTTTGCAATGACCTTTAACAGTTTTGTCACACTTATGGCCCCTTTTCTGAATTTTTTGGAGAAGTGAAAATATGAGCCTTGAACATAAAATGAAATTTGGAGGGTATGAGTGCACTTTTTCAATAATTGTGCTCTAAACAAAGAAAAAAGTTATGTGCCAAGGACAGAGCAAAGTGAAAATTTTCCCGTGTGTGATAATTTAATTTTAATTAATGATTTAATTGTTGTGCAATTTGTATTTATTTTTACAGTTTCAAATTTAAGTATTTTTCTAATGGTAATCTCAGTTTTATTTATTTTGATATTGCCTGTTATTCAGCATTTCTATCTCTGATTGTATATGTACACTTTTTATTTGTTTTATTGTTGTCACCCTGTGAAATTCTTACACATCTTTCTGTCTTCTATACTTGCACATTTTTTTGATATTGTTCTTGTTTGTTTTTTTTTTTGTTTTATTTTCAGAACACATCTTGCAGAAAATGAAAGTAATTTTCAGAAGTTATTTGCTGATTATCAAATATTGCTTTCTGAATGGGAAAACTTTCATCAAGAGCAAAAAGACAAAGATCGTCATAATGCTGATTATCACAGTGTGCAAACTAGGGGATTTTCAGAAAAGCTTGATAATTTGGTTGCGCAAGTTCTTTGTAAAGAGGAAGAAATAAAAGACAATGAAAAAGAAATTAAAGAACTAAAAGAAAAAATTAAGAAACTAGAACTGGAAAATGAGGCTATTACTATCTTGAAAGCTCAGGTAAGAAAACATCAAGAATTGAAATGTGTTGTCATACTTTCGTAGTGTAATTGTGTGTGTAACAATAGTCCTCTTCTTAATGAATAACTAGGAATCTCAAACAATATAAAGGGCAACCCTCCACTGATTATTAAAATACAATAAAACCCCTTTTTTACATTCTCACAATTTGTTTTCCCAGCATGTACATTTCTTGTCAGTCTCATCAGTTTTTGGATATTCATAATATTATAACTACCCCACTGTTAGTGTAATTTTAATTTTCTGCAATTTACAACAGCCTGCATGCCACAACACAGCCTGGAAAGCACTTCATGTCGTGCACAACACTGCACTTTACTCCCATCTTCCTGCTTTAAAAATGGCCATATCAGAAAGACTGTTGAAATGGTAGGATATTATAAAGAGTTTTATGAAATGTTACATTTAGTGCTCACAGACATTTACAAATATAAAATGCATCAAGCAACATCACGTCAACTGACATTTTAATTCCATTATAACATATATAGTTAGGTATAAAAGTTAAAATACAATTATAATAATTTTACATACTTTTTACATTAGTTCTTTTAGGCTGTATGGGCAATTTGCAATTAGGAAATCTTTTAATGTCCTTTTGAACAAAGTTCCACTTAATGAGTGGAAGACCCACGGAGATTAGAAAATTTAAATACAGTGAAAATCATTATTGACCGCCTAGGGCTACACAAATTTTCATTTGACGACATTACAGAAATATTTATAAAGGAAGAAAGAATGACCAATGTGCATTGCTAGAGGAATATAAGAGATGTAGATCATTTGTTTATATTATTGTAATGGATCATTACAAGTCACGATAAATGTAAACAAAAGTAAATATGACGATAGCAACAATGGAGTCAGGAACGAATGCAAAGACTTGAGCATTTAAACTGTAATAAAAGAGAATGTGAATTTAATCAATAATGGGGAAATTAAACAATATGGTAACAGTTTTAAGTAACATAATGGACATGTGAACAAATTCCGTGGGGGAATGAAAATAATTTAATAAAATGTTTTGACAAGAACCAATGGGAATTTAGATAATATTCGAGTTATCAAATGAGATGCACAGTAGAAACATTTTGGGGGCTAGTGCACAATATTCTAAAAACAGTCTATAGGCGCACAAGATGAATAAAAGAAGAGACAAGCCGTGGAGTCGGTGAAAGTAGAAACGAGGCAAGGGTGATTTTTGCATCGTTAATGAAGTGAAGTCGGAACTTGTAATTTTGATGCAATAGTGGACAACGTGGACGAATGCGTTATTAATTAGGAAGGAATGTTCGGTTCAAGTTATTAGGAAATTTTGGAAGTAAATTTGAAAACCTGAGTTAGCATTGAAAACACAGACGTTTTGTGTGGAAAAATCATAAGATGGACATGGAATGAGCTGGGAGCGATGGTCAAGAGTGCTGATTTGCTGCAACAGGAAAGTAAATGCTGGGGAATCCTATCCAAAAAAATGAAATAATGTAGGAAGACCAAGTCCTGTTTAATTTTATGAATTAAGTTAATATTTGTAAAGAAGTCAATGGCCATGCATGCATTCAGGGAGAGAGGTAGAAAAATACAAGAAGCAAAACAACAATGAGGGAGTAAGAGTAATATTTTGTTAATGTTGTTTCGAGTTTGGGATTTTTGTGTAACAATTGCTATATGATGTAACCATGTAATGTTGCAGAATATAATAGCATATGTTATTACAAAGTAAGTATCATTATTTCTGAGTTTTTCTGAGAGAGTAGTTTTTCAGATCCCACATTGGAAGTTATAAATAATCGTGTACGTAAAATTGCACTTCCGAAATCCTGTATAGGCAGCCTATCAGACCTGCAAAATAAAATTATCAAGACTGTATAATTTCGACATAACTGATGTTAGTAAAGGGTTCAAAATGGGAAGGACAGGTTGATGTACGATATTCAGTTTGAATATATAAATAGGTCGAAGTAAAATATACTTCATTATATCATCCTCCTTTACAATTTCACACTTTCTTACTCTAAAATAAACTTAATTTTTTCCTATCCTTTAATGACTCTGACCTTGTAATGTTGTTTTTATGTATCTAATACTGCATATTAAAGCATATTGTAATGCTTATTGTTGATATGTGTCTAAATACATTATACTCCTAGTTTTGAAGGGAATAAAAATCACCTTATTTACACTTCCTCCCAATTTACTCCATTTTCTGTAAGGTCCCGTGAAAAGTGTAAAAGAGGGGTTTTACTGCACTATGACTTTGATGATTATTTTTTGCTAGAATAAAAGTTTAGATTCTTAATAGCAGAAGTACTGTATAGTACAGAATAGATGCATAGAACTTCATTAATTTTTGTAGAACTTTCATTTTTTTATTTTTATTGAAATCACAAAGGTATCATATCAGTTCCCTTGAATTGGAAATTGATTCAGAGAACTGGATATCATAATACATCCACAGAAGAAAAATATTACATTATTCATTGGAACTTAAATAATGATATAACTGGAACATTTTGTTTGATTTCATGAAAACATTGTTTTCTAAGGTTCATGAATTCCAATATTGTAATGAGAGCATGTAATTGTTTTTCAGGTGGAGGTCTATCAATCTGACTTCAATGCGGAGCGGGAAGCACGTCAGAACTTAGCTGGAGAGAAAGAACGGCTGGCTGAGGATTTGCGTCATCTGCAAAGAAGAAATCAACAACTTTTAGATGAAATGGAAGCATACCAAAGAAATCAATTTGATCAAGGCAGGAATACTGGTGGAAGGTTGGTAAATTAATATTTTTATGGTCAATTTTCTGATGGAATTTACTGATTTCTATTGTTTATTTGTCAGTTACAGTATTTTTAACTATATTTTAATTTATTAATTCAGTTCATTATTGTAATTCAAGAGAAATATTTTGTTTAGTCCACTTGGAGTAACAATTAACTTGGATTTTTAGTAGCATTTGTGGCAATTTCCCCAAAAATATTCCATGCTGCCTAGTATTCTTAAGTAATATGATAGTCATGTAAAACAAATTTTAATTGTAATAATTATTTATTAAGTAGTAGTGACACAGGCAACTGTGTCCACTGCCGATAACCTGATTTTGAACAGCATAATATTATATAATAAATGTTTGAAAACTGTAGAATTACAAAAGAAATGTAAAGTATCATAATATTGAAGAGTATAAAGTACAATAATGTTAAGAACATCTGTTTACAAAGTGACCTGAGAGGTTATTGAATACATTAATCAAAGATCCTGTCTCAGCAGGATCAGGAAAACTCTTCCATACATCTACACCTCTATTGCTCAGGAAGCGTTTGTGTTGAACCAATAGAAGTCTTGAGTTCAGAAGTTTTATGGAATTAAACTTCCAAAATATTGTGGTGTCATGTGGTTGCAATAATACACAGACGAGAGTGGGTTAAATAATTGCTGGTTTATTTACTAAGTTCCACCACTGAAACAACCTTATTTACTCGATTAAATTAACTAAAAAAGATCCCACTACTCGGAGTAATCTGTCGCTGCGGCTACCACACCTCTACGCTCGAATATCACTTACATTCGATGGCGTGAAGCGCCGCATCCTACTTACGGACTCATCCTTGAGTCTCCCAGTCCTTGTGGCAAGCATATTCCGGCCCTATCCGCCACGCCCGCAGCCCGCACCCAACCAGGCATTTGCCGACCGGCTCCCGGCCAGATGCGCACACCTTGAAGACCCGAAGCGAAAGAGATCGAAGCGACATCGCGCCCGGCGTAGGTAGCCTGCACCCCTTCCACGCCACTTCCTGGCTTTTCCCCCAACGTCACATCCGCTCTCTCTATAGAGAGAGCGGATGGGCAAAGGCTTGCCGTGGCGGCGGAGAGCAAAGGCTTGCCGTGGACGCCTAACGTTTCGCCTACGTCACACGGCCACTCCTTGAAATGTGTTTGTATCCACGATGCTACAATATGCTTGTTTATTATGCTATAATCAATCTTAATCAATTCATCCATGTGTGAATATGTCTTCTGTTATAAAAATACTAGCTGAACCCGGCAGATGTTGTCCTGCTCTGTCTCCCCCTCCCCATGGTGATCCCCCAGTGTTGGAGTTCATCAATTTTGAACAAACCAACATCCATTTTTATGTGCAGAGAAAACATAAATTTATTGCATTCAGGCAGTTTGGGAGCAAAATGAAAACATTACAATGCATACTCCTTGTGTAAGTGTCCTGGGAAGATTCGTCTATCCATGTACTTCCTTCAGCTACTCACGCCAGAAAGTATGGATTAATTGATTGATTTAGGGCGCAATAGCAGGAATTTTCTTCCTTTTGATCCATCTTTGCACAAACTGGGTCTGCTAGGCCCTGCTGTCTTAATGCTCTCGAAATGTTTTGAAGATTCCAAGAACATCATGATTTTGTGGTTTTTCTTTGATTGTTGCTTTCCCTTAATATAGATGAAGATGATGACAATGATAATAGTTATTACAATTATTATCAACAATTAACAAGAACTACTACAACAACGATAAAATTTAAAAAATTGAAATCAAGTTAAAAATAAAAAATAACTCTTGGCAAGATTCAAGCCAATTGTTCAGCCTGTCTTCCAGATATTCATAAATTAACGTAGGGGCAGTGGCGGCTCGTGGTCATACTATTAGGATGTGCAACGCCTCTCTTCTCTCTCCCTTCTTCTCCCCTCCCGCTTTCTCTCTCTCTCTCCCTCTCTCTCCCTCTCTCTCCCTCTCTCTCCCTCTCTCTCTCTCCCTTTCTCTCTCTCCCTTTCTCTCTCTCCCTTTCTCTCTCTCCCTTTCTCTCTCTCCCTTTCTCTCTCTCTCCCTTTCTCTCTCTCTCCCTTTCTCTCTCTCTCCCTTTCTCTCTCTCTCCCTTTCTCTCTCTCCTTTTCTCTCTCTCTCCCTTTCTCTCTCTCTCTTTTTCTCTCTTTTTCTCTCTCTTTTTCTCTCTCTTTTTCTCTCTCTTTTTCTCTCTTTTTCTCTCTCTCTCTCCATTTCTCTCTCTCTCCCTTTCTCTCTCTCTCCTCTTTCTCTCTCTCTCTCTCTCTCTCTCTCTTTCTCTCTCTCTCTCTTTCTCTCTCTCTCCTTTTCTCTTTCTCTCTCTCCTTTTCTCTTTCTCTCTCTCCTTTTCTCTTTCTCTCTCTCCTTTTCTC
Organism: Teleogryllus occipitalis; assembly: GCA_011170035.1. NCBI lineage: Eukaryota > Metazoa > Arthropoda > Insecta > Orthoptera > Gryllidae > Teleogryllus > Teleogryllus occipitalis. Next base: position 11,058 of record BLKR01000418.1, read on the forward strand.
TTTCTCTCTCTTTTTCTCTCTCTCCTTTTCTCTTTCTCTCTCTTTTTCTCTCTCTCTCTCTTTTTCTCTCTCTCTCTCTTTTTCTCTCTCTCTCTCTTTTTCTCTCTCTCTTTCTTTTTCTCTTTCTTTTTCTCTCTCTCTTTCTTTTTCTCTCTCTCTTTCTTTTTCCCTCTCTCTTTCTTTTTCTCTCTCTCTTTCTTTTCTCTCTCTCTTTCTTTTTCTCTCTCTCTTTCTGTTTCTCTCTCTCTTTCTTTTTCTCTCTTTCTCTCTCTTTCTTTTTCTCTCTTTCTCTCTCTTTCTCTTTCTCTCTCTCTCTCTCTTTCTCTCTCTTTCTCTCTCTCTCTTTCTCTCTCTCTCTTTCTCTCTCTCTTTCTCTCTTTCCCACTCTTTCTCTCTCTCACACACACACACACACACACGCCCATACATACACATATACATTACAAGCATACACATATATTCATTAACAAAGATAATGACAATTAGAAACAAGGCATCTTATGAAGTTTGATAACATGTTGAATAGTTCCTTTTATCACCAATGAGGGTTGACCGCATTTCTTTTCACAACATTCGTTTCAGCTTCGCTCGGCAAGAACCCCTCCGATATATTTACTACTTGGGTCATGTTGCCACATGATTCGGCACTTCCAGAACGTTTTTCACTGGGTGTCAAGAAACGCATTAATTCGAAAAAATTTTACTCGCACTTTCGCTATGAAGTATTTTCCATAAACTCACTGTACAAATTATGCTTAAAATACAAGTTTTTATATCCATTACTCAAAAAGTCTGTAGTGTGCCGTCTACACTGACTGACGAAACACACGATCTGTGTCGCTTCAGTAAACGATTTTTTTTCAGCAATTTTGTCTGTGTCTTTTCCATTGATGTTATTTTAATATTTTTGACACTATTCATTGTCACTAGTACAAACACACTTCACAGAAAAACGAACACTCTAACTTCGGTTTTTCAAAACGCATTAAAAAGTAGCCTCCTACATACATTTACACAATACATTTTGGTTGTCACATGCTTAGGAATGGATTTGTAATTGCAACTCTCTTTAAAATGTGCAAATAACATTCGATTAACACAATACTTATAAATGCAATACTGCACAGCAATGCGTTTGCGTTTCACGCACTTCCGAAGAATTGCTTTGGAATGGGTGAGAGCTCATTGAAGTGGAAAAATATCTCACACTTTCTTCCATCAGTGCCACACTTACTTCTCTCAAAAACTTGTGCTAGCCGAGTGTTATCTTCATATGTCAAGACACTTCCAGAGGTCGCGCTTGCGCAGTAATATCCGCACAGTCCGGAATGTGCTCCCACCGCCCGTAAGCCACCATGTTCCCCCTCTTTTCCCTTCAGCCCCACGGGAGACACTGACCCCGGCTGCTCGCTCGCATTTCCCAAGTGTGCTCTAGCCTGCGGTCGCGAAGGGCATTGGTGGCGGACTGTCAATCGCAGCTTCCGAACGGCGCCTGTTTTGATATACCATGTTTCGGAAACGCTCTGAGAGGTCTTGTATTCCCCTCACATTAAGAAATGTTTAAGAAACATTGCACTGCAGTTATTTGGGGGTGCACATGTGAACGTGCGAATACCCATGAGCCGCCACTGCATAGGAGACAATGCTAAGTTGAAATATCTCTTAACTATTCAAGGAATGAGATGAGCTGTAAAGTTGTTTTGAAGGATACTTACAATATTAGTATTGACTTGAGCATTGCAGGAAACAGGAGGTTGTAGACAGGTTAGGCCTGCTTTAGATTATTTGGAGCATGGAACGATCCTGAAGAGTACTATTATTTGCCATTTCGATTTTCTTCTTAATGTTAGTTGTGGTGTGGAGTCTAAGGTGTAGTAGTAAGAAATAGTTCATGTTTTAGAAAACACAGAATTAAATTGTTTGAGTGATAGACAGATTTGTGTCCTGATAGAAAAGTGCCCTTCGATGATTTTATTGCTAGAAAGAACTACTTTCCAAATGGTCAATGATAATCCCCTTGTTGTGCAACGATAGCGCATAATATTCTGACATTAGTCCCTAGAATGTTTTGTAATGCCCTAATCAGGAGGCATTTGATGTTTTCATTTGTGAAAAAACTTAATGAGAAATCTTTGTTTGCACAGAATATTTCTGATGAACTGCAAAAATCATTGATTGTTCATGCTTGCAATCATTTCCTCAGCCAGAGGTGTGATCCCTTTTGTACAGCAACAAAGAACATAAGATATTTGAACACTTTTTAGACATAGCAATAAGAGTTCTTGATGGGGAAGGACACAAAGAGTTATTAAAATCTATCAAATCTATCAATCTATCAAATCTATCAATCTATCAATTAAATGTTAAATTTTCATGAAGTGTAAGAGTGGTTTTATAAGAGAAACTTGTAAAGAAAGTAAGAGAAATTCACGTCTTGAACATATTTTTACCTTTAAGTACTACCTGGGCACATTGGATGTTGAAGGCTCCATTTGTCCATTAACTTGTTTGGCGGTGGCAAACTTGGCACATCAGTAGGTAAAAACAAAAATTTCATTTTCAGTGTAGTGCATTTATTAAACCACTTCATGCTTTGAAAATAATGATAAGTTAAATAATATTATTTGATATAATAAAAACAATGAAGGTCTATTTGTAATAATTGAATGGAAATAAAATTGATTGATCTAACAAAATATCCTTGAAATTTGTACATGTTTTTTCAGCAATTGGGGCACAATTGCAGCACCAGGCCGGGTATCTGCTAATGCCTCATTAAATGCACCAACAAACGCACCAGTTCCTTCGGAACCGAGTCAGCGGAGGTCTCCTGAAATAGAACCTTCGCCACCAAGGGTGAGAGCTATCCTATTGATCTGAAAAAGTATTTGAATTTATGTCTTATATATAAGAAAATTTCCTTAAATGGAGTGATATTGAATCTCTTTGATTCTCTCAAAATTGATGTATGAAATATGATTATTTTCAGTAGGTATGTTCAACACTAATTTTAATATTAGTTTTGTAAAGCTGATTCCTTGAAAGAGTTAAAGGTTTTCCATAGTTTCAGAATTCTGACACAACACTGAATGCAATTTCTTTTCATTCATGTTTTTTAATATTTTTCCTCTTATGCATGAATCACACATTCTTATCAGTGTGTTGATCAAAAGTGTGCATGTTTGAGTACAATGTTGAAGTTTTTGCTTTCCAAAATATTCATGAGTAGTAGTCATAATGGTTGTGGAGATGGTGGAAGAAATCTTTAATATCTTACTTTTTCTTTTGCTTTTGGTGCCTGTTTTCAGAGTATTTTGCGTAATATGAGTCTAGCTTTCTTATTTGCTTCAGTAGTTAGTTGATATTCATTAGGAGATTTGATGCATTGTAATCTCAAACATCAATTGTTCCTGAGAAAAGGATATGCTAGTCCTTGCCACAGTAGTTTTTTGGGGAAAATACACATTTTTGTAAGAAATTAAATTGAACAGCTTACAAGGAATTAAAGATTTTAATCCCCTGGCCCTTTACTCCCTGACATTTTTCCAGAGTAAATAGGTACTCTGTTGTTTACAAACACAGTTCTCCTGTGTACTGCAGGTATATGATGAAGATATCCCCCCACCCAAAGAATATGTTTGCCCTCTGTGTAAGATGGCATTCCGTCAACTTGGACTTCTAGAATACCATATTGAAACTTGCCTTGACAGTTAATCTATGTGTGAAGGTAAGTTTCATTTTTTCATTCAGCATTTGTGAACCTTTTTAACATAAAGATAAGTGCATTGTAAGTAAAATTTGCGACTTCAGAAATAATAGTTAAACACTGAAGCGACTCTTATAGGATCACATAACAATTTTATTAAGAGACAAATTGTTAGGGCTCAACTGTACTATCTGGGCTCCTTAATACTAGGTAAATAGTAAATGTTTAATTAAATTTTACTCGCTGACCTCAAGACATTAACTTTTTGTAAGACAACATACCATAACAACACTGAGTTTACATTCATGGAGTCATTGAAAGAATTGGAAACATTGAAATATTACACTGCTAGGTAGTATCTCAGCACCCAACTACAGGGATGCCATCTCACCTATTGGTGCTACAACAGCTCATATTTCTTGCATTATTTATAATGGTTATATTACTATTTCAACCCGCAAAAATTTTTGCACGTGGGGATTCACATTCTAGTTTTAAGTTTAGCAAGTATTTAACATAACCACCACACCGTCTGCTTGAGTCAGTATAACAAATTTCTCAATTCTTTAAATGGAAGTTGAACATTTGCAATTTTTGAAAATTTAAAGGTTTTGATGAAAATCTAGAAAATAAAGTAAAAATATTAAGAAAAAGTTTCCAGATTTGAGAAGATTTCTTAAACGTAATTTTTTACAATTATAACTTTTTCACTCCAAATTAGTGAAAACTACTCATCTTTTCGAAACATTTTACATTGCTTTATTTCAAGGCCTAATTTTGAAGAACATATTTCATGAAGAAAAACATTTTTTCTTAATATTGTTATTGTGGGAGGATGCAGTAAATGTTTTTAACTTTTGCAATTTTTGAATATTCAGTTTTCAACGAAAATTGGACCTGTGCCATTTTTATAAGTATACTTTCTTCTATCCAAGAAAAAATGTAGAGCCATTTTCAGAAAATTTTGTAATTGTCAGAGTTTTCATGTGAAAAGCCCCCCAAAAGTAATATATTTGTTACAAATTCAAGGGGTTGTGACATCAGCCAGATTGATAGAGGAATATTGAACTTTTATGAAAATCCTGCTTAAGGTTTTGCTACTAGTATTGTTTCCAGACAGACAGATGTTTTGCCACAAAACAATTTTTCATTTTAAAGCACCCACAAATTTGGATTGTGGCTACTCAACATGTTAGTGACAGTAATTTAGTACTACTTATAGGAGCAAGAATTATCCACTTTTTCACTATGAGGGACCCATAAAAAGAGTGTTTCACTGAAAAAATTGCTGGTTTTTTTTCTGCAGCATAACATAACTTTCTCTATACTATGTATTAGTATGTGAGAAAGTAAAAATTCCTGCTAATAAGTAAATTTTATTCATCATTAGTATTCTAGGGATAACACATTTTTCATGACATCTTTCTCATTATGCTTTTTCCGTTCCCATGTGCTTTGCTTTGTTCTTCAGTCAGTCTGATATTGATTTTTTTTTTCAACATCATTAAAGATAGTTAATTTGTTATGTTGTCATACTGAAAATCTCTTGTACTATCAAGGGACTTTCCTGAATTTGGGATTTTTTAAAATCTATATCAATTAATACATGCATTGGGATGTTTACCTTAATTACATTAAAAAACTGAATCACCCTAGCTTATCGGTATTGTTGGAATTTAAAGGTTTTACAAGAAAGTATTGCAATTTTTTTGTTTTCATTCATAAGGTTTTCCACCACTGTTGAAATTAACTTTGATAGAAACTGTCACATTATAATATTACATAAACATTAACAAATATCCGGTGTTCTGTCTTACACTTCAACTATCATTTGAAAAAATTCTTAAACAAACTAAGCATGAAAAATGCATACTTTTTTATTTCAAAAGTTTAAAACAAAGTGTGAACTCGGTGTATTCATGTTCTACATAAATGAACCAATGATGCCCGATGAGTATTTTAACTGAAAGTAAAATATTACTTTATTATAACGTGAACCAGCAGTGGCCTTCTTTTATCAATGTGGCATTGTCAAATCAACAGTGGCCACTGCTTTAATTTCATTTGATTTTGATTTATTAGTCACAAAACCGTAAAAAATATGGTATAAAAATAAAAGTATGGTATAATGGTGAATAAAAGTATAAAAAAATACAATGAAATTAGCAACTTTGGAAAACTAGACATTTTCCCTCCAGAGTTTTAGAAAACTTAATTGCATCAATAAAGGAACTGCATATTTTAATTTTTTTGTATTTCTAACGTAACAATAACATAACCCTCCTCTATTCCTACCACTCCTAGCAAAAGGTGAGCTCAATGAAACATGCGCATAGTGACATTTATTTCTAAAGTAAAATAAGCATATGCTCAATAGATCAGCGAGACTGGACAAAAACTTGATTGAGATAGGGATCTCAGAAGCTGAAGTACATTACTTGTTACAGACATTATATATCATTGTTAAAATAAATATTATTTTTATTTTTGATGGTCAATAAAGTCTCAAGTGTATAGAAACAGTTAAACAGAAGAAATTTTACTTCTAACTTAAATTTGTATACTGATTTGAATTGTTTAATGTCACCTGGCAATGTATTGTAAAATAACGTGCATGTGGTATATTTGGATTTCTTGTAATGATCTGTTGATACTAATATCTGATAAATGTGGTTTTTACAATGTGTGTTATTATAAATATCTGAATTGCATGTTCCCACCCCTAAGTAAACCAGTTTTGACAAAAAAAACAAACAACAGATTCATTAATAAATAGACAAGGCAATGGAAAGATTCCAAGCTCAATGAAGAGAGGCTTACAGGAATCACACAAATGGCATATCCTTATTATCTGTATAGTTTTTTCTGCAATCTAAAAGTCTGGGTACTACAGAATGAGCTTCCCCAGAATATTATGCCATATCTCGGGCAGGAATGTACATTTGCAAAATATACGCAATGAGCTGCATGAAGGCTGACAAAATTTGAAAGAATTCTGAATGCGTAACATAATGAACTTAATATAGTATTTAATTCAGTTATCTGGATATTCCTTGGAGGTTTGACTGAAGGGAGAGACCCAGAAATTTTGTTACGCTAACGTCAGCTAATTGAATATTGTTCATTTTCAATGGAGCTTGCGATTGCTAAAAAAATTCATTGAAACCGCTTTTCCTTCGTTAATTATTAATTTGCTATTAAGAAACCAATTTGAAACTTCTGACATCATACTGTTTATTGTTTCTTTTCTGCAAAGAACATTTGTGTCATTAGTGAACAGAACTGTTCTTCCATTTTTAGCGGACAAGGGTGTATCATTTCCGTATAAAATAAAGAGTGTAGGACCTAAGATCAAACCTTGCGGGACCCCATGCTCAATTGGCCAAGAATTGGAAAGATAATTAATGTTCTTTTGTGTCAGTAAGGTATTTCTACTCTTTGAGATCGATGTTTAATGTAAGAAGTTATCCTATCCCACGAATTCTATGGGAAGACAATTTTGAGAACAAGATGTTATGGTCAACAATGTCAAAAACTTTCAAAATATCTAAAAATATTCCAATAGGTGCTTCATGTTCGTCCATTGATGAAGCAACATCTTTAAGAAAACAGAAAATGGCAGTGTCCTTACATTTTGATTTTCTAAATCACTGTTGTGGATGTGAAAATTCCTCGTTTTTCTTGAGAAATTTTTCCATTTACCTGTAGATAAGCCTCTTGAATATTTTTGAGAAAGCTGTAATAAGAGAAATTCACCAACAATTTTGAATTTCCTTTTTGTTGCCTTTTTTAAAAAGTGGCTTAATTTGTGCTGGTTTGAAAGTTTCTGCAAGTATTCCTGTGTATAAAAAAAAGCATTGAAAATGTGATTTAATGGATGAATAATAACAGTTAGACAAGTTTTTAATAAAAATCTGGAAATTCATCCAAACCTGGCAAATGTTTATTTTTAGTTTACTAACTTTTCTGAGGAGTTCACTGGAAGGACTCAGAAATAAACGTGTCAAATATTCAGTCTCTATTAGACTTGCTGCTCATGACTGATGAAAGCATTATTACTCCACTTATTATGAGACCAAATGTTGGTTTGAGTGACAACACAGTGATGATAACAATTTTGCAAATAGAAATCTCCTGTGCAGTTCCAGGACAGAAGCCGCAAAGGTTGAATTACTACAAAGCTGATTACGATTCAATAAAGCCAGAACTGGAATCAGATATTAAATCTCGAAGGATGACCAAGGGTTTATGATAGTTTCTGGGAAAGGATACACTAGTTACTACATGCTTAATTGTCGAGCTTTAAGGCGAGGAGAAATGTAAATAAACCCTGGATTGATTGAGAAATAGTGATGAAATCTAGAGCAAAGCAAAGGGCATGGGTTACATATAGAAGAACCAGAAAGGATGAGGATTACTGAAATAATGAGGAATTAATAACAAGAGTGTAAAATTGAGTAGACAATGGAAGGTGAAATATGAGGAAGATATTATCCAGGAGGGAAAGAAGTGAATGTCCTCATATATTAGAAGACAAACGATGAACAAAACTGGCCTGCTGATGTTTGGATGTAGAAAGTGAATTGGTATCAGACCTCACAAGAATAGCAGAGGTTTATGCGGATTACTTTCAGAAAATTTATGTTATTGAACTGGATGGTCTCCTTCCAGCAACTGAAGACCTGGATATTGTCACTCTTCAAAATGTGGATATCTCTCAGATTCACGGTTGCTCAGTGTGCAATTCATATTGCTCCTCGTCACAATGTTTAGTCACTGGATGCAGGGAAAGTCCTGCAACAGTGGAAGTCTAGTGTTGACACTCCAATAAAAAAAAAGGGAACAAACAACTGTCAAATAACTATCGCCCTGTCAGTCTGACCAGCACAGTGGGTAAGATAAAGGAAAGCCTTATTGTGTATGAGCTGCTTAACCATACAGTGATCATTGAGGTTATTCTGTGGTGACAATTAGTTTTATACTTGTATACCTGGCAGATCCACAACTACCAACCTGCTGAGTGCTTTAAATGAGTGGACTAGGGAGTTGATGAAGGTTACACCATGGATGTCATTACCTAGACTATGCCAAAGCGTTCGTTAAGCTTTCGCATAGGAGATTGCTGCGCAAGCTGTGGACTAGGAATTAGAGACAAATTACTTTGCTGGATTGAAGATTATCTGACTGGCAGAACGTTTCAAGTTTGTATCAGAAACACCCTCTCTGTGCCGAGACTTGTTACGTGTGATGTTTCTCAGGGCTCTGTTCTGGGACCCATCTTGTTTCTTTTGTACACGTCCCACTTTGGAAAAGACTTGATATCAAAGTGGAATAGTTACGGTGATAATACTAACTTGTATGGAAACCCAATATTGCAGCAATTGCATCTTCAAGGAGATTTGCAAAGGATAGAGGAGTGGTCCAATTTGTGGTTTCTTTCACTGAATAGCAACAAATGCACAGTCCTTCATTTAGACAAAAACAACCCCTGAAACCGGTACCAGATTGGTGGACATACAATACAACCAGTGACTGCATAGGTTGACCTCGGTGTGGTTGTAACCCAAGAATTAAAATGGGATAGATAGGTCTCAGCAGATGTCAAGAGAGCAAACTTTGCACTGTACCTGATGAGGAGAGTGTTCCCAAGAATTAAGTTGACAGAAATGGAAAAAACTGTGTATGACATGTATCTGACCAATTGTGGAATATGCCAGATCAGTATGATCTTACTACTAAAAAGAAGTTGAGGCCTTGGAGAAAGTGCAGAATGGAATGATGAAGTCTGCTATTGATCTACGGAACAGATCATATGAAGAGAGATGTCGGGCAGTTGAACTGCCATCTCTGGAGCAGAGGAGACAACGAAGAGATGTAATCAAAATGTTTGAGATTATGAATGGAGGATATTGTGAAAGAGGCCTCAGAAATTGCTTTGAGAGAAGTCTGGTTCATCGCCTTAGGGGTCACTCTTTGAAGTTGCGCCAAGAGAATATGAGGATCTTATAGCAACACCACTTTTTGAGTAACAGTGGCGAACTTGTGGAATGGATTACCAGCACAGAATGTTGACAGAGCTTCACAGGGTTCTTTTATATCAGTCTTTCAAGATATGCAGGATACATGACGTCTATTAACTATTGTTACAATAGTCACTGTTTTTGTTTTATTGCTAAAGTTATATTACTTGAAGTATGCTACATGAGGTATTATGATAAATTCATAGATTCATATTAAACATGTACAATTTTTGTATTATATGAATGAAACAGCAAAATTGCTGCTGCCATTACAAAATAAATAAATAATGAAGTAAATTTTTTGGGAAGCATATGATGTTAAATTTTGGGGTTTTAGTCCCTTCGAGAGAGGAGCTGCAATTCTAGAAAAGTGTTGGTTGAAGAGATTTGCAACTTTTGCCAGATTGCTTATTTCTGTCATTTTACTTAAAAATTAACCTTCTTTACAGTGCTGAGATGATGTGATTGATTTTTTTGCGATATTCCACCTAGCTTTAGTTACATTACTAGCATTCAAAATAACCTGATCATTTGTCATTATTTTTGCTTGTACTATTACCTTCCTTAAAATGCTTTTGTATTTTTGGAAGTAGACATTGAAACTAGGTGATATGTTTGATGTTTAGAAACAAAGTAAAGTATATATTTGTTTTTTCACAATGTTCTAATTCCTTGTGTGATTCACGTATTGCTTTTCCATGAAATGTTTAGTTTTCTCTTTTTAAAAGGCACATGTTAAAGCTTTCAGAAAAATAAATTATATTTTTCATCAGTGTCAACAGCATTTAAACTGCGTGATTCTGTAAGTAGTCCATGGGATGCACGGTTTGCAAATCAGCATTCTTGATACCACTAGCAACAAAATGCAAATGGATAAAAAGCATATAATAATTAAATATAATATTGTTATATTCATCAAAACTACTCAGTTTTACAAGAATTACTCGTCATTCCCGACCCTGAACATGCAAAATGAAACGATCCATTCGTTTTCACATTTAACTCAATTAACCAATATTTGCCTGGTGTTCCATTATTGGAACAAAGAACAGTGGAATTGTCTTTGACTCCTTCTTGTCAGAGAATGCCCGTGGAGGCTTCGTTATATTCCTAGAACTTCAACAGAGGGATCACATTTCCCGTCGTGAAATCAAATAGGCTGTTTCACCTTTAGGTGTTGCTTTTGCATGCTTGTTGCTTGTTTGTAGTTATAGAAATGTTTGTCAAACCATTGTATCAGAAATGTGACAGTAAAACCATTGTGTATCTGATTGCAGAATGCAGAGGAGTCACAGCCTACCTATTACTGTCCCAAATGCCAGAAGAGTTTCAAATCGTTGCAGCCTTTACAATTCCATGTTGAAATGTGCTTGGAACTGTCTCCATAACATGTCCTGGGAAGGACCTGCGTGAGAACAAAAATACCAGAAGCTATTTTTAATTATTAATTGGTATTGTAAAGAAGAATTGGATTAGGGATTGGAAGACTAGCTTTAAAATGTTTTCATCGACATTTTTTCAAAGAAAAAATTAGTCATTTTTCAGAAAAATGTGAAATGGTTGAATGAAGTATGTGGTTTATTGAAAGTTCAATTAGTTTAAAATGTTTGCAATAAGATCTTGAAATTGTTTTTGCTTTAGTTATTCTGGTTTTCTGTAATTGCTCGATAATTGATTATTGAATTTTTTAAAAATGTGTATGAGGCAGAGTTATAATATCGATTCTAGAAGTTACGTATATTAACTTTCTCAAGTATTTTTTTAAATATTATTTCATTTTTCATGTTACCACTTTTTGTTTTAAGTATTGTCATTTTAAATCACAAATTAATCAGAATTTTGCTGTTTTGCAGAGTTCATGTTGCAATTTATTTATGAACAAAAAATGTATGTGCTGTAAATTATAAAAAGCTGCCAGCAATTTAAGGGTTATTTTCATTCAGTTGGTTTAAAAACTGTTAAACCAGAAAACAATTTCATACCATTTACTGTTTAAATTTTTTATTGTAAACAATCTTATTTCTATTGTTAGTTGTTCTGAATTTATAATTAACTTTCCTGGGTTTCATGAAACTTGGTTTCTGTACTATTGTCAACTGGAAATATTTTTTTGTTTTTTTTATTAATTTGCTCGTCATCAGAATGTTGATCTGTTTTTAGTTTGCAAAGCAATGCACAAAAATCAATACTTTACAAGGATGCAGGTAACTTCTTTGTTGTAAATACAGTGACTGACTCTTGTTCAAGTGATAGTTTCAGAAGACTGATTGTGCCATAACCTTGTAAAGATTGTTTTAAAAGATTTTTTTTTTATTAGAAAGTTAAGAATTGTAAATGTAAACAATCCACTTTGAACTTGATTTAATAGATACAACTATCTAGGTAAGGCAATGGTTTTTAAAATTGCATTTAATTTGAAATCATGGTGGTTGTTTAGCAAATTACAACTGTTTTCCTAAGAAATAATAGTTGAAAGATTGAAGGCATTTTTTCATATGCATTCAAAGAAACTAAGCCAACCAATTCTTGTTCATATGTTTTGACAATTCAGAATAGAAGTTGCTACTTTCTTAGAAATGATATTCATGAATAACATCTTTCTCTTCTCAATGTGGCAATAAGGTTTTTATTTCATGCAAACATAATTTCTTATTATGTACTAATTTTTGCTTTTTAATTTACGGGTTAACTTTTCTAAAGTTTAATAAGTTTTATATACGACTTGCAAAAGTATGGAAAATAATCTTTTCTCGTTTATTCCAAAGCAAGTTATAAAATGGCAAATTACCAAGCAATTTTGTTAATTTCAATGTAGAAAATTCTGTTGCAAGGACTGGTCTTTACCAGTTCGTCCCTAGTGTTAATTTTTGACTTTGTATTTTGCAGTTGAAGTGAAACATTTGTGTGAATAATTTAAATTTATGTTGACAATTTTTCTTATATTTTACACTATAGTGGAACTATCCACAAATAATCTTCATTATTGTGTCTATTTTATATTACTAATGTTAACTAAACCAAATTTAGTTAGATGCTAGTTGATAAAATAATTTCATTATTTGTGTGTAATATCAGGCATGTTCATAGTGTACATAGGAAAGAGTCCCTCATGTGAGCTAGTTTCATATACAGTATTGTAAATAAAAACTGATTGTTATGTAGAAAAAATATTCTTTTACTTTCTTCACTGTTTTTAAAGTGGCATAATACCCTTGCATTATTAGGAATTTAAGAAATAGTATTGTGCTTTGTTTCAAAGCTGAATGTTTGTAAGAGTTTTCTTCCAGTTTTAAAATGTTTGCTTGTTAGAAAGAGAAAAGAATTACAAGAGTGTAAAGTGAGGAAGAAAATATAAACTTCTGGATCAGGAGTGTCCAACTTGCAGGGCTTCGAGGACCACAATTAAAACCTTTCATAGTTGCAGACCATATTTACGTTATTTGGGACATCTACACCTGACTCCCCCTTGTTGTTGATCTCAGCAGTTTGCCCTGCTGCTCTGAAACGGTGGGGGTTAACCATGTGTGATATCAGGCCATACCGTGCATAACACTGTGAAACACAATGGGATGATTTTGAATTTCTGAGCTTAGTAGAAAAAAATCTTCAATCTTAACTTGTCCTATTTTTACATTAAAGGGGTGTCGATCCAGACAGGGCACGTGCTCTTGGCTCGCAATTTTCTTGCTTGACATGGGTGCAAGGGATTTTCAGTTTTGAGAAATACCCTTTTGCAGGCCAGGCCACAATTAATGTCACCATTGGCCGCCAGTTGGACAACCCTGGTCTAGATGAAAAGAAAGTTCTTGGAAGATTGTTGAAAACCACTCCTATGATTAGAATAATTTCGTCAAAAAATTATTCTAATTATGGCTAAAAAAGTGCTTTAATTTTTTTCATAGGACAGAAGATTCTACATTCTAAATTGTATAATAATATAAAAAAACATCAGCAATGTAAGGGTTATTAAACTAGGTTCATCTGTTCATTTTGATTATTTCGTGTTTCAGGAGTCAACTCCTTTGGTCATTAGCACCGTAAATAGAACATGTTTTATCACTGGAGGTGGCGGTGCTCTTCTCCCGATGGATGGCGAGGTATGGGGCCGACCCACACTGCGGCAGGCTGGACAAGCTCTAAGCTCCTGTCTGATCTCCTGACATGTGTGGTGGTGTATTGCCTACAGGTTGGCACAATTCCCCCCCCCCCCCCAAAAAATCGTTTTTTTTTTTTTAAATAAAACCCATAAAAATGCCCACCTAAAAATATGTAATATTTTATACAAATACAGTTAACCCCGCTTTTACATTCCCTCAATTTATGTTTTCCCGGTATGTACATTTCTTGTTAGCCCTGTCCGTTTTCGTATAATCACAATATTATAAATACCCCGCTTTTACACTAGTATAATTTCGATTTTCCGGCAATTTACAACGGGCACTGTCACTACACTTTCCCACCACCTTCCCGCTTTTAACGTTGCATGGACAGAGAGACTATTGAAATGGTGCTATAATATAAAGTTTTATGAAATATTACTCGAAGACCAGTATATTTAAATACAGTGAAAATCATTACTGAGCAGCTAGGCCCATTCCAATTTTCAAATGATTTCGAAATCAAAAAAATTATAGTTTGGAATCGTTACGAACTGCCGAAAACGAAATTTTTATGGAGTTGAGAATTTGCATTTTTACTTTCTCGCTACCGCGGTTGAGAGAAAGTTATGTAATCTTGCCCGAAAAAACGGCGAATTTTCGGCAAAAAAAACTTATTACTGGGCACTGGCAACGAAAACATGGATAAATCCAGATGCTAAATTTAGAAAAAAAAAATTCTCTAACATGTAGTGTAACCAGAAGCTATTTTGTGCGTCCTTGATGCCGAAAAACCGATTGACGGCAGAAAGTCTGTCCGTCTGTGTACAACTCTAGCGGCTAAATCGTTCAGCCGATTATCTCAAAAATTTTTCCATTTATCTAATTCTACGTATCAAAGCGTACTTGATGTTTGCAGTGGCGGCTCGTGCTTAGGTTGCACAACCCCCAGAAAATGAAAAAGATCTCATCTTAGGAATATACATTTTCCTTTTAAAACATTCAATATTCAAGATATTGCAGCAATATCGATGTATATGAAATCATTTTTAAACCAAAGAGTGTTCAACCTGCGCTCTCTGATGTCTGGGGTCTTGCCAGGAATTGACCACGTTCTTGACTGTATTAATGGGTTTATGGTTTTACTCTTTGGCACATCGATTTAACACGGGGAACATACGGCCTTTTGGTAGCGCAACCAGTCTAGTGGCGCTGTCTAGCGCTGCGCGGCGTCGGAGGGAATCTCGGCGGGAATACCCATATTCTGTCTTCGTCTGACACTGCAACGTAGTTTTATGAGTTTCGCTTGTTATTGAAAGTACAGAAGTTCAGTCAATTATTGACGATATTCAATGCATTGTTTATGATATTCGGAGAATTTGTTTTCATTTGATATTAGGTTTGTTGATTCAAAACGCACGTTTGATGAGTTCTTTGTGTAAAGGTGGCCGTTTGGATGGAAGTCCCTTTGTGTCTCGTGGAAGTCGGTGTGGCTGCAGCTGGCCAGCGGTTTGCGAACGTTCTTGTGAATACGAATGTGTGTCAAAGATCTTTCATTATTGCCAAATATACCAGGGTAGTGAAGTTTTCGAAATAAACTACTTTTATTTGTGTGAAACGTGTCGAAGCAATGGTGATTGTTACAATGTGCTGGAGTCGAATTTAAGTGCCCAGTGGAATTCGAAGCCAGAACCACGTGGGCGGGAGGTATTTATGCATAGATACTACGCATAAAATTATATAAGTAGTGTTTTAATATAGACTTTTATTTAACTTAGTTTTAATTGATTTTAATTGCGTACATTTTTATTATATATTCGTATTTTGAATTTTGGAAATTACATTGCCGTCATTCGATGAAGGTGCAACCTACAGTCTAGCCGCTACTGTATGTTTGTATGTATCTAAATCAGTGGCGTGCATTTTATGGAATGAAGGGAATGAGTCATTCCCCTAAGCAAAGCAAAGAAAAAATCCTTTCGGTATTTAAAATATTCGTTGCTTATGACCAGAGCAAACCGTTTACTCAATCTAAGATTCTGAGCTTAGTACCAGTGGTTGAACTGTAATAATCGATGTTTTCAAAACGGTGTGTAGGTTCTTGTGACGTCAGCGAAGCTTCGTTCTTAGAGGGGGGTAGGCGTTCGACTTCGTCATGTGTCGGGGCAAGTCAGCTTCGGTTCGTGAGTGCGCAAGAATGAATTTTCTAATACGTTCCGTTGAGATCGGCTGGTAGCTATTTCAAGTTCGAAAGAATTTTGACTTTTTGAGAGTGTTTGATACACGCGCGAACTAACATCATAATACAATGTAAGTATAAAGCACATAATAATATCGAGAACGTTTATCTTAAGGTAAAGAAAGTGTTCTAAAAAACTAATTCTTTGTATTCCGTTCTGCAGTTCTCCCTTGCGGGAAGGGAATGCATTGGCAAACTCATTCCGCGCAGTAGTCGTGGCATCTAGCGAGGAAAGTGGAAACTAGGCAGGGAACCAGAGAGGAGACACGACGACAGATTTAGGGGGGGAGGGCTTCCGGTCCCTCTCCTGTCAACTTTTGTACGCTTCGCAACTTCCAGTTGATGGTCAGTGACGAGAAGCGACACTGAAGGAAAAATTCTCTTGTGCTTTCAGCCTTTTTGTTGTTGTTTTGAGCAGTGGTATCGTGAGTAGTGCTGTCACTTTAATGTCATTGAGAAAATTTGGACGCAAATAAAAGGTTACGTGGCAGGGAAGAAAGAAAAATGTATGTTGTCTGAGGGGCAAAAGCTCATGAATGGGGCTGTGGAAAGGACAACAGCAGAACTCTTCTATCAGTTTTTTCACAACTCTTCTATCAGTTTTTTCAAAAATATTAGAGAGACTTTTTTACGTACGAATGGAAACCTTTCTCACTAAACACGACGCGCTTTCAGATTGCCAACATGGATTTAGAAAATCAAAATCAACGGAAACAGCTATATTTTCTTTTCTTAAAGATGTCGCCTCATCATTCGATCAAAACGAGGCACCTATTGGATTATTTTTAGATCTCTCAAAAGCTTTTGACATCATTGATCATGACATTTTACTTTCAAAATTACCTTCATATGGAATCCGTGGGATTGCTCTAGATTGGTTATGTTCGTACCTTAAACAACGATCTCAGAAAGTTGAAATACCTTACTGGAATGATGGAACATTACGTACACACCTTTCCGACTCTTTGCCGTTGCATGTGGAGTTCCTCAAGGATCGATTTTAGGCCCTATTCTGTTCCTACTTTACGTAAACGATATGCCCTCGACGATTCGAAACGGAAGAACGGTTCTCTTTGCGGATGATACGAACATCCTTTGCAATAAAGAAACCGTAAATAGTACAATATCAGATTTTCAAATTGGTTCCGAAATAAATTAATAGTAAACGAAAAGAAAACGGTTTTAATGCAGTTTTCCATTTCAAATAAACAATTCTGTGAAGTATTGAAAATGAACGGTGTACCATTGACTGATGTTAAGGCAACAAATTTTTAAGTCTCTCAATTCAGTGAAACCTTAAATGAAACGTCCATTTAAATGAATTGAACACAAAATTAAGTTCATTATGCTACGTGTTCAGAATTCTTGCAAATTCAGTCAGCCTTCATACTGCTCGTTGTGTATACTTCGCGAATGTTCATTCCCGCCTGAGATATGGCATAATATTCTGGGGAAATACATCTTATAGCTCCCAGACTCTTAGATTACAAAAACGAATTGTACGAATAATAACCAAATCCCACCCACGTGATTCATGTAAGTCTCTCTTCATTAATCTAGGAATTCTACCATTACCGTGTCTTTTTATTTACGAATCAGTGTTTTTTGTAAAAAATGACTTGCTTAAGGGCGGGAATATATTTTCAGAAAATGCCGAAGTCTATTACTATAACACTCGACGTAGAAATCATATTCATCAGGTGACAGTATCAACAGCTCATTACAAAAAATTCACATACAATACATGTACATTATTTTACAACACTTTGCCAGATGACATTAACGATTAAATTCAATAGAAAAGTTTAAATCCCAAGTGAAATCGTTTCTGCTGCATAACTGTTTCTATACAATTAGAGACTATACTGAGCATCACAAGAAACGTAACATTAATTTTAACAATGATACATAATGCATTAATTACCATTTGGACTGTATAAATGAGTATAAACAACCTGTAACAACTATTGTAACACAGCTTTCGGGTCAATGACCCCCATCTCGATCAGGTTTTTCGTCCAGTTTCCCTGATCCATTGAGCAAATGCTGAGATGGCCCCTTTTCTTGCTTCTGGACATAAATGTAACTTCATTTTCTGTGCACGTCTTCTAGAATTCAGTGGGAAATACAATTATTCAAATTATCGCTTCCATGTCGCGGCAGGAAGTAATAAGAGCCAAAATTTATTGCTTATTTATCCTTGAAAATAGATTTTATGACATGGGAGTTTTTTTTTCTCCCTTTCAAAATTCAAAACTTATTGCTTATTTATCCTTGAAAATAGATTTTATTACATGGGAGTTTTTTTTTTATTTTTTCCCCCTTTCAAAATTCAAAATTTAAGTAGTATATGACTTAGTGTAGGGATCACAGAATTTTGAAAATGTGCACACAATTCACTTTTCCCCATAGCACGTCATACGCAGTTTTTAACTTTTTTTGACGTAAAATAAATAAAAAAAATAAACAATGGCGCAATGAGGTAGGTCGTATAAAAAAGGTAATTTCGAAGGCATGGGAAGACGAAGGAATTGTAGAACAAAATTTTGAAGAAATTATTTCTCTTCAATATTAGAGTTCCATCCCTTCCAAACAATCATCAAGGGGAAGTGACTGAAATAAGTGGAGTATTTCCTTTATAACAGTAATTTGTTTGACAATTAAAACTGTGTAAATAGTGTATATCTAGTAGAAATTCTTGTATTTGTAATGTAAGAGAACATCTTGGGGTAAATTAATGTGTTTCGAGAAGTGGAGAGCAGCATTTGACATAGGACGAAAACTGGAGTTGTGACGACGACACATACAGTCGTCCACCCAGTGTACCGCTTGTCTTTCTGTCACCGTGATCGGGCGGTCCTCGCCGCTCCTCCCCCAGCCGCTCTAGCACGTGCTCAGCCTCCCGGCGTGGTAACACCGCTCCCCACCACAGCCCGCCCTCAAGTCGGTTCTTATTTTAATCGGACCACAGGCACGATCAACTGTCAGGAGGATAAAGCATTACTGATATTTCGAGGAATCACCGTACACAAGAATTGCAAACGTAAGTTTGGATCGTATTCGTCCTTGGTCTATTATGGGATAAATTCTACCAGAATTGCCGCGAGAGTTTTTATTGTTATTTATTTATTTATATATTTATTTAGTCAAAAACTGTATGTGACGTATGGGGGAGAAAATCATCTGCGCACGTTTTCTTGAGTTTCAGAATCACTTCTCAATAATTTAACTATTAATAGTTGAATAATAATAATAATAATAACAAATTTAAAAAAGCGAGAGATTAACATTTCAAAAACTAGATTTTTCGTTACAAAATTATAGAAAACTTATTTTTAACGGTAAAGGAACGAACAGATTTGATTTTTCTGTATTGTTAACAAAATAGAAACTCACCCTAAGCTCTACTACCACTACAAGCAAAAGGAAAGTTCAACAAAACGTGCGCATAGTGAAGCTACATTTACGTCCAGAAGCAAATCAAGGGGCCATCTCAGCATTTGCTCAATGGATCAGGGAAACTGGACAAAAACCCGATCGAGATGGGGGCCATTGACCCGGAAGTACATTATTTGTTACAGGCATATTGAGTCTATTTTTAAAATTATACAATGCAAATGTAAAGTAATTCATTATACTATATCTTGGTTTTGTTAAAGTAAACATTATTTTTCGTTTTGGCGATCAGTATAGTCTCTAATTGTATAGAAACAGTTTTGCAACAGAAAATATTTTACTTTTTACTTAAATTTGTGTACCAATTTTAATTGTTTAATTTCATCTGGCAGAGCGTTGTAAAGTAACGTACTTGTATTGTATGTGGATTTCTTGTAGTGAGCTGTGGATACTGGCACTTGATGATTTCTACGTCGAGTGTTGTAACTATAAATATCAGTATTACATGAAAATAAGTTCCCACCGTTCAGTAAGTCAGATTTGACAAATACTACAGACTCATAAATTAATAGGCAAGGCAATGGTAAGATTCCAAGCTCAATGAAAAGAGGCTTGCACGAATCACGTGGATGGGATTTTTTCATTTTTCGGATAATTTTCTTTTGCAATCTAAATGTCTGGGCACTAAAGGATGAGCTTCCTCAGAATATTATGCCATATCTCAGGCGGGAATGTACATTTGCAAAATACACGCAACAAGCTGCATGACGGCTGACAGAATTAGAAAGAATTCTGAATGCATAACATAATGAGCTTAATTTAGTGTTTAATTCTGTTATAATTTGATACCTAAAATAGTACAATAATTGCATTCAGAGCAAAAGCAAGAAATACAAGCTGCAGAAAGTGAAGTAACAAAACATGAAATTTGTCCGAGGAATTTTAGCAGCAAAGAATCCAGCGAATGTGAAAAGTGCAAGAAATCAGTAGAATGCACATCACATCCATTGTTTGTAAAGATAGCGAAAAACAACATTCAAATGAACATTCACCATATATGAAAGTGTTTGCTCTTCTTTTCCATTTTATGAAAGAAAAACATATTCTTTACTGCACTGATTGGTTTTATAAATTTATATTAATAATTTTAAATAACAAAGTACTCGATAAAATAGGTTAAGAATGTAAGTCACATAAAAACCGAATTACATTTGTTAATGATGTTAGAAAGCATTTACGCGACGAAATTTTCTCTGGGTTCCGTTTTCTCCCAGGCGACTAGTTACGTTCGTTTGCAAGACGCGATCTTTCCCGGGTTAATATTCACATTTTATGAAAATTCATGTCATTAACTGTTTAACGTTTTTATACTTTGGACTTCAAAAGTGCTTCCCCAACTAAAATTGTCACCGCACGCCACTGATCTAAATACATTTTACTCATAGTTTTGAAGAAAGAAAATCATTTCCTCTTATTTACACTTCCGCAATTTACACCATTTCCCCTACGGTCCCGAGAAATGTGTAAAAGAGGGCTTTTATTGTACAGATGTTATAATCTAATTTCCAAAATATTGTTACATAAGAATTTACATTACACCTATGCGCACGCACCTAAAAAACGCACGCAGTTTATCAACTAGATTTCCGACAACTATGAACTAAAAAATACATGAAATATGAAAGAAAACATTGTATTTAGTAATGACTTTGAAACAAGAATATGTGTGAGTAGAGAATTCCTCCTTCCTTCCCTTGAGAAACCGCCGCTGACCCGCACTCTAGGACCTTCCAGTCAGAAGAGTCGGTTGATGCTCTGAGCCACCTTACCCGATCTGTGACATTGGAAATTATCATTTTCCCACCTCACAGGAGCGGCGCCCGCAGCACGGAAGAGTAATGCTCCACGCCCTTCCCTTCCGACCTCTAAGCTAAGCACAGGTCACGGTGGTGATGGCGACTCGGATTGATTGATTGTGAGAGATTCCGGGCGCGTCGACTACTAGGGTCGTTAGTCTTGTAAGCGAGTATTGTTTTGACAAACAGCTAAAGCATATTTAAATTTCATCCAATGAAAAATCCTTTTAGAATAAATTTTTAACTGCAAAATTTAATTTTTTATTGGCGCCAAATTTTAAAATTTAAATTTTTGGCGCCAAAAATAAATATGCATATTTTAATGAATCATGTGGCGTCGGAGGCCATACTTGTGTGTGACGTTGGTTGAGAGGGTTGTGTGAAGGAGGATGTGATTTCTTTAGTGACATCGAAAGTTGATTACGTGTGGATCGATCAAGTTCCAGATTGTTCAAAGACACGACACAATGAATGGAAATGCAAAAACCAAGTAAGTAAAGATTTCTATTTTTTAATGAAAAAATTATTTCCTATGGTTATGAGGGGAAAATAACTCATGGATCGCCACAAGCAATCATACAGTTTGTGCACGATTATTTATACGATTAGAGAGACCCGTCCCCCACCATAATTTCCCTTCCCCTTCAATCACCACCATCGTTCTCCTTCCCACTTTTTTATGTCGTTATATAAACGGTAACAGAATGTCCGTCGTTTCTCGAGGCGAAGTTTCAAGCTGTTCGAAGGCTTCCAGAACAGTGTGTATATAGGGCTGATGGATTCAGTGGAAAATATAAATACCTTTTGTAATGTAGTATATACAGTATATATTTTTTTCTTCACATATGTTGATTAATGGCATATATTGTATGATTTTTAATGTCGTTGTTCAGACAAGTTGTCTTCATTCCTTGCGTTTTGTGTTTATTGTAGCCCTGAGGGAGGCATTACATATTCCGAAACGTTGGCAAACTAATGTGTTTCATTAATTGACCGATCCCGTGATCCATATCCTTCAATAAGGAAACCAAACGATTTTTTTTAAATGCTGTTGAGGTAAATTGCAAACGAAACTTGAGTAAAATAAAAGAAGGGAGAGATAGAATTTGAACGCTGTCTTGCTTTATCACAATGACGATCCTTCATCTATGGAATATTTTCGAAAATCACTTTACATTCAGAGAAAAATGACACTTTCCTATTCAATCAAACGCAAGTACAAATATTGTGACTGTTTCTGTCTGCCCTGAAAGCACATTTCAATCACTCAAAGTCAAGCGCCCAGAAGCATCCCATTGTCGTCGTCTCTCTCCCGCCGCGGCGCGCGCGCTGCTCGTCTTCTGATAGCGTTCGCTGCGGACAGTCTGCAGAGCAAGCTTTGCAGCCGCTTTGAGGGTGCTGTTCATACAAATATTTAAAACAAAGCAGTCAGTACGTTTGACTAAGTTCACATTGTGTGTTGCAAGTAAAGAATCCAAATACTTTAAAATCTGCTTCGTACAAATCGTAAACGTATATCTTTAAATACTATTTCGTTTTGTCAGATTAGAGTTCCTATATAAGAGTTAGTAAACCAGAAAAACCTATAAAAAAATTAACTTATTTTAACAGTAATAACTTGTAAAAAACAGGTACATTATCGTAAAAAATATCTTAAATCCGTATGCCATTTTATTAGAGAGTGAAATAGAATGCGAATAAAGTAAACTGAAGTTATATTAATAACTTCGTTTATTAATACAAAAAAAATCCAAATTTGAAGTAAGAAGTTTGAAGGAGACACACATTTAATTGCATTTTTTGTTAACATGAGCGGTCTATTCTCACCAAAAGATTACCATAGAGCGAGAAAACCTCTGACTTGGCCGACAAGGGCCTTAGGTTTAAGTCCCGTAACTTTCGACTCCACAACAAATTCGTATAAAGTCAAACGCAAGGACTTCATATATAGCGTATTTTTGTGCTTTATGCTATTTGCGTATGGATGCCAGGCAATACATAGAGGAGTTTCTCACGATCATATATTTTCTCACATTCTGTTTTTGATTCCAACACTTTTCAGTGACACTTGCATGTACGGTTTAATTGTAATTTCGATCATTATGCAACTGACTGTTCACAAGGAGAAGACTATCCGCTTGTTAATAAATCTAAACGAAGTCAACAGAATATTGAAAAGGAGTGCAAAGCATTATAGCCGAAAATCAACAATTCTTCTGGCACAAGTTCTTATTGTTACTTGTATTACAATGATCACGATTATTCAGAAAATCGTTATTCTTCCTACAGAAGGATATGTAAATTTGGATATGTTAGGATCAGTTCTCTTCGTTTTTGCTAGAAGAATAATTATTTTGAACTACTTGAGTTTCGTAATGGAAGTTCGAGGTAATTTTCAAGATATGCATCGTAAAATGGAGGAGATGGGAAAAGATAACCCATTTTCCATGAAACAAGAGAATAGCCCAATTTCCATGAAACAAGAGAATTACCCGTTTTCCCTGAAACAGGGTTTCGAACACATACAATCAAATTCGTTCTTCGTCTTAACCGAGTCCCGAGACAGAAAAATGCTGAGAAGGAGACAAACGACGGAGGTGGGGCCAGAGGCGATCGTGGAAGTGCGGCAGTGCCACCAAATGCTGTGCGAAGCGATCGCAATCATCAACTCCCTCTTCGGGTTGCAGCTCTTATTTCAGGTAGGTGGCGATGCGACTTGCAACTTCCATCTAAAAGATAAATTATTGGTGCTACGACAGCACATATTTTCTCAAATTATGTGCACCTTACTTAATTTTGTAATATTACTTGCTCCGACAAAGGAGTTTTCAACCCGCAAAAGTATTTGGTAGTGCTATACCGGAAAACTAAGTATAGAGCGATTTTCCTAAGGATGAGCCAAACTGACAGTTCGCGAAAACAAGTGAACATCACATGTATTTCAGAGAAGTATCCCCCCGCCGCGACAACTGTTCAGTCACGCCTCTTCGTAAAGTGCTAATGACTCCAGTGAAATCATCCCTATACAGAAGTCTAAGAGTTTCGCTGAGGTATATGCACGTACGCGAGTCCGGGAAATATTTAAATTTAATTACGTTTGTGGAAAATCTCTTAACATGCTCTCACAATCAGTAATAGAAAACTGCCACGAATGTAAATAGAAAGGAAAATGGTTTTAAGCTGAAAACACGTGCACCGGTACGCATCTCGCATTCAAGTCTCAGTTTTAAAATAAACATATTTATCACACAAAAAGTAAATTCAATGTAATATACAAAGAAAAAAAAGAATTTTTACAGAAGGGCAGACAACACTGTACTTCCTAATTTCAATTTTTTCTCTCGGCGCACTATATTTTTGTCGGACTAGGAAACCTCAAAAGGAAGTGTCGAAGCCATATACAAGTTAACCAACTGCAAACGAACGAATGCGGGAAGGGAGTCCAATGGGCTCGAGGGCACAACGACCACAGAACCTTCAGTTATGTTGCCAGCACTAGCTGTCACTTTGGCTCATCCTTAGGAAAATCGCTCTATACATGGGTTTAGCTTAGCAGACCCAAACCACTGAGATAACAAATCCACAGCTAAAAATCAATGTAAGGATGTAAATGAAAACGGCGCACCTGCCCCACTCGAGTGCCCAGGCTGGATAAGACATAATATAATAATTATGGACGAACAGCATTGCGGTCTAGTATAGAAGGATTTTCCTAAGAATGAGCCAAAGTGACAGTTAGCGATGGCAACATTACTGAACGTTCTCTGGTCGTTGTGTCCTTGGGCCCAACAGACTCCTTTCCTGCATTCGTTCGTTTGCAGTTGGCTAACTGTTGGCTTCGACGCTTCCTTCTGTGATGTCCTCGTCCGACAAAAATAGAGCGCCACGAGAAATAATTGAAATTAGAAAGTGCAGTATCGTGCTCTTTTGTAAAAATTATTTTTTTCTATAAACATTACATTGAATTTACTTTTTGTGTGATAAATATTGTTTATTTTAAAACCGAGACTTGAATGTGAGATGCGTACTGGTGCACTTGTTTCCGGCTATTGTGCTGTTGTGTGTCGAGCTGTGATTGAAAGCTTTCTATTTACATTCGTGGCAGTTTTCTTTTACGGATTGTGAGAGCATGTTAAGAAATTTTCCTCATACGTAATTAAATTTAAATATGTTCTGGACTCGCGTACGTACATATACCTCAGTGAAACTGTTGGACTTCTGTATACTGATGTTTTCAAATACTTTACGAAGAGGTGTGGCTGAGCAGCTGTCGTGGCGGAGGGATACTTCTCTGAATTACATGTGATGTTCACTTGTTTAGCGAACTGTCATTTTGACTCATTCTTAGGAAAATCCTTCTATATTGCTGAAGCCTGCTATATGTCGGGCAAAACGACGGCTTCTCAGCTTGCGACGCGGCGTCACCCGGATAGCGATGTAGGAATGGTGTCAATGTTTCGTTCAGAATTTCAGAAAAACGTTTTGAATGAAAATCAGAACTGCGCCATGTCTATAAGCGTTCTTTTCTGTATTAAAAAAATAATCAACTAGTGACCCTACAACAGCACATACTTTCCCGCATTAGTTGTGACTGCTCTGCAACGTTATATTACTACATGAACCTGCAAAAGAGTATTCAACCAGCAACGTTTTTTTACGCACCGAGACTCGAACTTAAGCACTCCCAGCCAGTTAACTCGCCGGGCGTCTTATCCATTACATCAAGCTGCCACTCTACACTTAGATGACGATGCTTAAAAAGCTAATTGTCTCAACCCAAGATTTTTAACATCCCATTTTCGAAAATTTAAAGTGATCAACAAAAATGAGACTCATTCTTTTAAGCTCCCTTTTCTTATAGGTGGACAAAATTTAAAGAAGAAATTTGGAGCGGTTTTAGAGAAAATGTTATTTTTCTAATTTGCAATAATTTTATCTAGAAATTACGAGGAATCTACTCGCTTTTTAAAAAAAATGTTCATAACATAAATAAATGTTTTTTAACCAGCTAATTTTTTCGAAACAGGATTTTAAGATAAAAATCGTTCTTTCATTTTTTAGTTTTGAAATGTTAACTCTATGCAATTTTCGAAAATACGGAGAATTTGGCGAAAATGGGACTAGCATCATATTTTTGCCGTCCTTTGATACACACGAGGAGAAAATGTAAAGAAAAAAAATTGAGGCGGTTTTTGTAATTTTTTTAAAAATTCAGTTAATTTCAAGCATACATTACGCAAAACTACTCGCGTTTTAAAAAATGTGTACATAATATCTTTTAAAGACTGGGTTTTATAGAACAGATTTTAAGACAAAAATCTCTATCTTAATTTTTGTAATTTTTTTAAGTTAAAATTTTGCAATTTTCGAAAATACAGAGTTTGCCGGACATATGTCTAGATGGTGTTGGCTGGATTATGTCCAACGCCCGCGTTATTTAGTTTTCTTCATCATCAAATATTTACAAGTTTGTACGGTATGGAAGAGAAACGCATAAACACAACATTTTGAAATATTAAACTCTCTCATATTATAGGAAAATATCGTTTTAATCAAGTATAAAAGAACACTGTTCTATACGCCAGTACTCGCATGTTGGATTCTGTCAAACAGGCACAGCGATTTTACTTCCTGGTATGGCGAAACAGTGCATAACATAGATAATAAGTTTATCGACACCCTTCTCAGATACAGTTAGAGGAATAGAAACATTGTTTTTGTTCGTGGAAGGCTGACATTCACTTCTTAAGAAGAAAAGAAACTTGTATTTGACCCTTTCAAATGGCGCGATTGATTGATTGATTTTTTTTTTCGTGTTTCTGGGCGCGTCATCTGCGTCGGTCATTCTTCTAGAGAGATGGCAGTGATCTCCCCCCGCCGGATGGCGAGATCCGGCGCCGACCTACCGTCGGCTAGTGGGGTTCCCCCTAACCAGGACTCTCCCACCAGCAGGGTACCGCCCCAGCCGGAACAAGCTATAAGCTTCCCACCGGTCTCCCGGAATATGTGATAGTGTAGCGCATGTTAGTGTAAGGGGCGAGGATAGGACAAGGAAGAGGAAGGACAGATCGCGCACGGTCCGTGGCTCATTTGGTAGGGTACTGCTCCGGCATTCCACTGGTGTTGATCGGAGAAGCCACGGAAAACTACCGATTAGAGCAGTCGGCCGCTAGAATTCTCATCCAGACAGCGACTGAATTCGACCTAGCTAAAGAGCTAGTGTCGAAAATCCTGCCGCCGTCAGGACTCGAACCTAGGACCTCCCGGTCAGAGGCGCTGCAGTGACATCAGTTGATGCACTGAGCTACCGCTCCCGGTCAAATGGCGCGAGTGACGAAGTGTTTAAGATCGGCAGTTATTCTGCTGCACAAGTCTAATCGAATGCAGCCCAAAGTATCCCGTTTATTGCATAAATACCCGCCTTTCCAGGGTAACTGGGGAAGGGAAACAGAAAGAGCCAGCGAGCGTTTGGCGCGTGCGTTTCAGCTGCTGTGGGCGCTGATCGCGGTCGTGTTCTTCGCGTACTCGGCCCTGGACGCGCGTGCGCCGCCGCCGCCGCCGCCCTCCGCGCACGCGCACGCGTCGCAGCTGCAGCTGCTGATGCGCGTGGAGCACGCGCTGCTGGCGGCGGAGGCGGCGGCGGAGCTGCTGGCGGTGGCGGCGGCGAGCCACGCGTCGGCGGCGGAGGCGGCCCGCGGCGCGCGCCTGCTCGCGCCCCTGCAGCTCAGCCCGCTCGCCGACCACGCCCCCTCGCGCCGGCATCTGCAGCTCTTCGCCCTGCAGCTGCTGCTCGGCGCCCCGCACACGCGCTTCTCCGCCTGCGGGCTCGTCGCCATCGACATGCAGCTCATCTCCTGCTTCATCGGCGCCGTCACCACCTACATCGTCATACTCGTGCAAAACGGACATTGACTCACAACGTTCTCTTCATTCAACTTCCCGGTTAAACACTGGTTGCTATCGACATGCAGCTCATCTCGTGCTTCATCGGCGCCGTCACCACCTACATCGTCATACTCGTGCAGAGTGGACGTTAACTCACAAAATTCTCTCCTTTCACCTTACTAGTTAAAGACTGGTTGCCATCGACATACAACTCATCTACTGCTTCATCAGAGCTGTCAGCACGTATATTGCCATACTCGTGCAAAATGGATGTTGACTCACAACATTCTCTCTATTCAACTTCCCGCCTAATGATAGCCTGCCGTCGACATGGAGTTCATCTTCTGATGCATCAGAGCGATAACTAGTCATCCTAGTCCAGAATGGACTTTGAATCACAACTTTCTTTCCACGGTATTTCTCGATTAAGATCTTGTCGCCTTCCACATGGAGCTCATCTTCTTTATTGAAGCGGTCGCAACCTTCATCGTCGTATACGTGCAGAGTGGTTTTTAGTCACGTCATTTACGTTCAACTTCTCTGCCTATGCTCTGGTTGCCATTGACTTCCTATAATATTTTTTGACCATTGATACGGTCTCCAATTGCATCGTCGTACACGTGCAGAATGGCCATGCAGTCCCAAATATTATCGTTACATCTTGTCTACATCAAACCTTTAACCACATCATCGCCACACTCGTGGAGAATGGCTTTGGAGTTTATGTGGAGAACTCATAACGTCACTTCACCTAACCTCTCTGGTTAGAATCTGATCGTCATTCATAAGCAGATCTTCTACAGCTTCCGAGCGTCCCCAACACACGTTGTCATACTCCTGTAGAATGGCTTGCTAGGTGAATTCTTCAGTTAGGAGTGGTTGCCATGGACATGCATCTCATTCACTGTTTCCACAGAACACATCACCACTTACATCATACAAGTGCAGAATATCCGTTGAGTCACGACGACCTCTGTGCTTAATAGCTGCTCGCCATCAACGTGCACCTCTTTTCATTCCCCATGGGAGGTTCATCACATTCATCGTCACAAGCCTGAAGAAGGAACATTGTGTCCTCAATGTAACTGTCTGTAAAAATATATGTAGGATGTAAAAATATATGTACTATGTCTCTTCTTATTTCTTCATGTTATATTCATAACATCTCTGCCTTCCTATGTATTCTTCCATTAGTTAATTTACTTTCCCTTTCCTCTTATTTTCACTCTCCACTCTGATATCTGTTTTTTAATGTTTGTTCTTAAGTCTCCACCCTGATTGACATTTCTTCTGGGTTTACTCAATTTCTTAAGGTTTATGCCGGGATGGTCTCTAGTATTGTATCACAGGAATAAATGTAAAATAAACCCTCATTTTGGTTCATTGTTCACAATTATAGTTCTTTAGGTATAAATGAAAACTGACATTTTGGGCGAAATTAGGATTATTAATTTTTAATGTGCTAATTATTGCTCTCTTTAATTTCTTTTTAAATAATGTTCTTTGCATGATGGCTCTCTCTACTTTACAAAAAAATCAATAATGTACTACCATTGATAATGCAATTCACATGCAAATTATGGCTTGAGCAGATTATTTAATGTAGATGGTAGTCTCCAATTGAATTTTCTTCTGTAAGCTGAAATGTCAGTTAATATTACTTACGGCCGAATGCCTTTACTGTAAAATATCTTGAAAAGTAAAATCATTTAAGTGTTTAGGCAAAAGATCAGACCTTATGGTTTGACACTGTGGAGACCTGAGCCTCGACACGAGTAAAGACAATTTCTTCTGCTCGTCATCTCAGCTCCACATCTCTGCTTAAGGACTGGTTGTTACCGCCTTATAGCTTAGTCTTTTTGTGGATTCATATATACTTTCCGTATAGTACCACAATAGTTTGATGATTTCGGAATTTTTTGTTACCATACCATTAATGATTTTATACCATTAATGAAAAATGAAAATATACGTCTTTTGATATTGTGAAAATTGTTGCACAAGAAGTAAACTTTAACTGGAGAGTTTTGCCTCCACAACGCGATTACTCACGCACGGGAGAGGCACCGGCGCGCGACTTCCATTTTTTTTTTTTTGAGCAAAAAAAAATATTTATGTGAAAAGCTCCAAATAACATAACAGTTCAAAGCTTTAAAGAAAGTTTTTTTGCAGAAGTGACATTACCAGTTAAACGTTAATCTTGAAAAGCCAAATATTTGAGCAAATATATCCCAGAATTCCGGTTACAAGTGAAATGGGTTTTGGTAATGTAGCGTTGCCAGCTCAGCGCGTATACCTCTACACAAACAGCAGCAGCATATGTATGACTAAAATGGGTGATAAATAAGATAAAATTGACATGAGATAGAATTTATTAAGTATTTATAAACGGTCATGTGAGCAGTGTCGTATAAAACTAGCGGTGCTGAAAAAAAACAGCACATTCTTTCTCGCCCCTTGTAAGGGTTAAGAAATAATATTTATACCGCAATGTCTCTCCGAATTAACATTGTCATCGTTTTTTCTAAAACTTACTACAAGTTGTAGAACATTAGGTGGGGGCTCCTCGATCTGTGGTCAACGTACTCACAAGACCTTCCGCGACAACACAAGAAAGACACGCGACAATCGACCACACACACGGCGGAACTCGAAACCGCGTCCCTTCAGATCGAGACGCTGAGCCGGAACACGTTCTAGCCACCTCGACCATTCAGATCGGTGACGATTATAAATGCGTTTCAAACAACTAAATCATGTCCCAACAATGACATGAAATTCACAGAATTACAACTGCCGTCTCGCAGGGCGGAATGCCATTGTCGCATTGCAATCTGATATTTCCTGCACGACAGCAAATTTCCTTTCATATTACTTTTAAATCGTATTTTTAAGAGAGAAAATTGACTAATTTCAATTGTTTGCGGATTGCTTCAATGAAAATATATCAGTACATTGACAATGCAAATATATTCCTAGCAACACAAACAAATAATATGAATTATCAAGTAGGTTTTAAATAATTTCTAAAAGATTCATTTGTAAACGTATAACAAAAGCGCGAATGTAAGAAACGAACAAAGAAATATGAAATAATATACAAATTCTAAGCACTTACATAAGCATCCTCGCAAATTACGTTCTGCCTCTCAAATTATGTTCATGAAGCTCAGGATATTCGAAGCGGGCGACTATGTTTTACGCCAAACTACACAAAAAATATTATTTTTTTTCGAAAAATTGAACATGGCCTTATTTCTTTTTGATGAACACATTACATTAAGAAAACTAGTGGTGCTAAAACAGCACGTTTCTCGCCCTTCTTTGAAGCAAAATTCCGTGAAAAGTTTTCAAATTTTTGAAAAATTGTTCATGATCTTATTTTAACATGTCTTTAAGGAACACGTTTAATTAAGGGAAAAAATCTGTATCTTCATAATTGTAGTTGTAGGAAATTGGGGAAAATTTTAGAATTTTTGCAATTTTCGAAAAATCAGATTTCAACGAAAATGAAAGTGCACTATTCTCTTAAACGTCCTTCACAGCAACAAAATTTAATAAAAAACGGTGGAACTTTTTTTGAAAATTTGTAAAATGTCCCAGGGGCTTCATGTAAAGTACCTCCCAAAATTAAAATATCGATTTCAAATTCAAGAGGCCACGACATCAGCCAGATCAATTGAGGAATATCAATTTTGAAGAAAATCGGCTAAACGGTTTAGCTGCTAGCGATGTTCACAGACGGAAGACGACTTGCCGTCAATTGATTTTTCTGTATAAAGGGCCCACAAAACAGGCATTGTAGCTACACCACGTGTTAGGAGTTTTTCCTAAATTTAGAAACTGGATTTATCCACTCTTTCGTTACCAGGGCCCTGTAATAGCTTCTTTTTTTTTTTTTTTTTTTTTTTTTTTTTTTTTTTTTTTTTTTTTTTTTTTTTTTTTTTTTTTTTTTTTTTTTTTTTTTTTTTTCGAAAATTCTCCGTTTTTTCGCGCAATAGTACATAATTTTCTCTCTATTGTGTAAGCGGTAGCGAGAAAGTAAATGTGCTTCAATAGAGATATGTTTTCGATTCAATTTTTGACTACGATTGTTATAACAATGTAAATTCTCTACTTTCCTGTAATAGAAGAAATAGTAATGCATAAGCAGAGTCTCTAAGGCCCAGCGCAAGATGCTTTAATAAATGCACATACTTTTTTACTCTTAATAACTATTAACTATATTTCTTAATACTTTAAATAATGTAAACTCTTAATGTTAAATAAATGATTATCTTTTTCAATAACTATTTATAGGGTCTTAAGTAAGTATTAATAGGACAGCCTTGCATAAATATTGACGTAATTAAATCAAATATCAGTAGCCACCTTTATAACTTCTGAAAATGTTTCCTTCGTCAGTAACACAAATTAAGGTAGAGAGGTAAAGAGAGAAAAAAGAGAGACAGCTGTGCAGAGTAAAAGAGAAAATAAAAAGGGTAGGGCCTCTGAAATCCTGCTAATGCATCCTACGGTTAAGCGCAGCAACTACACTGAGAATCCTAGAAATTTTAAGTTGTAAATTAATTTCTTCTTGATTTGTATTTAGACGCTTAATCAATGAAGATGGTTTGAACTATGAACATAACCGGGAAAAACCAAAATACACTTGCATTTATTGCATAGATAAGTTGGTTTGCCATCCAATCATCGATATAATGAAAGGAATAAAATGTAATTGAATTATCATAATATCAGCACTGAACATGATTCTTGAATTTTGTAGCACTGAAGGTGGCCAGAATGTTACCGAGAAAATTTAATGCGCAATTAAAGAACGACTGAGGTAGCTTCTGAGCTTTCTGTTGGTGAGAACATTATAAATTCCACCCTAGTCTTTACTACAAATGACAACAAACTCGTATTTAATGGCGTCTTCGTTCTCCTTTCCACAGACAGCATCTCTCACCAAGAGTTGATGATATTTGTTTCTATACCATCCAGTCACATTCCATCCCACTGCATCATTTCTTGTCAAATAGTATTCATTCCATTCTATACCTTTTCATCCTACATAATTTTATTCCTATTTAGCCCGTCAGTTCCCAGAAGCACCTAGAGGTCCCACATGTTTAAGGAATGATTGTTCGAATTTAATGCATTGACTTAAACGGTACGTATTATTCACTTTAGATACTAAATAATCCTATAAGTTAACAAACTATCCGGTGGTTGCCCAACTTTCTTTCGTTTATGTGTTTCATTTGAAAGGTGCAACAGTGTTTGTGTATTTTTACGCGTTCGCCGCATAATAATGGAAATAATATCTTCAAAATCATAAGTATTGTCACGGATATTTAGAATGAATTTGTTTGAAATAGTTTCCAGTATTTATGTCCCAACTATTTCGAAATGAAAAACATGAGGCACACGTAAGTGTCTTTGGGCACTCAGGGAAGCATTATGAGTAGACATCGGATGTTTAGGCACTAAAAAATCATCTTTTAGGCGCCTAAAAAGGCACTGAAAATGTCAAAAATAAGGAGAAAAAAGGCACTGTCATAAGTTACTTACACAATAGAATGAAAAATTTTAATTTTTGTCTATATTATTTTGTAAACTTAAATGCACAAATCAAGTTCGTACATTTTAATGTAAAACTAAATTTACATATTTACAACTCTTCTACGTTTCATTATTAATAGTTTGCATTAACCAGTAATATTTACATATTACCAGTAACTTTTCGAGGATCACAGTTTCACATTTGCGACGACAGGGAGACCAAAACAGTTTGAATGCGGAGAAGGATATCTGAACGATGTGACTGGTATATGTTTTAGTAGTCCAACAGTAGCAAAACTGAAACCTTCCGGGAATTTATATTTATTTCCACTTAAAATTTCGGTGCCCTCGGTGTATCGACCATGTTCTCAGATCATGCTGGTATTTATGAAATAGGGAAATGGAGAAAAATCAGTTGGTATACTTTCAGGAATTATCCTATATTTTTAAATACCAAGACGTGAATTGAAGGTTTCGTAATGAATTGTCACGTTGGACCATCACCGATTTTCCGATATCTTAACATTGTGTATAAAAATAATAAATAGGCAAAAAGTCATAAAAAAGGTATTTATTAAAAAAAGGCATTTATGCTAAAATAAGAAAAATAATCATTATAAAACTTTGTCATATGTCATCATTTGTCATGATTCGTGTACATATATTATCAGCCTTTAAATAAGTTCACTAGAATAAAATAGGCATTTCCCTAAACATCCGATGTCTAATTATGAGGTTAGACGCGTAAACTGCTAAACGTTAATTTCAGTCTCGCTCTTCACGAAATAGTTGCATTTCGAGATGCAGAATATGACGATTTGATTATGTTGAAATAACTTCATTTTCACCATTGAATGGACTTCATACAGAAGAGGAAAATGAAGAAGGCACAAATGAAATGAATCGCCTTCCTGAAAGGATGTTGAGGTCTGGAGTTGAAATAGAAGTCAAAAAATAGAAACATTTCCCAGAAACGGTATAGATCTGTTTTGTTTTGTAACACAAATTATTTCTTGAATAACATGTGCAGTACTAACACACAATTATCGACAACAATGATTTTGAGTCTGTGAAAGAATATTGTAGCGTAATATTAGCATTACTAAACTGTTATGGCATTTATTCATTACCGCAAGTAGACAGAATAGGTACTGTTTGTTGGAGAAAACAAGAAGTTTAACATTGATTATTGATTATCCAAATATGGAAATATCAACTTTACATGGGAGCTGTCGACAAGTTCGATGAGAAGTTCATTCGTTACGAGTATCGCTGAAAGGTCGAAGTGGTGGTACACACTCTGCCTTCGGCCTTGATTCTGCCTGCCAAATGGTTGGTTGCTAAAAAGAATCAACTGAACCAAGTCTGAAAATGACGTACTGAGAGTTTCGTAGGGCCATTGTACAGGAATATCTTTTCAAATATCATTATTCCTTAGAAGTTAGTTTAACAACTGGAAATATTCCAAAACGATCTCGAAGAAATACGAAGCAAACATGAGATTGCGTTTGTCACAAAAGGACTAGTAAGCGTTGTAGTAAGTGCAACAAAAAAGTACACATTCATTGCTTTTTCCAATTTGATCAAAAGTTGCAAATATTCTGTAAATGTGTAAATATTAACGAATAATCCAAAATATACATGTTATGTTTTCACAACGTAAAGAAAAATAGTTTGGATCTACTAGAATCTCTTCACTGTACTGTGCACAAAGGAACCACCAAGTACCAAATATTTTTCTAAAAAAAATAATATTTTGTTCTGTAAAATCGAAAAAACGATCTTACATGAACAGGAAATTAAGTAATATGGAATAAAATTGCAAAATATTTTTGTTAGTGGGCCTTGGGAACTGAAGGGTTAGAGCATACCATCCTGTTTCATCCAACATCATAACATCCTAACTTATGTCGTTTTACTTTCACGCCTACTACTTACATAGTGTAGAGAAGGTACTGAAAAGCTGTAGCGCAAAATTGCGATTTTTCGACAGAAAAACTCGTGTTACAGATCCAGACACAAAAAATTGACAATTTATTCTCCTTTATCAAGTAAATAACGTACTGAAAATCTACGTTTTGTGCATCCTTGATAAAAAAATTGTAAACAGCTAAACATCCATTCCTCCATTTTCGCTTCTGTAATGCTGGCGGCTAAAAAGTAGGCAGGATTTTCATGCAAAATTATATTTCCCGATCGATCTGACTGATGTCACGGTCCCTGAAATTTGAAATGGATATTTTGAACTTGAGGGTACTTTAGAAGAAGCCATAATCACATTTTCTAAATTTTATCAAAATGAGCTGCAATTTTTTTCTTTATTTTTTTTTTTTTTTTGAATAGTGCAAATGATGCTTATAGAAATGGCGCAGAACCTATTTTCGATGAATTCTCTGAATTTACTAAAATTTCAAACTTTTTTTATGTCAGTGATAGAGATTTTTTCTTAATAAAATCTGTTCTAGATAAATAGATATGTAAATAGATCGTGTACTACTTTTATCGTACAACATTTCATTACATTTATCCCAAAATATTCCATATCATCCATTCATCTACTCTTCCGTTCTTTTCCATCTAATCCCATCTCCCTTCTTACTCTCATCCCATTCCTTACCCTCCATCCCTCCACCCCGTCCCAACTCGGCCGATCTCAGGCCTCCACCTCCTCCGCTTCTCTTCCCCTTCATCATTCACAGCTCCTTTTCAAGACTAAATCCAGAGAAATAAAGCCAAGATCCTCCGAGTTGTTTGTTTGCTCTCCCACGCCGCAGGAATTTCTTTTTGAGAGGACGTGACAGGTGAAATTGGTGGCCGATTTCTCACAGTGTCGAATACAAAAGTAGGGGTGCTAAAAAAGCACGAACTTTTTTGCTCATATTTTCAAGCAAAATTACGCTAAAAGTACTCAAATTTTTACCTTATTTTAAAATCTATCTTTAAGGAACAGATTTCCGTACGGAAATAAGTCACTACCTTCACAACTATAATTGAAGGAAGACGACGAAAAAATGTTAAACTTTTGCAATTTTCGAAAAATCAGTGTTTTCAACGAAAATAAGACCTGCAACATTCTCTTAAACTTCTTTTCACTAACCAAAGAAAATTGAATAAAAAATGATGGAGCATTTTTTTTTTGAAAATCTGGAAAATGTCCCAGGAGCTTCATATAAAGTACTCCTCAAAATTAACATATTGGTTTCAAATTCAAGATGACACGACATCCTTCTAATCCGTTTGTGAATATCAACTTCTGAGAACGGCGACTTAACGGATTACCCGCTACCAATGTTCACAGTCGGACGGAAAGACAGACAGATGGGCACACGTTTTGCCGTCAATCGGTATTTTTTGTATCAAGAACCCACAAAACATGAATTCTGGTTGCCCCACGTGTTGAAGAGTCTTTTTCTAACTTTGCAACTGGATTTATTCACATTTTCGTTACCAGGGCACTGCAAGAAGGTTTTTTTTTCTCGAAAAGTTCCCCTCTTTTTTCTCAGTTTTTCATAATGTTCTCTTTACTCCGCAGCAAGAAAATAAATAACTGGAAATAATTATACTTTTGTAAAATCAACAAAACTCTGAAATTTTGAAAAAAAATATTCATCAACTCTTTTGATGTATAACTGTACGTGATGATGATCTGTAAAAGACTCGAGATGGATTTTCAATATTCATTTTACAGGATGTACAGAAAATACCTTTCTCCCTCTAAATATTTCCATGTACGTTTTTCTAACAATTTGAAATCGTTTCAATCATAGTTTTCCTGTTTTAATTCGGTACGACAAATTATCAGCATGCATTTTACCTTTTAATAACGTTCTGAAGATAAATTAACATTTAATTTGAAAAACTGGATAAAATTTGTTTCCTTTTAGCTCCTAAACTTCATCGATCTCCTCTATATCATTATATCAAATATCATTCAAGTCATGTGTGATCTTCTTGAGGACATTAGTTACAATAAGAACAGATAACTATACATACGATTTGAGCTACCATGGCAGAGTTGGAATGTGCTGACATCACTAAAGACATTTAAAATTAGTAAATTAAAATTACACGGTCCTTCAGAATAACTGATAGAAAAGTCTAGGACATGAAGAGCCATCGATGTTAACTTTTTGTCATAGAAGACGTGGTGGTAAATATCTTTTAACAAATTTGCACTGACAATTTAATTAAATAGATAAACAAGGTTTATA
Organism: Teleogryllus occipitalis; assembly: GCA_011170035.1. Classification (NCBI taxonomy): domain Eukaryota; kingdom Metazoa; phylum Arthropoda; class Insecta; order Orthoptera; family Gryllidae; genus Teleogryllus; species Teleogryllus occipitalis. The sequence goes on from BLKR01000418.1 coordinate 49,015, forward strand.
GGAATATCTCTATGGCTAAAGTTTTTTTGACGAACGCCTAATGCATTAGGATAAACGGGAGACGTCTGTTATGCACTTAAAATATGTAATATGACCGAATCGAATCACATTAGCCCGTACCTGCACTTTACCATCAAATGCATTAAAAAATCCCCAGTCCTAGACTCAAGGATATCTTTTGTTACTGACGAAATTTTGAGACTGGAACCTCGCCATCTCCTTGGAATGAGCGACAGAAAGGAATAAATTTGCACACATCGAATAGGCATTCATTGTACAAACTTCCAATTTACCCTAGCTATCTTAACGTGGGCGATGTTTTGAATAATAAGAAAGTTTCCGATTATATATATATATATATATATATATATATATATATATATATATATATATATATACATATATATATATATATTTATAAATGGAAAGACCGTTTAAAAAATTTTTTTTTTATTTGTCCACACCCTATACATCGTTCTTACAGAAGTTGTTTTTCTATTTTAAGTAATGAATATTCTCTTAGAATTAGAAGATTACTAATTCTTTCACATAAAACGAAATATAAAAGCGATTTAAAAGAAATTGATAAATAACTTAAGTAAAAGATTTTCCAATAATTTAAAAAAAGAACATCAAAGCTGATGTTTGAGATCTTCTCATGAAAAGATTTGCGTTACGATGTGTGTGGTTGAGGTGTGGAGCTCCAGAGCCTCAGTCGCGTTCGCCGCCGCCGCAGCAGCACAGCAGGCGCCGCCACCAGGGAGCGCGCTCGCCAGCGCCCTCTGCCATCGCCTTCGCCTCCTCCTCCTCCTCCTCCGCCAACGCCTTGGCCCTCGCCTTCGCCGCGCACAGGTCGTCATACATTTTTTGGTAGATTCTCATCTCCAGGAAATCTCCTGCGTTGATCTTTTCAGTCTGGATCACGTGTGATTCTTGAACCTTTTCCAAGTTGGTTTCATAAGATTTTCTTTGATATATTGCTATGGTTGAATTGGATTGAAGATACTTTTCATTAATATATATTATTGAATCCAAAATACTTTTAATCTTCATTTCCATGATCTTGCTGAGTATAGTGTCAATATTGCGGAGCAGCAATGTAATCGAATCTGGAATGTTGATCATTATTACTTTGCGTTCGGTTTTTCTTTGATATATTGATACGGCGGAATTCGATTGAAGATTGGTTTCTTTTAAATAAATTAATGCAATCCACACGTTTTTCATCTTTATCTCCATGATCCTGCAGAGTATAGAGTCTATATTTTGCAGCAGGACCTTTTTCGAATCAGGAATGTTGACAACTATTCGTTTCGTGCCAGTGGTGAGTGTTGCTCTGAGTGAGGGGATGACATGCGCCTCCGAGTCCCCCCATCCGAGCAGTCGCGTCGCTGCGCGTGTCTCCTCGACGAGGATGTGGCCGACTCGCGTAGATTCCATTGCCCGCAAGCTCATCCTCTGACCAATGCCAGTTTCGCTTCGACTCACGAGACACTGCTTGCGACCGCGCTGCCAGCTGCCAAGGATGAGCCCTGCCGTTTCCGTGGTTGCGCCATTCAGGCTACAATCACTCTGTCAATGCCCAATGGTTGGACTGAGCATTATTGTAATAAAGGAAAATGAAATAAAGGAAGCGTGTTTAAACACGAAATTAGTGTTGCTACGGAACAACTCAGACTTTCTCGTACTATTTTGTTGTTTTATTTTTTGTTCTGGACTAGCTTTTCGGTTCTGACCCATCAATTGCCAGCTGCAATTTTATCGTCGCCCAAAGAACATTTTTTTGATTTTTTTTCTTTTTTCAATTTTTCGTTTCCTAGTGGTAGAACCGTAAAATGACTTTCGGATGTTACAAAAGAGTAAAATCTTATCCGATAATGAAATTTCGGTGAAAAAATTGGCGCTGCTTTTACAAAAATGGTGTTTGGGCGATAGTATAAATCAGAAATTTGAATATATTTTTACAGAAAACATTGAGTTTACGAAAAGATGTATTGGACGTCATTTGAAGCCCTTTTACTCACAAATGCAATAATGTTTACAAATAACTATAAATATGCATATTAACAGCGTGAGAGATATTTCAAAATGTTACATATGTGTAATTAAAAAAATACAAAACAATAATTTTTGGCATCTTAAACATTGCAAATACCACTAATAAGTTCGAAAGGTGCAAGGAAACTATTCGGAGCCAATTTTTAGAAATATTGTTTGAGCATGTTGTGCTCATTTTCACAGAAAACTGTTCAATTTTCGAGAAACATTATGTGACATCATTTAAGGAACTCTGTTTTAAGGAAACGCAGGAAACTAAGGAACGCAGTTTTAAATGCAAAATTGTGAGCAAATTGCCGCTAATGTAAATACTGACGACGTGGGAGACAAGCCACAAAAAATCATATTTATAATTTTTGGAAAAAAAAAGATAGAGGAATATGGAGTTTATGATCTCTCGTACGGTACATTTAGCACTATTCCTACCAAAAAGATTGAAGATAAAATTTGAATCCGTTTCCGGGAAAATGTTGTCTTTTTATTTTTTAATATTGCACATATCTCATTGTGCGATATCGCGCATATTGCGCGGAAACTACTACAAATTTCAAAAAGAAAGTACAGCAGTACTCACAAAATTTACCGCCCAATTGTAGTTTCGCAACCGCTCCGATAAACACGGCACCCCGCGGCCCCGGGAAGGACCGCGTTGACCAATCACTAGCACGTAGAACTGCCGTTGTCGTTGATTGGTGCAATATACCAAGGGTAGAAACACGCTGTCTCAGGGCGGGGGACCTGGTTTGTTTAAGTATGAGACCTAAAAAGCGTTGTAAATTCCCTTGAAAGCAAATATTTTTGGGGCAAGTACGTCATGACTATGGAACGAAATTTATTGTCATAAAAAATCAATACATATACCTTAATATTTATTTTTTCAAAAATATGTGGGAAGAAATTATATATGTGTAAAATGAAAGTGAAATTAGTTTAAAATTGTTATATACAACGTGATTTTCGAGTTTTCAATGAGAAAATTTGGTCGAGTGGCACTCAAAATAGATTTGTAGCGGCTGAAGGAACGTTTCACACCTACAGAAGAATTTGGAGCATATTTGAACGCTGATGTGTGCATTGGGTTCAGTTCTAGTTCCTGTGTTGAGGTGTCTTTTCCTTCGCTGATAATGTTGGTAATTATTTTCATATCTTTCCAGCCTGGTTTTTCTTCAATGAATCTTGTAATTTCTTTTCCATTTTTTCTGTGTTTTCACTTGTTATGTCTTTTATTTTTGCTAATGTACTCTTAATAACTTCAATACTAGCAGCTAATGGCATGCTCTGAGCCTCAGGCTTTGCAATAGCATTTAATAAAAAGATTCCATTTGCAGAAATGAAAGCTAAACTGTATCTTAGTTAAGAATCATAAATTAAACATTTTGCTTTTTGTAGTGCCGCAGATGACCGGAATCCAGCTTCAAAAGAATATATGTTATTTGCTCAAACATTTCACAATAACATTTATCTACTTCTAACCACGTGCCCCATCTTTAATTACCGGCTGTGAAAGCAAATTCAGTTCGGGATAACTGTCTTTAAACATTTTAACTCTGCTTGGTGGTTTCAAAAATACTTGTTTAACAGTCGATATCAAAGTATCGACATCAGGAAATTGATGTCGAACAGTTTCTGCCACTCGATGAAAAGCATATACTACACACGTAAAATGAATCATCTTTGGGTAGAACACTTTTAATGCACTCCACCCTTTCACCATGTAAGGAGCAGTATCGGTTAAAACCAACACTTTCCATGCATGATTCCACTAGGCCACAGCAGACTCATCGAGGCATTGAAAATTTAGTAGTTTTGCATCTGTGCAGATATTCACTTTTACAGGCAGAATGATTGGATATTACGCAGCACCACAAAATAAATTATCTTTACTCTTTGATCAGGTCCCTTAACAGTTTTAAATAGAGTTTTTAAATTTATATCATATCAAGTCAACATTTTCTTCCAACAATCATTCTGTGGATATGGAATATAAGATTTAAAAAAAAAACTTCTACCTAAATGTTTTTTAGAATCCTGTTCGAAGAGTAAAGACAAAAATAATAAGACTATTAAATTGTATGAAACAAAATCAATTATGTCTGATAAATTAACACTCACCTCCCGTCACCCCAACCATTGGTCTCAATGGGCTTCAGTGTTACTTTCTGTGACCATGAAAATGATGCAAACTTGTCATGGAATCCAGGCTTCGGAAACATAATTTTTCCCTATTGCAACCCTTCCTTATACACAATATTAATTGTTCTGTTTCCTTGTGATAATATTTAAATTTTAATATTTTCAAAGGAACGTGCCCTGGACATTGCCACATACAGTTGACCATAGCTAAAAATAGGTTTCGGCCAATGGAGTCCCACTTTGTCTAATGTTTGTCCCGTGAGCCTTGTTAATTGTCCTGCAAAACGCCAGACGAACTGGAAATTGCCGTCTTCTAAAACTAAAAGGAAGTGTAGAGTCAGATGGTGTGAGGTCAATTCGGGGAAGTAACACTTGTCTTGCATTTTGCCCTGTAATAATCTACAAATCTAAACAGTTTTCATACATGTTATGAACAATCAGTCTTTCAGACATTCAGATGACCTTTACAAACATTCATATTTCTCAGAAGCATTACGATTGCGCCATTTTTCAATCTTAGATTATGTGGAGGTAATCCATATAATTTTAAACTATTGAGAAATTCCGAAGGGAACTGTAGAATTTCATTTTAAGTAATTAAATGATTAACACTAAAATATTATTTTTCTTTACCAGGAAGGAGATCAATTACTTCAGAATTTATGTAATCACAATGTTCATTTTTAGGAGATAGAATCGCAGTTTCATAAAATCTCCTAACATCATTTGGTAAAAAAACAGTCTTTTTGGACTACAGTAGATGAAGGCAATTGGATAGTTCCTTCTGGTTCCCCATTTATGCTTGGATACTCTCCATTTCCCATTTGTAATATAACATCAGAAAACTCCTTTTCTTCTGGATTTGCTCTCATGTTTTTTCTTAATTTAATTATTTTGAGTAGAGGCCAAAGCGGGGATGACTTTATTGAATTACGTACTACAATGGTTTGTTTGGAGGCATGCGTAACTACGGGCAAAACCTGTCGAAAATCACCACCAAGAACAATTACTTCACCTCCAAAAGGTAGTACGTAATATGTGATGTACATTTTTGTCCATATTCCATGGCCGTCAGCAAATACGTTGGCTACGACTGTGTAATAGTTACTTAATTAAACGATCTGGCTCCTTTTCTGAATTCTAATTGGTAGGTATGCATTTTCAATTGCACTGTGGAATTTTAATTGCACTCGTGCTATTAACACACAGATAATCAACGATTTTCATGGAATTAATGAGCATATTTAGTTAACTAAATAACAAAAAATAACAATATGATGAAATAACAATATGTTATTTTGAGTCCCTCAAAGTAACTTCATATTCCACACATGCTTCACCACAAATTCTGCAATATGAATATATTATACTATTCGATATATTGAAAAACATCAATTTTTTAAGCATCCGGATTCCCATAAAACACGTAATGGAGCTGTGTTTTAAATCGTTAATGAGTGATCAAATTATTGTTTTGTGTGATTAACGTAATTTTTCTATGAAAAATCATCTGAGGAAAAACTAATGTGGCTGATTAAATTAACGTTATGTTCTATGTTAGGCAAAAATGTTTTATTATTTTGGAACAAGAACACGAGTGCACCAGACTATACCGCCCCGGAGCAAACGCGCGACGTAATTGTCGCCGTTTGTAGTTCTCAGATGCGCCTGTCTCTCTTCAGTCCTACTCTTCACTTGGTCGGGTTATACTACGAAGACTGGAAATTTGTTTCCATTTTAACGAACCAGCAAAGGTGGCTTAGGGCATCAATTGATGTTACTGACAAGACTCACAAGATGGCCCCGGGGTTCGAGTCCCGACTGTAGCAGTATTTTGGACACTAACTTATCAGCTAGGGCGAGTTCACCTTCCGTCTGGATGTGAATTCAAGCGACCGGCTGCTCTGATCGGTAGTTTTCCGTGGTTTCTCCGATCAACACCAGGCGAATGCCGGAGCAGCACCCTAACAAACGGGCCATGGACTGCGCGCGATCTTCCCTTCCTCTTCCTTGTCTTATCCTCGCCCCTTACACATACACTTACACTAACATGCACTACACTACCACACATGCCAGGAGACCAGTTGGGGCTTAGAGCTCGTCCCGGCTGGGACGGTGCCTCCCGGTGGAGATACGTGGTTGGGGAAAATGACGGTAGGTCGGCGTCGGATATCGCCAACCAGCGGGGGAAGATCACGACCACAACGCGATGAAAAACATGCACTACATTTACGGGAATAATGACCTTAGTAGTTGACGCGCTTGGAATCACTAACAAACAATCAATCAATCGATAAGCGCCGAACCAAGTGAAATAGAATGTCTAAAAATATATGAATGCTTTAGATTACGATATGGGAAACGTTTCTTTGAGGCCTTCGGCCTTATAATTTCAGATTTTAAGGCTCTAGAACGCTGCGTTTAGAAGTTATTTAACAAGATAGATCTTGACAATAAGACCGTGTGTTGCTGGTTTCATTTTTAGATGCTTTTTTTTCCAATAATCCTTCATATTTGTAATGTCAATTATAATGTCAATTAGTGTAATGAATGATTTTTAATGTCAGTTAGTGTACGTGTGTGTTTATTTTTAAGTGCAATTCGTCACGTCCCCGTGAAATTATCTTTCTTTAGAAACCACCTTCATAAAGATTGGTTGCGTGTGAGAGCCGCAAAAAGTATGTATACTACTGAAATAATATATTGCTTCTATCTAACGTATTGATATCATGAATTTAGAACAATGTGAATACTAGTATACTACACTTTCCAATCGATTATCTTACTCTCTGCTTGTTTTTTCACTTAAAATGTTTAGGTCGATTTTGAACAGCGTTTCACTTTCTGGGGACTACGTGTACGAGAAAGTGGCAAGCGTTCTAAGCTTCTCGACAGCAGCGAGTATCAGATTCCAAGTTTGCTGCGGCCTCCCGCGCCCCAGAGAATCGCTCCAAGTCCTCCGCCTGGCTGCTGCCGCGAGCGCACACGGACACGCGCAAATGAGCTTTCGCTAACTGGATGACTGCGCGGGCGGCGAGGGGGGGGCTGGGGGCGGAGCGGCTGCACGCGGCAGTCAGTCGCAGGTGACGCCCCTCACCACAGCCTCACGGTAAGCAAACGCCCCTCTTACTTCTTACTTTCTCGTATTTTGTCATACCGAAATTATCGTTTGTGCGAGTTCACAGAAAAACACGTTTAATGCATCCAGTATACCGCAAAGGATGAACCTTGTTCCTAAGCAGTTAACGACTTTTTCTAATAAGTTTTGTGGCTCCTTGATACCGAAAAAAATTGTTTTTGCAATCCCTCTGGCTGAGAGCAATACTAGCGCTTACACAGGATTTTCACCCAAAATGATTTTCTTTAATCAATCTGACGGATATCGCGTCCCCTTAGATGCGAAACTGATGTTGTAATTTTGGAATAACGCTTCAACGACATTTTCGTTTATTTTGTTTGTTTTTGTTTTGTTTTGGTTTGTTTGTTTTTTTTTTAAAAAAACGGCTCTGTTTTGTGTTCTTTTTACTTTACTCTATTTACTCTTATAAAAATGACGTAAGTTCGAATTTCATTGCCCCTCTATAGTTTTGAAAATTGCAAAGATTAATTTTTTTATCTCCTCCACAAAGTACGTTTTTGAAAAAAAAAATCTTAACGAATTTTTTTCTACAAAATTAGATATTTAATCAACGTCATTTACAATTTTTTTTCAAAATATGAGTAGTTTTTGCATACTTTGCATGGAATATACGCAATTGTAACGAAAAACGTAAACAAGATATTCTATAATCGACTTGAATTTTTTTCTTTAAATTGTTTGCTTGGACAGAGTAAAGTTCGCGATAAAAATGTGGTGCAGTTAAAATTTTTGTTGAAGTTTTGAAAATAGCAGAATTTTATATTTTTGGCATTTTCGTCCATGTACAATATTTAAGTCTTTTTGTCGTAGTGAACTCTTCTTCAAAATTGAACTCATTTTTGGATTTCTTTTAATCTTTTGGACTGATCCTTAAACAAATCAACAGTTCTCCGACTGGTAGCTCATTCGCCAAGATTGGTGAACAGGAAGTGAGTGACAGACGGACGAATACTGGCATGTTACTCAAATCTATAGGACTTATAATGCGAATAATGACACTGGTGCACAAAAGCCTTTTTTCTGTAACAAGAACAAAACACACTGTTTCTGTAAGATAATTTGACTTTCAATCCAGATCTAATTTCAAAATTTCTGTAACGGCCTCAGTTTTTATGTGATCATCGGTTTTGTAAATTATTGTCTCCTTATGAATTATATGTATCTGACAAAATGACACGCACTAATAAGATCGAAATATATGCAGTAAAAGATATAACAACATCAGTGTTAAGAAAAGTGAAGAAACGTACCTAAAAGTATTTCCTTCCCGATTTCTTGCGAATCTCTTCGTAAGGTCCAGCAGTAGACGGAAACCATTGCGTCTCTCCAATTGCATTGATCATGCTTTTCCATTTGAGAAACGTCCTGATGAAACTGTTCGCCATGTCCGTCACTAAAGGCTACTAAATACTCTCACTAACAACGCGCTAACTACTCACTAAGGATATCTGCAAAGAAATCCAAATGATCGTTGAAAAAACTGTAGTTTACGGTGGTATGATTTCAATAGTTTGTGAACAAAATTGCGATAGCCCTCTACCTTACACTTGTCCCACTCACATAGAATGCAGCAGTGCTTTGTGTACCCAAGCTACATTCCGAGCAGAATTGCACTTACCTTGAGATCTCCGCATATATTTCATATGTACTTCTCATATTTGATGTGCGAGGAGCAGTTTAAAGTTCTCTTATATCTCTATCAGGCTTACTACATAAAAATCGAAACAAGGAAATTTGTTCACATTGTAGAGAACTGCTTTCAGACTTTTGTTATAATCTTTGAACAAGTGCCATTCAGTACCATGGAAATCATGTCCAAGAGTCTTCCTAACGGATCCGATATCATTACAAAATACTATGTCACTTGAAGAAGTATTTTGAAAAAGTACTTGGTGATAACGATAAACACTCACTTTGTCCACCAGTTTAGTTGTAAAGATAAAAGTTCAAGACTGTTGTTTCGACACATTTAAATCACGGACAAGAGCGTTGAGATCCCCTTGAGGCACAAAATGTGATTCATTTGAGTCAGGAGGCTTGAAATGTGGATCAGCATGGATAACTCCTTCAGTGTTCTGAATGCTCGTCACTGTGGCATTCATCTTCACTCATTGTCGCATTCTCAGGAGGTAGTGGAAGATAGTTCTTCACTGTGTCGTACAAGCCTTGTAGCAGATGGTAAATAAGAATATTGCCCAATTTTCTTCGCTTTTGAAGTGATTCCAACTAGACAGAAATAACTCTGCTATGTAATCCGTTGGTTCCCTCCATATCATAGATTCAGCTAGGTCTAATTCAGTCGCTGTCGAGAGGAGAACTCTAGCGGCCGGCTGCTCTGATCGGTAGTTTTCCGTGGTTTCTCCGATCAACACCAGGCGAATGCCGGAGCAGTACTTTAACAAACGGGCCACGGACCGCGCGCGATCTGTCCTTCCTCTTCCTTGTCCCATCCTCTTCCCTTACACACACACACACTTACACATGCACAACACTACCACATATTCCGGGAGACCGGTCGGGAGCTTAGCGCTTGTCCCGACTAGGGCGGTGCCCCCTTGGTGGGAGAGTCCTGGTTAGGAGGAAACCCCACTAGCCGACGGTAGGTCGGCGCCGGATCTCGCCATCCAGCGGAGGAAGATCACCGCCATCTCCCGAGAAAAAAAAACATGCACTACACTAACGGTACTAATGACCAAAGCAGAAACACGAAAAAATCAATCAATCAATCCATATCATGGAAACAGCGAAGAGCGTGTTTCGTGAACATTTTAACCAGCATGTCAAGGGTGTTAAATGGGGGAGCCCATTTCTCGCCTGGTCATCAACCTTATACCCGAAATAATGTTTATAACACTTCGTTTTCAAAGGATAGGACGCCACTAGCAAGAAACACAACGGGATTTTAACTATTCGAGCATGACTTATCAACAAGGTTGCCAACCCTTTTTCATTTCCTAGATGTGCATTTTTTGAATTCATAGTCACGTGCAGTAATTAATTGTACACATTTCGATTGTTCTTAAATAATTACACTTGCAAATTAATTAAGAGAAGCTACTTCAAATTAATCAATAATCTGCCTTCTCAGACATTTCCGTGGATAGGAAGTAGCATGTCACAAGAAAATGAAAGTCCGATAGACAAAAAGTGATATCATATTCGAATTCAGTGTCCAAGTCTTAGCTTAGAAAACCATTAACATTCTTTGTTACAGAAATGCTGTTGACCACTGCTACAAATTATTATAAATTTTTAGCAACTAATAAAAAATTACAAATTACAAATTATATTTAATCTAAAAGGAAAATCAAGAGAATTAACGTGCATGAATGCTAACGTTTTTCCAGACTTCTTGACAAGCAATTATTTTGGCCTGCAGTAAAAATTTATGAAGACTTTAAGCAGTAAACGTGTATTATTGCTTAGTATTGATGGGTTGATCTTTCCAAGACAAATATTTATTGCTCCAATTAAAAGATAAAGTAAATTCTTGGGTACTCTACATACATTCAATTCAAGAATTTTATTGGGTAATTTATAATGTATTCATCATTAAATGTAGTCTGTTTGCGTATATTCTCATAAATGTCAAGGTATTCTCTTTAGCAACTTCATACTCACAGCTTTAGCATCGCATATCTATGGGTTAAAATATCTCTTTTTAGTTCTATTTGCGGAAGGCCTCCCTACCTGGCCATAGAATTTTCTTTTTAATTTGTTGCGTCTACAATTCACGCAATGCGTCTCGAAGCCCCTTGGGGGGCATTGATCGCTTTGCGCTTTCGGAGTTAATTACAGCGCGTAATTTCGGAGTAATCCTCCGATAATAACAGCGCAAGAGTAATCCTCCATTAATATTACGTTATTTCCGTCACGTCTCGTCGCAGTCAGTTGTCAAGAGGACCGCCAGGTAGCATCTTCGCGTACGTACCTCCTACCATGGCCTCCTAGGGGTAGGGTTAGAGTTAGGGTAAGGTTTAGGACACTTCACAGTGGTTGGACTAGTTTTTGTGAACCAGCCAAACTTGTTTTGTTGCAACAAATTTCACATAAGATTGTCCGAAAATCAACTGGAATCGAACCCGGGCCTCCTTAGTGAAAGACGAGCGACTTCGCTCTAAGCCACGAGAATTTCCTGCGCGCTCCCGGTGCCTCGCGGCTGGGCGCCGAGCAACGCGAGGAGAGAGACAAGGTGTGGCGGGAGGGGACAGAAGACAGCAGCTGAGAGACCTCCAGAACGGTTGGCGCTCGCCTCATGCGTTGCGGACCAATCACATGTTCCCACTGAAAGGAAAATGCGAATTGGGCTCAACAAACGCGTTGTCTGATTGATTTGTAATTACGGGCGCGTCAACTGGTCATTTTCCCGTAAGTGTAGTTCATCTTTTTGTTGCGGGATGTGCTGTTAATATTCCCCCACTGAATGGTGAGATCCGGCGCCGACCTTCCCGTCGGCTTGTGGGTTCTCCCCCAACCAGGAATCTCCTACTAGCGACAAGCTCTAAGTTCCCGACCGGTCTCCCAGCGGTGTGTGGTAATGTAGTGCATATACAGTCACCCCCAAAACTATTGGGATCCCCGCGATTTCTGATATTTACCATGAATTTCGTTTCTGTTTTAGAAAACTTCTTTGGGCGTCCCCCCTGGAAGGTGAAGCTCGATTCTGTTTTCCTTATTGTCTTATTATGTCACTCATTGTACTCTTCTTCATCATTAACATACGTGCAATTTTTCAGTAGCTCTTACCCTTCATATGCTGAAATACAACCAACTGACGTTGTTCGAATGTACTATTTCTCCCTCTGCGACTCATATTACTCCTTCACAGCGGTTCTCACGATCCAAACAGCTTCGGTGACTCTCATGATCCAAACAGGCGCTGGCTCATGGATGACATTCAGCATTCGACGTTCGTTGATTTGAATGGTTTCTTTCTTTATTTAAAGGACTGATATTTCAGTTCAGTCGTTCTCTATCCAAATAGTTTTGATGCACACTTATTTGTATAACTGGTGATTCCAAGGTCATTTTTCTTCGTAGAGCTACTTTATTAAGAGTTTTGTTATTTTTGCTGCTAACACCGACTTACCTAAATTATGCTGAATTAAAATATAATAATAGTTTGTGAAAAACATTTAAACGAACGTTCTTGAAATTAGCAGGTATCCGAATAGTGTGACTGTGTGTGTAGATTCAATTCTATTAATCTCTCTATTAAGCCAGGGTAAAATGCCAAAAGTAGCACAATCTGTCAGTGTAAAATTAGAAGTTACATTTCAGAATTTAAAGATGAAGATTTATCAACTGAAAATAAAATATTATTTTACCATAGTAATTTTTTTATCATATTAGGTCCACATTAAGCTCCATATTTTGAAAAAAATAACTACATAATATATAGTGTATAAAAATATTTTCTCCTCTCCCTTTTCCTCTTTTAATAATTTGTTGATATATTGAAGATCTCTCGCAGTCTTGTCTCATTCACTCACTCCCTTTTCATGTTATGAGATTTTTAAAATGTTCTGTTCGATTCTTTTAAAATTTTCGAAGAATTAGGGTTTTCAACGAACATGAGACATGTACCATTCTTTTACACGTTACTCACATTATCCAAAAAAAAACTTAATCAAAAACGTTGGAGCCACTTTCTTAAAGTATTGAAAATGTCCCAGGGTCTTGTTGTAAAGAGACCCTGAAAATTAAAATATCGGTTTCAAACTCAAGGGGCCGGGACTTCAGCCAGATCGATTGGGGAATATCAATTTTGGAGAAAATTGGCTGAACGGTTTAGTGGTGTTCACAGACGGATGGACAGACAGACGTTTTGCCGTCAATAGATTTTTCGGCTATAAGGACCCACAAAATATATATCTGGTTATACTTCGTGTTAGAGGATTTTTTTCTAAATTTAGCAACTGGTTTATCCACTTTTCATTACCACGGCCCTGTAATACCAGTTTTTATCCCGAAAATTTGCCGTATCTTAAGAAGTTCGGTGTAAGGTGCATTTTTGTTCTAAAACATTTTTAAAAAATTGAAAATCGGTTTCGAAGAAAAATAATTCATATATTTTTGAAAGATGTTACTATTGTCTGAAAATTAGCGAAAACAACTAAACCTTTTTAAAAGAAATGTATAAAATAAATTAAAGTGTTGGTACAAACCAATATTTTATATTAAGAAAGAAATATCAAGATAAAGAAATATAAGAATGTCTGCGCTATATAGCTGCCCCATGGCTTTTTTGCACTTCAATTGTTTTTTGTTGAAGGTCACAGTTCAGAGGTCAACGCCCATGCACAACCGCCTTGGCAATAGGAGCCTGCGTCTCAAGGTATCAGCATTACTTTTTCAAATTACATCAATTGAGGAGATTTGAGAAAGGAGTCAGAAATAGTATGCATGTTATTTCAATAGTTGTAGGTGCTACAGAATTGCACAGATTCTCTCCAAATAGTTAGATTCGTATTCTATTGAGGCTGGGCTAGCTTTTCGGTTTGCCTCACCTTCTTTCCTCGCTCTCATTTTTGGCGCCTAAAAGGCTTTACCTATAGCTCCTCGAGGGGACTTTCCCAGGTAGGAGCACATTTGTGCTAATCCAAACACATAAGGACTATCTCCGGTCTATGCCAATACATATTAGATCATGGTGTCCCTTGGCCACATCTAGGAGCTTGTACCATTCTTCTTGTTACAGGGAACCATTCATTCAATTCACACACAGATTTTACCTGTCACGCCTAGAAATTTTCGAAGGATTAGGGTATGGTGTAATGCACGAAAATGCCCCCACTGTTTATAAACATGATACTGTTATGTAATATAATAATTCAATAAAATCAGAAATATAACTATAACCGTCCTTCTTATTCATACGCAGCCATTCATGTTCTTTGCAGCAATGAATCCATGTAATTTAATTAGTTTGATACAATTCGTTTTCCTAGCAAAGTTCCTTTAGCATCAAAATCCATCAACATCACCCTCCATGTCACTATTTATGCATTTTTATTTTGTCTCGATCTATGTCCTGTCTATTTTATTTTTGATTTGTCTATTCCTTATTGTGTGAACCAACCCTGCCGAGAGGTGGGAAGTCTTTGCCCCTTAGGGATGTAATTGAGTTGAAAACAAACAAACAAATAAATAAATAAATGAGTGAGTGAGTGAGTAAGTGAGTGAGTGAGTAAGTAAGTAAGTGAGTAAGTAAGTAAATGAGCGAGTAAGTGAGTAAGTGAGTGAATAGGTGAGTGAGTGAGTAAGTGAGTGAGTGAGTGGGTAAGTGGTGAGTAAATGAGTGAGTAAGTGAGTGAGTAAGTGAGTGAGTGAGTAAGTGAGTGAGTGAGTAAGTGAGTGAATAAGTGAGTGAGTAAGTGAGTGAGTAAGTGAGTGAGTAAGTGAGTGGGTAAGTGAGTGAGTAAGTAAGTGAGTGAGTAAGTGAGTGAGTAAGTGAGTGAGTAAGTGAGTGAGTAAGTGAGTGAGTAAGTGAGTGAGTAAGTGAGTGAGTAAGTGAGTGAGTAAGTGAGTGAGTAAGTGAGTGAGTAAGTGAGTGAGTAAGTGAGTGAGTAAGTGAGTGAGTAAGTGAGTGAGTAAGTGAGTGAGTAGTGAGTGAGTGAGTGAGTAAGTGAGTGAGTAAGTGAGTGAGTAAGTGAGTGAGTAAGTGAGTGAGTAAGTGAGTGAGTAAGTGAGTGAGTAAGTGAGTGAGTAAGTGAGTGAGTAAGTGAGTGAGTAAGTGAGTGAGTAAGTGAGTGAGTAAGTGAGTGAGTAAGTGAGTGAGTAAGTGAGTGAGTAAGAGAGTGAGTAAGCGAGTGAGTAAGTGAGTGAGTAAGTGAGTGAGTAAGTGAGTGAGCAAGTGAGTGAGTAAGTGAGTGAGTGAGTGAGTAAGTGAGTGAGTTAGTGAGTGAGTTAGTGAGTAAGTAAGTAAGAAATTAAACATTGCTCTTTGTGCACAGAAGGAGAGGCCTTCCGGAGGGGCGATGGCGGCGGCGGAGGGGCGTGGCGGCGGCGGCCCTGGGGAGCCGATGCCCTGCAGCGCTGGCGGCAGCGGTGAGCAGCTACCTCGCAAGGCCTTGGAAGGCACTTCCCTTGCAAAACAATCCATTTCTTCGATGCACGGAGCGCTCTTCTCGAAGTCGGGATGTCATTCACAGAAGCAACACGCATTTTTTGTCATCGTAGCCTTTCTTCCCGTTTCCAGGGGGTCGTCGTCAATGGGGGCGGGCTCAGTATTTATTGATTTTCCGCACACGCGATTTTTTCAAGTTACATTCATTCACTTACAAGAGCATTCATTTACAAGTTAGCCACGTCTGGAACGCATCAATGGGAATATCAGAATGCGAGCCCTGCTGATGATGAACGCCACGTGTGTTGTGTGTTGCAGGAACGGTCGTCCGCCTGGCGCTGCTGGTTCTGGCGCCGGCCACCGCAGCGCTAGCTCTGCTGTGCCGCGCACTGCGCCTCCTCGTTCGCGGTCAGTGCAGTACACGCTCACATGCCCTCGGCAAACGCAATACACAGTCGACTTCGGTTATAGTGAACTTCTGCGGACTAGCAGTTTTAGTTCACTACATCCGATAATGTCGAAATAATAGAGAATTCCTCCACAATGATTGATTGTATTAATACGGAGATACAGCAAAATACATTAACACCATGGACCGAAAATTTCCAGCCTATCTAGTGTCAGCCGACTGGATCTAAAGGCGGCTCCACACATTCGTTATTCGACGAACACCGAGCAACCGCTCGCCGAATCCCGAGTAGCGTGGATGAGTTAGTTGCTATTTGCCGAGTAACGAACATTCGGGGTTCGCCCAACCCACCGGGCGTCGGTCTTTTGGACACATCAAAGGGAGCGAACATTCGCCGAACACGTCAGCTGCTTGGGATTGGGCGAGCGCTAGCTCGCTGCTCGGCGAATGCCGCATGTGTGGAGCCGCCTTAAGCACGGTATGAATGGCGCGCCCGTAGATTGCACGGGCTTTTTTTTCATTTTCCCCTCGCCAGTTGCCCTGGCAAGGCGGGAATTTATTCATTTATTCGGATTACAATAAAGTTCCAACCATTAGGTTTCTGGAGCTGCGGGAGGACGAAAACTTAAAAATACTAATTAAAACTAATCTTAACCTAACTAAAACTATACATGGCCTCTTTGGGCTATTTGTTTTAAATAAAAAATATTGATATAAGTTATATAGTTCTTTGTATTGTTCATTGGTCTTGCTTTTCTTCAATTTTTTCATTCAGTCACTCAGTCATACTAATACTATATTCACAAACCCATTCACTCGCACATTCATACCTCACTTCACTAGCAGTATGTACACTGTGCGCGGGCAGCGACCCGAATGTGTTGAATGCCGTGGTGGTGTTGGCAGGCGTGGGCGCGTGGGGCGGCGCGGGCGGGCGGGCGGCGCGCACGTCTGCGCTGCGGGAGTGGCTGGGGCTGGGCGGCGGCGGCGGCGGGGGCGGCGTGGCGGCGGTGTGGCGCGACGGCGCGCTGCTGTACGCGGCCGTGCAGGCGGCCGTGCCCTGCGCCTGCCCCGACGCGCGCGACCCCGTCCACCGCTGCGACTTCCTCTGCGCGCAGCGCCTCGCCGCCAAGTACCTCGCCGTGCCCCCGGTGAGCCAGCCCCTCACACGCCCCTCACACGCCCCTCACACGCCCCTCACACGCCCCTCACACGCCCCTCACACGCCCCTCATACGCCCCTCACACGCCCCTCACACGCCCCTCACACGCCCCTCACACGCCCCTCACACGCCCCTCACACGCCCCTCACACGCCCCTCATACGCCCCTCACACGCCCCTCACACGCCCCTCACACGCCCTCACCCGCCCCCTCCTCACCCCTCACACGCCCCTCACGCCCCTCACCGCCCCCTCACACTCACCCTCCACGCGCCCCCCTCACGCCCTCACACGCCCCCACTCCACACGCCCCTCACACGCCCGCCCCGCCCACGCCCCGCCCACGCCCCGCCCACGCCCCCCCACGCCCCGCCCACGCCCCGCCCACGCCCCGCCCACGCCCCGCCCTCCCACGCCCCGCCCACTCCCCACCCACGCCCCTCACACGCCCCTCACACGCCCCTCACACGCCCCTCACACGCCCCTCACACGCCCCTCACACGCCCCTCACACGCCCCTCACACTGCTACGCTCATTAGTAGGATCATTAGGATTTGCATGTAATGACACGCTTTTACAGGAACTAGATACCTACATCCAATAATATTTTTTTTTGACTTTACAAGATATCCTGAATGAATTGGAACTATTTTTATTTTACATATTCTTACATATTTTGGGATAATTACATATTTTTACATATTTTTACATATTTTACTTATTAGTATATATTTCGTTTCATTTTAATTCGTTTATACGTCGAAACGGAACATTTCAGATGCGCGTTTGCAATATATGTTACATCTTTCTTACAAATCAAATGAAATGCTGTTGCGCTTCTATGATCACCATATCTTCACCACGAATTGAGAAACTTACACCCCCCGCTTACTGCAAATTCGGAGTCAAACATGAGCGGATTTTCGTGAAGAAGAGTAATTTCATCCGCGTACTTGCTCGTGTTTCAAACATTCGTTAATTGATCGAAAACTAACAAATATATTATACAGAAAATTTTCTTACCGTGTTGTTCGAGATTTTTTTTGGGGGGGGGAGTGGGTATATTCCCCATAAACCCATACTCCGGAATCCTTTACTGGCATTCTTATGTGGAGTGGTCTAGTGTACAATTACTTCTGTAGAGGTAGAACCAACTTTCAGCTACTCCGAATCCTTGTTAAGAATTGATCGGCGACCTTCTATGCTCAGAAAATGCTTATAGAGAACAATTATAAACACAATAATGAATTTTTATTTTACATATTTTCTGTTTTTTCTTACATGTTTTGGAAAAAATAAGTACATATATATGCACATATTTTGCATTTTTTATTACATTAAATTTCGTTCCCTACTTATTATACTTGGTTTTTTTCTAACTAGACAACTCACGGTAGTTACGGCGGCGATGGTGTAACGGTTAGCGTAACGGTTAGCGTAGGACTGTTGTACCCAAGTTTGCGGGTTCGAAACCGATCGAAGCCGTGGATTTTTAAGGGCGAAAAAATCCTTCGTACGCCTTCCTTCGGAGGGGAAGTAAAGCCGGCTGTCCCATGTTAGTACATTTACTGCATGTAAAAGATCCTCAAGCCTAAATGACGCCTCTGAGCTAAATTCAAATCGCCTGTTTCGTCGCCCAAGTAATACCTTCTTTCTCCCATGGTTGGTGAAAGGAGCGTAGCGGAATTTGCGTGGTCAGACGGAAGAGCAGGCCTCATGGCCTGAGTCTCGCCACGTAAAAATAAGGCAAATTCAAATTCAATTCAAGTATCTCCAAGATAGAATATGGCCCGGCTTTTCGCGTCTCTGTCGGTCGTACCGCTAGAGTCGCTTGATCTGCAGTCCTGCGTGATGCGGTCGCGATGTTGAGGCATATTGCGGCAGCACCGAGAAAGACGCAAAAAGTCGTGCCAAATTCCATCATGGAGATACTTCCCTCAGATGCCACGTTAGAAAAACCCACGTACAGTCCCATGGGGCATGCTTTTATCGCCGGAGGTGGCGGTGATTTTCCCTGGCGAGATCCCGACGTCGGCTTGCGGGGTTTTCCCACTACCAGGTATCACCCAACTGCATGGCACCGACCCTGCCGGAACAAGCTCTAATCTCCTGACGTATGTTGTTGAATAGTGAATGTAAGTAGGGGGTGAGGATAGGACAAGGAAGAGGATGGAAAGATCACGTGCGACCCGTTTGGTGGGGTATTGTTCCGCCATTCGCCTGGTGTTGATCGGAGAAACCACGGAAAGCTAGCCGCTAGAATAATCTAGAATTATCCTATAGACATCGACTAAACTCGACGTAGGTAAGTGTCGAAAATCCTGCCACCGTCTAGATTGGAACCGTAGGACCTAATACTCAGAGATATTAAGACAAATCTACTGCCTGCCCATTAAGTATAAAAAGTTTATTGGCAAAAAGAGGCCAGTTATAGATTTTTAACAGTATCTACTCATGATAACCAGATACAACTACAATAAAACACCTATAAATGAAACTGCAGCAGGTACAACCTCTACAACCACAACATATACTACCTTTCATACCATTCCTAATACAATCATCAATCCATAACTAGTACTACCTCCACCACTAATTGTAGCACCACAGCCATTAACATTACCGCCCAGGAATATGGGCAGTAGGTGAAGTGGGATGTCATCAATTATTTATATGAGAATTATATTTCAAATGAAGTTTCCTTATCATGTACCAGAAGTACATGATAAGGAAACGTAAGGTTTTAGAAACGTAAGTGTATTTTTCATGCTCCCGGAACACTACTGGTTACTGAAAACTCGCGTAAATGCCGCGACTAACGACCTTAGCAGTTGATGTACCCGGAAACACTAGTCAATCAAACAATCAATCAATCTTACATGTCCAACTTCTTCATCGGAAGTTGAAAACAAAGGCCATTGTGTATGTGAAAGTAAATACAGTGAGTGTCAAAAGTATTCGTTCACCAGTGCATTTTAATAGTAATTGTAACTATTATGCAATAATTAACTTACAATCAATACATATTTTCATCATAATATTAACTTAAGTGTACGAAAAAGTTAATAAAAAAACAGCAAAAAAACAGCTGAAAGAACTTTTGTAACTTCCTGAAATGTGAAACCTCGGGACGCAAAAAGTATTCGATCAGCAAAGACTACTGTAACGGTTTTAGTTCCCCTCCGACTGACCCATGGGAAATTTGTGACGCTAGGAAGGGTAGACAGCAGCGGCTTTGCATTGTGTTTGATAATAATTGACAGACATCAGTGTGTTTTATGAAAAGAAGAAATGGGTCGCAAAGGGAGGGACGTCATTGGAAAAGGAAAATTAGCATCAGATTGCGTAATCGTTGCGGGAAATTTCTTAGATTTTAAACCGATCACGGAATACCATTCTGGGAGTCATTGATACCTGTAGGTTTAGTGTAAGGAAAACATTGAAAAACGTGAGAAAACTTGGACGTCCAATGAAACTTAGTGGAGCAGATGGTCGTGCAATTCTAGGGAAAGTGAAGAAATATCCGCGATTAAGTGCATCAAAAATACAGAGTGAACTTGAAAATGAACTGCAGATAAATGTATGTGAGAGAACTGTGCGAATTTTTTGAGGCAAAGAGTTCCTGGGAGAAAATATTATATGAATGAAGTCAACAGAAGGGAAAGGTTAGAGTTCGCAAAGAAACAACATGTAAATAAAACGAGTGAGTTTTGGAAAAATGTTATTTTTACCGACAAAAGCAAATAGAACATTTTTCTTCAGAGGAAGATGGATGATTTATTTACTTTTCGTTTCAGGTAAGGCAATCAAATCCTTTGGTGTACGAATCCTTTTTACACTCACGCTTTGCATCCCGAGCCGGAAGGAATGAGCTGGTTGCTTGTGGTCGGCAGGCGTTCAGCGAGGCGGAGGTGGCGGCGATCGCGGCAGCCGGGGGCGGCGGCAGTGCGGAGGAGCGCCGCCTGGAGCGCTACCTGTGGGCGGTGCGGCGCGCCGCGGGCCGCCTGCGCCTCACGCCGCACAACCCGGCGGTGGCGTGGACGGGGGCGGGGCCGGGGCCGGGGGCGGGGCCGGGGGCGGGACCTCGCGCGCGCGGGACGGGGCTGTGCGCCGCCGTGCGCGGCCGACGCGCGCTCTTCTCGCTGCTGCTCCCGCCGCCCGCCCCCGACGACCTGCTCATCCAGGTCAGCTGCACAAGCCATTGCACTTGGGGCATCTATCTCCAAGATGGAATATCGAACGGCTTTTCGCGTCTTTCTCGGCCGTCGATTGATCTGCAGCACGGCTTGATACGGTCGCGATCGTGCGACATCTCGCGGCAGGACCGAGAAAGACGCAAAATGTCAACAGTCAACTCCGGTTAGATTCACTTTCTGGATATTATAGTGGCACAAGTTTGAAATCTCCCTTTTGGAAGCAACTTATTTTCTTGTGCTTCCCCCACGTCTGCTGTAGTGGCAGATTTCTTGGCCTAGTGCGCTTTCTTGGCTTAGCATCACTAGGAGGCGGATTTTAATGAAATGTCATTTTTTTTCTTTTCACTTTAGAACAATGCCGTGAAGTACAGAAATTAACTTTATGTTATGACAAAAGGAAATGACCCATTTTTATTTGTCATTTTTTTGCATTTTTAATCGTTTTCGTCTAATAGGATTTTTTTACCTTTTTACGTCATTTTAAAGTATTTTTTGCTGATTTCATAGATTTTAATATCATTTTAACGCTACTTGCTTCAAACAGAATTTACGAAATTCAGCAAATGCTCACCACAGAATTCCTGAGTAGCCTTTTCAATTTCTTGGTTCATGCATCGTATCCGCCGTTGAGAGTTCTATGTAATCTAAGGTTTCTGTGACGCCTATCGTCGCCGTTGTCACTTCGGCGGATTTCGGGATAAATGAAGGCAGAGATTGTTTTGTATAGAACAATCCAGACCAAACGTTTGCAAGCTGAGCTCACTTGAACCAAAGGAAGAAATCTCTATTAAATCGGTAACATATCCAACTGCTTGAGTTGTTCATCTGACGTGGTTGCGATCATTATGTCATTTTTCTTTGTTTTCATGGCATTTTAAAAACATTTTAAGAGAATTTTACTGATCGTTTTTGGCGATGTTTTAGGTCATCAAAATCCGCCTTCTAGTCACTGACACTGCAGTCTTCGCTGCCCCTTTCGTAGGTGTATCCTCAGAGGAACTATCCCGTAAAAAAAAACAATTTTATCCACTTCTTCGACCATGACCATGCCTGGTTTCGCATATTCTTCGTCGACTTTCTTCATATGTTCACAACATTTCCTCCATTGATATGAGCAATATTCAGAAAATAATGTTTGACATGCATTTTCTTAAACTCGCAGAGAGGTACCGATGCTTTGTTTAGCAACACTTTTAATATAACCCAAACTAATGGTGTTGAGATCGAGATGTTAAGAAGGGAGCTTGATGTAGAGGCCACAACGGTTGTCCTAGAAACAAATAAGCACAATTACGCCTGTGAACTTAACTTGAAATTAGCCCTTTGCTAAGACACACCACCCTGCACAGCACTGAAAGACGAAAGGGATGGGACTGAGGACAGGGGCGATGCTACCTATACATATGTTTCTTTTCCTGAACCTTAACATATTAATTTTTGTGCAGAGTCAGCTTTTGTGCGTAGGCCGCTGAAATTGTTTTGATTTGGGTAGCTGACATTTGTATTGTGCGTTGGATCAGCCACAACAGCCTGCCTGTGCATTCAGAGCCCTCTCCCATCACCGGCCTCGCCGGTTGGCACGCAGTGCGAGTGAGAGAGCGACATGTTCAGGGGAAGTAGCGGTGGATGGTGGGAGTCACCCCTCCTCGCGCATGCGCATTCGAAGGGAGATTACAAACTTGTCATTCTAGAACATGTTTGATTCACTATATCAGAGGTACACTAGTCGAACATAATTAAATAGAATCTATCCACAATTATTGATTTTACTGATTGAGAAATACAGCAAAATACATTAACAGCACGAACTGAACATTTCAAAATCTTTATTTGACCTTAAAAATCAATTATTTTCAGTTGTTTGCCACGTATATAAAATATGATGCGTATCAACATTTATACTTGGGTATTCGTAACCTGGCGCCTGAGGGTACTATCTTCGCAATGTAATATAGCACGACTTTTGAGTCTTTGTCTGTCCTGACGCAAGATATCGCATAATCGCGACCGTATCAAGCAATGCTGCAGATCAAGCGACTCTAGCGGCACGACCGAGAAAGACGCGAAAAGCTGTGCCGTATTCCATTTTGAAGATTCTCAGGCGCCACGTTACGAAAAACCAAGTATAGAAGCAACAAGGAGGCGTCCATAAATTACGTGAGACGATTTTGGCGATTTTTCGACTCCCCTCCCCCCTTGGTGAGTTGTGAAATTGGCTAGACCCCCTCCCCCTTTTCGAATCTCTCCTGAGATTTTTCAAAATGCGTATTTTTAATGTAAATACGTTAATTTGTGATTGATTGCATTGGGATTTATTTAAAAAACATAATTTTCTTAATTATATGTAATTAAGAATAGATTTGCCTAGTATTTAGAAAATAGAGTGACTGAATTGCAATGAATATGATATTGCACTTCTAAAAATGCTCGGTAATTTTTCTTTAAAATTTCTGTAAAAATACAGGTAATGAGATTTATCACATTAACGATAAAAAGTTTGGTATTTTTTGCAACATTATTTTTCTCAGTATACTATGCTACTTAATGTAGCATTCACAAAATATTGTGTAAGATTATTGTGTAAGATGAAAGTATTGTGCAAGATTTAGCCATAATTTAGTATAGAAACGTGTTTTACTTCAATTGTCTCAATTTTCTCGCTGTTTTAGCGAAAAAATTACTTAATGTATGCGGATACCATCCTCCCCACACGTAAGATGGGGTGAGATTCGTTTGACACCCCTCCCCCCTAAGACCTCACGTGATTTACGGATGGTCCCAATTTAGCACTGTTTTTAGCGAAAAAATACTTCATATATGCCGAGACCCCCCTCCCCCCACGTACGATGAGGTGAGATTCGCTTGACCCCCTGAAGACCTCAGGTCATTTCCGGGTGGCGTGTGCGCAGGTGCAGGGCCCCGGGGGCGACTTCGGGCAGGCGCTGGTGCGCGGCGGGGGCGAGGGCGGGGCCGCGGGCGAGGGCAGCCCGCAGCTGCGCCGCCGCCGCGCCGCCTTCCGCCTCAAGCCCTGGTTCTCCGTGGGCGGCGGCGCCGACGACGCGCGCGGGGCCATCGCGGTGGAGGCGCGCCGCGTGCCCGGCGGCGTGCGCGTCAGCTACATCCCGCGCTCCGTCGGCCGCCACCAGGTGGCGCTCCTCAGCCAAGGCCGCCACATCGCCGAGTCGCCCTACACGGTACGCGCACGCCCATTCACATCACATAAGCACGGCGTTAACATAAAAGCGGACCCATTCACAATGCGTTCGCAAAAGCATAGCACGTAAGACTTCACTCAAAAGCTTCAAGATTCTGTGTTGATACTTATGTCACCAATCACAGTACGTTAACTCAAAATCGAGTATCGAAAGAAGTCAATACGAACTAACGCAATCCATTGCAAGAGCTCCCCCAGTCATGGACACAGTCGATATCTCGAAATTGATGGTCACATCTAACCAATAGTAAACTAGAATGTCTCCCAGCCAATAGAAACTCTATTTTGCTTCCGTTTATGTTCGACATTATGAATACTTCAGTCTATCACTTATGTTAATGTTTACGTCTTTGTGTCATGCTTTGTGTTTGCATTGTGAATGGGCCTTCAGGGGCTCATGTCACTGCAGTGCCTCCGCTGGGAGCTTTTAGGGCGGCCAGGGGCAGAACCAGCTGATCTTTTTGGAGGGGGCCATCGTACATTTTTGTTTTACGAATAAACATTTGTTTTATTAGTAAACCATATTGTATACTATTTTTGTAGTGTATATATGATACCATATAATATTATTTTAAAATAATTACGTAATTCTAAAATAAATATTTAAATCAATTTTGTCAAATAAAAGAAGGTAATATATAAAAACTCTTGGCCTTTTCTTCGCGGGGGGGACGTGCCTAACGTTTGGGATCCGCTACTGACGGTGGCAGAACTATCGACTCTAGCTAGATAGCTAGGTCGATTTCAGCTACTGTCTGGAGGAGAATTCTAGCAGCTGGCTGCCCTGATCGGTACGTTTTTCCGATCAATACCTACCAGGCGAATCTTTCCTTCCTCTTCCTTATCCTATCCTTATCCCTCACACACACTTACATTTGCATGCACTACACTACCACACTTGTCAGATCGAGGGGAGGGCCTAAGGGGTCCGAGCCCTGGGCCATTCACCAAGAGTGGGCCTCCCACCAATACGAAGAAATTATCACCAAACAAGAAAAATACTCAAATGGCTCTTTGCTGTGAACTGTTTATAATGATTGGAAACATTGAAGAAAATATGCCATACATTTTGTCTTAAAAATGGATTGCCACGAAGTGCAAACAATTGAACCAACCGGTATAAGAACCTGAGCCCTTCTGTTTATGTGTTCTGTGGATAGAGGCTAGAGCGTATTAGCACTAGTGGGATGAAAGGTGAATATGTAACAAAAGGTCCCGGGTTCGTATCCCGCAGGGTTCAAATATTTGCATTTCGTGGCAAACCATTTTTAACAGGACCGTGTCTCTTCATATAGCTCTAATCCACAAAGCTCTCCGCTTTGAATCTCCATGACAGCTTTATGAAAAAAATTCACGAACATCTTACAAAGTTACTAAATGTTTCAAATTTCACAGGGTATTTATTTTCTTGTGGAGAACAATTTTCGATTTTTCCGTACAATTTGTACAGCCATTAGCCACACAAGTAACCATAACGAACAGTTACAAAAAGCTAGCTTTTCTGAAAAAGGCTTTGAAATATTAAAAACTATGCCAGACAACACAATTGAACACGAGCACAGTTACAAGCCAGAGAGCACGCACCCGCAGTTTGTCTACGCTACCCGCTTTCTGGACACACCAATACGGCGGAGGTGTGGGGCCGTGTCTTCGTAGGTGCAGGGTGCGGGGCAGCGCCCTGAGCGCGTGCACTGTGTGTGCGCAGGTGGCGGTGGAGGCGCTGGCGGGGGAGGCGCCGGACTTCACGGGGCCGTGGTGGGCGGCGGCGGCGGCGGGGGCGGCGGCGGCGGCGGCGGGGGCGGCGGCGGGGGCGGCGGCGGCGGCGGCGGGGGCGGCGGAGGGGCGCCGCCGCGTGCGCGTGGTGCGGCGCGTCGTGGACTTCGTGTCCGAGAAGATGCTGCTCAGCGCGGACGGCCGCCTGCACAGCCTCAGCCCCGCGCCCCCCGCCCCGCCGCCGTCCCCGCGCAGGCTCCAAGGCACGCCCACAAACAGCCGTTTCGCTTTGCATTCGCGCGCAATACAATTGAAGTAGATAGTGGCTTGAAAATGGATTCACTAGTGTTTCCGGGTGCGCGAACTGCTAAGGTCATTAGTACCGTAAGTGTGGCAGTGGCATGCGATGTGGCTGTGGACTGTAGGAAGAATACCTATTGTTGCAGAGTCTCTCTCACTCTCACTCTCACTCGAAGGATCAGATGCCTTTTTGTAGCAATGATCAATTTAGCACCAATTTATGCACCAACCCTTTTTTCCTAAAATTGGGTATTCACAGGAAGCGTTGCCATTAACGGGTAAAATTTGAATGTGCATGATAAATTGAACTAAACATTTATTAAGAAATACAGAAAGTATGACTGATGATCACTCTTGCACAAAGAAAGGAAACGTAGTAACCATTCCGTGAATAAATAAACATCAATTAAGAATTGGCAATTAAAGAAATTAGTGAAGTGTTCTCTTATAATACAAAATAATAAGAATGATTATACTGTGAGGAATTGCCATTTCTTGTTATTTGGATGAGATGTTTCATGATCTGTTTCAAGACGTTTGATGATCTGTTATGAATAGTACATAAAATCAACTTGCATTAAAATCTGTTACGTGAACTGACATTGTCAAGTCAGGGACGGCCTTGATCAGGGTGCACGGCTCTCGTAGTGTTAGGCGTCGATGTTAGAAGTCGCTGACGACACTCGCAGGAGGGATAGGTAGTCATGTATCCACGCACGGGGCGCGAGGGGCACACCATCATGTAATAATAGCGTCACAGCACAGGTGTGCGAGCTGTACTGGTCATTGCAACATGGGTGACTGGCCACACGTGATTGCCACCACACACACACAGTGAAGCTCCGCCACAACCGCGTTGTTAAACATATCAAGAACGCGGCAACAGCAGGCGGCTGGCGAGTGCTATTCGAGGACCAGGCGGTCGGCGGGAGGAGGCGCCCGGATCTAGTCTTAGGAAAGGGGCATCAGGCGATCTGCGTAGAAGTGGCGGTCACAGTGGCCTACCCAAGGGCCCTGGAAGACAAATATGCTGAAAAGGCCGCCAAGTACCGCGAGATCGTTCCTGTGCTCCTGCAGAGGAACTTCCGGGAGGTCGAGTTCCTGCCCGTAGTGGTGGGAGCCCTGGGGGAGAGGTGCGAGAGCAGTGCGGCTGCCCTCACTCGTCTTGCGCGGAACAAGCAGTCAGTAAAGAGTCTGCGCGAGCGGGTCATTGCCGAAGCCATAAACGGCAGCGCCGCCTGCTACTACTACCACACCGCCCAGAACGGCCTGATCCCCGTCGAGTACCGCCGGGCGTGCAAGCCACCGCCCGAGCCGTGAGCGGCGGGGACCGCCGCGGGGGCGGGGTAACGGCGCGACAAGATGCAGCAGTGGCGTAGTGTAGTGAGCACAATAAGGACGCGACAGGGACGCATGTGTGGTGTACTTTAGGCATTGGGTAATAGGGCCACGGCAACAAGGACGCGACAGGGACGCCTGCAACGGAGTTATTAAATAGGTCAGATCGGAACCAACCGGTGAAGTGCCCGTAAAGTCTTTTGTAAATAGTAACGTAGGCAGTGAAACAAAGTGAAGTGATACCAAGAGAGGAGAAAATCTCAGACCTTGAAAACTCTTCAAGACGAGTCTAAACAGCTCGGAACTATTAGTATTATTGCTATTATTAGCCATTAGAAATGTGGTGGAAAACCGCAATGCAATGTAAATATTAAGTTCTAAATAAACGTAATTTTTTGAACTGCACACTGCACATAGCTGGAAGTTATATTACGCGACATTGAAACAAATCTGTGAATCCTCACATGTGGCAGTCTGTACATGTTAGTAGAACAGACGAGAACATTGTATAACTGTATAAAACTGAAGGGCACAAGCAGTTGATTGAAGTAGTTATTGTTAACTGGCGTAACTTCAAGATGACATGTGCGACGAAACAGACATTTCGGAGCGAGGTCCACGCGCAACTTGCTGGGACGGGGTTCTACTCGCAATCGACCGTTGGCCCTGAACAGGGGAAGCGTTAAGGCGTTAGGCGCCGACTCCCCGCCATGACCAATAATATTTGAATGTTATTACTAAGAGAAAATATACATTTTTATTTAAATAAAATGGTAGGGCGTACCAACTTGCATCAAGAACAGTGGCGAACATTCAACCCCAGCACTGCTGGGGTAAGCAAGAAAGAGAATTTAATGAATAGTGCGAATTAAAATTACGATGAACAGTGTGTCCCTTGATCAAAATATTGCACTCACTGTGTATTCTACTGCGACCGTTGCGCCGGCGCACTGCGCAACCCCAGCTGCGAGACCGTCGCTGGGACTCGGAATTGCGCGCGCATCTTATTCGCTGGGCCAGCGGCGATCGGGGAGAAGGCGTCGCACATAATGTGCTGCACCCAGCTACCCAGGGCTAGATGACGTTACTCCCCTCCCTTGCTTCAAAACGAGGCCTCGCCTGCCTCATGATCGCAGTACTCCCCGCCAGAGAGCAAATGAGAGCAAAAAAAGCATCTCACATTTACTCGTAAGCCAGTGCTACATCAATTCATCATTATTTCATTATGTTATTCATGTCATTTATTATATTATCAAAATGGCATGTTTTGTCAATATAAATTACCGTAGCGTTTGTCGAAAAGTTTATAATTTATATAATGATTATGGGACATATGTCTCTCGCTGTAAAGAGAGTGAACTAGAATATTCCTTAGAAATTTTATTAATTATTATGAGGAAGGTTGTTCTGATACACGTGATCAGAACACAAGATTTCCCAAATTTTCGAATAGCATTACTGTACGTAACCTTAAAAGAGTCAGTGTGCCTGTCATAACTGTGCGTAATGTAAAAAGAATAAAAACCTATGGTCGAAACAGAAGAAGTGAAAAAAGATTGTCCACTTCAGCCTATTGAATCATCTCTGATTGAGGGTATATGGAACGAACATTCATTTTTCGAAAAACTCTATGCAGTATTTTGCTAGTCATGAAAGAAGATTAGTTTTCATTGATTACCATAACATTTGCAGAAAGCAGATTTCATTTTTCTCTTCTGTAAGTTACTATTTATTTTTTTTTTTCATAAAAATACATCTTGTGTGGGAGTGATAAATTGCAAGTTGAAATTCTTTATTTTCAAAACATTTTATGTTTCACAGTTGTAAAGAATCTCCTGTTGCGCGACCATTTTGTACATGGAAGGGGAGGGGGGGGGGAAGCTGGTTGATCGCTAGCAGCTGGGGTATACAAAGTAATCACCGCACGCCCCTGATCAAGGAACAGGATGTGCCTAGATTTATGATGCGCAATGCATTAAATATTAACAAATGAACTTTGGCTTGTACGAAGAGGAAGGTCGGCGCTCGATCTCGCCATCCAGTGCCGCCGGTGGGGGAATATTGTCACCATCTCCTGCGATCAAAGCACAACCCTTACGACACTAATGACCTCAGAAGTAGGCGCGGCCGCCGTTACTATAGAATGATTTTCCTAAGGATGAGCCAAAGTGCCAGTTCGCGAAAACAAGTGAACATCACATGTAATTCAGAGAAGTATTCCTTCGCCGCGACAGCTGTTCAGCCACGCCCCTTCTTAAAATGCTGATGGCTCCCGTGAAAACGTGTCTATGCAGAGGTCTAAGAGTTTCGCTAAGGTATATGCACGTACGCAAGTCAGGGAAATATTTTAATTTAATTACGTATGTGGAAAATTTCTTAACATGCGCTCACAATCAGTAAAAGAAAACAGCCACGAATGTAAATAGAAAGCTCTCAATCACAGCTCGCCTCACAACAGTACAAAGGCCGGAAGCACGTGCATCGGTACGCATCTCGCATTCAAGTCTCGGTTTTAAAATAAACATATTATTTATCACACAGAAAGTAAATTTATTGTAATTTTTATAGAAACAAGAATTTCTAGCCGACCTGGGTGGCCGAGGTGGCTAAGAGCGAGTACCGACTCAGCGCTTCGGTACGAAGGGTCGCGGGTTCGAGTCCCGCCTTGGGCATGGCTGTTTGTCCCTCGACTTTGTACGTATGTGTTGTCGCGGAGGGCCTCGCGTTCTGCTGACCCCAGATCAGAGGAGCCCGCAAGTGTGTTGGTGTCTAGTGTAGGTCGAATATGCGTCCCATCGGGGCGTAAAGGGTAACCGGCTGTCGGCTGGATAAAAGCCCTAGATAAAAAACACAAAACAAGAATTTTTACACAAGAGCACATAACACTGCACTTCCTAACTTCAATTATTTCTCGCGGCACACTATATTTTTGCCGGACGAGGTCATCACAAAAGGAAGAGTCGAAGCCATTTACATGTTAGCCAACTGCAAACGAACGAATGCGGGAAGGGAGTCTAATGGGCTCAACGAGCACAGAACCTTCAGTTACGTTGCCAGCCCTAGCTGTCACTTTGGCTCGTCCTTAGGGAAGTAATCCATGGCCGGTGGCGAAGGGTGCGTTTGCCGGCAGGGGCAGGGGCAGTGGAGGAGGCGGAGGCGGAGGGGGCGCCGCGGCGCCGGCGCGACGCCGACTTCTTCCGGCGCAAGAGCCGCCAGGTGGCGCTGGTGGCCGGGCTGTGCCGCTTCCTGGCGCAGGGCGCGGGCGGGGGCGGGGCCGGCGGCGGGGCGGCGGACGGGCGGCGCCTGCAGCTGCTGTGCGCCGCGAGCCGCGTCCTCGACGGACGCCCCGTGCGCCTCTCGCCACAAGTGGAGGCGCTCTTCGCCCAGGTCCTCGCCCTTGCAAGGCGGCTTTACTTTCTCGTGTACATACATATGGGAGTAATATACGTAGTATAGAGGAAGTTATGTAATGCTGCGGAAAATCGATTTCGAGATTTCAACGGAAACACACGTTTTGGAGTCCCCTGAAACCGAAAAAGTGATTTTATTGAAAACGTCAGTTCATCTGTCAGTCTGTCATATGTGAACAAACCTAACGCCTAAAACCACACGTACGATCTTTTCCAAATTGAAGAAACACCTGTCGAGATGGCTCTAGTTGAAGCTTTGAGATTTTGAAGAACATTCTTTAAAATGTGGGGGTACTTTACATGATTTTACAATTTTTTTCTTTAAATTTCTTGTTTGATATTTACATCGGTAACCTCGCGTTTAGCGCCTCAGCAACCAACCATCTCAACAACGCTTTAAGAGCGCGGCCGTTAAAATGTTGAGAGTCCATTGAAAATATTTTAGCGGGATTTAGAGTTTAGAATTTACCAGTGCTCCCAAATCTTTAGATAAATAGGTTGTTGCCCCAAAACAATTTTAGGGAATAAATATAAACAAAATTTATTTTTATAATTGTTTTGGAACAGATATATTAAAGTTACAAAGTTTAAAATTACCACAGAATGTAATGTCATTTGAAGCCGTGACATTTATCTTCGTTAGTATTACAAGAAATCGATTCTGAAATGTTTGTCCCTTTTGCTCCCTTGTTCCTTTTGTTCCCCTTTGGTGTTTGTCCTCCTTGACCGTTTGTAACTGGTCTGTTTGGCTCCCTTATCCGTTTCTTCCCTTTGTCCGTCTGTCCCCATTGTCCCATTTTGTCCATTTGTCTCCTTTCCCATTTTGTATCCATTTCCCATTTTTTCTCCATTATCCCATTTTGTGCCTACCGTTCCATTTTGTTCCTTTGTTCCATATTTATTCTTTCCCCCATTTAGCCACCTTTTACCATTTTGCCCCGTTGTCGCATTTCGTCCAATTTTCTCATTTTGTCAATTTGTCCCATTGCGTCAATTTGTTCCATTCTGTCAATTTCCTCCATTTGGGCAATTTTTTTTTCTGTCCCACATTGTCCCTCTTGTCCCAGTGTCATTATCCAGTTTGTCCTTTTGCCTTGCCCCACCCCTTGTCTCATTTTGTCCCTTTGTCCCCATGGTTGCATTTTCCCTTTTGTGCCTTTTGTCTCATTTGTCCTTTGTCACAATTTTTACATTTTGATCGTTTGTCACCATTGTTCCATTTCGTCCCACTTTGTTGCCATTTTCACCTTTTGCCCCATTTGTTGGCGTCATATTTTCCCATTGTCCCCATTGCCCTATTTTCCTCCATGGTCTCTTTTGTCCATCTATCTCTTGTCCCATTTTCCCATATCTTCACACTGTCTCATTTTGACCCCTTTGCCTCGCTTTTGTCCCCAGGCGAGTTTGTCTGCGCAACACCAGTTTGAGTCACGAACCACGTGACTGCAACACGTCCACTTCGTTTGAAAAGCCAGACTAGACGCTCACCGCCATGTTACATGGAGAGCGAGAAGTGTTGAGGAACTGAAAGTGGCATAATGTGACAATTGTCAACGGTGACCAACCAGAAATAGCACGATGAAGGCCTAGTTGAAATAAAAGATCTTTCATTTCACATACTTATAACAAGGTGATAATTTTGGTATCTGACTTCATTTAAAGTTCTCGCTAGTTCTGTGACGCAAACTGGTGCCTGGAGCTGATTGGCTGAAGTCGGATGCGATGCGCAGTAGCTCCCCCATGTGCAGGCGCGCAGTGCGGCTAGTCGGGAAGAGAACGTCCCTGGCATTCGCCTCAACTCGAACGACTGTTCGCAGGTGGTGGAGGGAGACCACGTGGGGGCGCTGGTGCAAGGCAGCTCCGCGCCACGCGCGCGCTCGCCCCCGCCACCCACCCCGCCCCCGCACGCGGATGCAGCCCCCGCCGACGCCGCCCCTTCCTCTCTGCGCGAGGGCGAGGGCGGCGTGGGGGCTGTCGTTGGGGTTGAGGTTGGGGGCGGGGTTAGGAGTGGGGTTGGGGGCGGGGCTGACGGCGAGGTTGAGGGCGGTGTTGGGGGTGGGGTTGGGGGCGGGGTTGGGGGCGAGGTTGGGGGCGGGGTTGGGAACGGGGTTGGGGGCCAAGTTGGGGGCGGTGTTGGGGGCGGTGTTGGGAACGGGGCTGGGAACGGGGTTGAGGGCGGTGTTGGGGGCGGGGTTGGTGGCGGGGTGGGGAACGGGGTTGGGGGCGGGGTTGTGGGCAGGGTTGAGGGCGGGGGCGAGGGCTGGGGCCGGGGCGACGGCGGGGGCGAGGCCAGCCCCAGCAGCTCCAGCGCCGCACCCTCCGGCCCCGACTCCAGCGCGCGCAGCGGCCGCAGCGGCGACCGGGGCGACTCGGACTACGTGAGCCTGGAGGACGCGCGCGGCTCGCTGCCGCACAGCCCCGAGGGCGGCGCGCCGCCCGGCGACGAGGCGGACGACTGGACGCGCCACCTCGCGGTGGACTACGACCCCGAGCGCATGGGGCCGGCGGAGCAGGAGATCTGGGCGGCCATGGAGCGCGAGCCGGCGCCCGAGCGGCCCGTCAACGCCTGGCTGAGCAGCCTCGTGCCCTGCAACCGCTTCCACCCTCGCGTGCTGTCGCCCGGCGCCGCGCCCATGGACAGCATCCAGGAGGAGGCGGACGAGCCGCGCCCGCCGGTCGCGCTCTTCCACCACACCTTCGTCCGACCCGCCACGCACGAAGCCAACCGCACCACTTGCAACGAATCTACACAGCGGTCTCTTCCTGACGTTGTTACTCTCAGAAAAGAAGAATCGAATGACATTACAACTTCTAACGTAGGAGAACTACATCGTTGTGATAACCAAAATTTGCGTCAAGAAGTTCTTCACACATTACAGTTAAATGAAAGCACAGGAAACAACAATTTACCAGGCAAAGAAGAAAAAACATTAAACCAATTGAACGAATTACTGTTCACAAATGACACCGATTATAATAACAAGAACGCTAATAACAATGATTTTCTCGGTTTTCAAGAGGAACTCTCAACAAAATCTCAATATTCTGTCTCTCGCTGTGTTACTGAAGTAATACGTCGAAATAAAAATCAAGGCGAATGTGAAGTAATCTCTAAGACTGGAGAACGCAATACGCCTTGCATCGAAAGAACTGTTAAAAATACTGAAGATATGCACGTAGATGAAGAGCTTTCAGAAATTGAAAATAAAATTAGTTTTAATGAACAACGCATTAGTGAAGGTGCGATTGAAGATTCCTCGTTGCCTCTGATCTTGATTCAAGATGTCGATGAATTCACGACTTCGCAAGTCTCTCCTGGGGGAAGTCGTCTTTTCGAAGGCAACGATGTACTTCATGGAAATGGCGATGAAGGTGATGGTAATGACACTTTAGTAGAAAGTTCTCACCACCGTCACATGCGAACACAGGAACTATCCAATTCAAGTCTGTTCGATGGTGAATATGCTTTTATGAAGGAAACCAACATTGAAACATTTGGTTCATATGCTCCTTGTCAAAGCGACAGAAAATTACCATCAACAAATATACATATTGACCAAGAATTCACTGATACGTTAGATTTAGAACGAAACAATTTAGAAACATTCACTCCATCTAAATCTCCACATTCTATCAACTTTGTAAAACAGAGTTTTTTAGTTGCTGAATGGCCTTGCGAATCCTCACAAGAGACTGTTTCACCCGTAATACGAGTTTCGCAGTGGAAGCAGTTCTGGGACCAGAAAGCAACTGCTTTGAAACGGAAAGAGGAGTGCAAGGGGATAAGTCTTAAAGGCTGCACCAAGAGAAGTTATTCGATGGGCCCTCCGAATTCTCCCCAGCGCCGTCGACTGCATCCGTCCATTCGAATCCCAGGCATCGTCAGCAAGTGGCGTCAGGCCTTCGAGAACGTTGTCGAGGCGAACAAACTGGGGAAAGAATGTCTAAAATACAGGCCAGTGAAGAAGAGAAAGAGTATATTAAAGCAACATAGAAGAGATGACGAGGAATCATTCGTCGATAGAGAACTTTTAATATGCGACTTCGAATCTCGTGAAAAGGAGACAAATAGAGCTGATTTTGCAAAGGATGCGATTTCTTTCCAAAATGAACCAAAATTGCCGATAACTCTCAAGTCGAATTCAAATCTGGTAACTAGTCGCAAACAGAGTTTCGAGGCGCTATCGAAATCTCCGGAGAAAAGGAGACCTGAGTACTACTTTAAAACAGTACCTCCGAGACGAGTATCTGCCAACGTAACAGAATGGCGGAAATTCTGGGACCAACATTCCAAAGGTCAATCTTGTGGCGATCTCGCTTGTCTTGCGTCAGAAACAGCAGTTGTGGTTACGGATGAGATCTTCATAGATGAACAACCGCCTCTCCTGCAAGAGAGAGGCAGTGAAGTCACTGCAGAAAGCTCGAAAATATCTCAAGAAGTGGTCAACTACCCTAGCCGGCTGGAGAGAACGAATGTCTTACATTCAGACGTCCCTCCCGTCAAAACGTCTGAAATACAATCTTCACTCACTGTCACAACACACAGTTCTTCATTTTCGCTTCCTGTTACTGATGTATGGACTCACGTAGACCATGTGCCCGTCAGTTATTCAGAAAAGGTAAGATTTTGTTGCACCACGAAGGTCAAGTTAGCGTTTTCACGATGATTTCGTTAGAAAGTCAGTAATCGTTTCGCAGCTTTGAGAACAAACTGCTTTTGACCCAGATACCGAGTTTTGATGAATACTAATAAATTTCATTTAGAGTTCGTAGGGGATTGAAATTTCGAAAACTTATTTGAAAACCAGATAAAAACTGCATTAAGTACATATATTGGTACTGGTGAAACAAAAAGCCTGTTGACCAGAGTTCTTTAATTTATCCAATTCCAAAACTAAATAATATTAATACCATTTAATGGCGATTAAATAAACGAATTTATTGATCCTTTCATAAAACTTGGGCATTGTTACGAGTACATATATTCACCCACGTACGGTATCTGGTTTTACGGTCTCGGTTTACCGGCGCAAAGCGTACCGCCGAGAGTGTGTTGAGTGCAATGACGTTAGGCCCTGCGTTGCAGGCGGCGTTGCAGATGGACGGAGAGGGGCTGGCAGAGGGGGAGGGGGATCGACGGTGGCGCCGCGTGCACGCCGTGGCGGCCGAGGAGATGTGGTACCGCGCTCGCCGCGTGCCCATCGAGGAGGTGACTGGCAGCTCCGAATCGGACCTCGACGCCGCCTCCACACGCAGCTTGGGTGAGTGCAACCGCACGTATCTTGTCCTCACGACTGAGTGTATGCATAATTTAGCTAGTGGTGCAACACAATGGCCACGACCAGCGGCCGACCGACCCAATGGCGGCTTATAGGGTCGTGCCACTGTGCATGGCACCACCCAAACAAAGGGAGGAAAAGGAAATTTTCACCACAAACATGTGTATAAAACATCATCTCTTCAAAATATTTCTCTTTAGAGTACTTCACTTTCACGAGCGTTTAGTTTTTCGATGCTCTGTAAATAATGAAAACGTGCACAGAATTCACTTCTCCCAGTAGCATACAGTTTTTAACTGTTTTTGACGTAAAACAAATAAATCTCTTCAAACGCCCAGGGCGGAGAGCTATCTACCGGCCTCTTTCTAAACCGCTGAGCCACTTACGGATTGGCACCGTCTCAGCCCATTTAACGCTGTATAAAGAACATTGTGTTGGTTTGCATGCGACTCTTGTGGGCGAGACGGTGCCAAAATCGAACTGGCGCAGAAGTTGATGTTCTGTTTCATTGAGTACACTAATGCATTATCGTCATCGAGCAGACTATCTCTCGCTTAGGATGGACCCATGTTCTGGTATTTCGTACGTCTTTCCTTGTGTTTCGCACATGGAGAGGCGGCATTTGTCGTGGACGTAACGCCTCTCCTCTTCTTCCCGTACTTTTCTTCAGCGAACTCACGAAGCTGTGACCTCGTGAGATTACTCAGAGTTTAGGGTCAGTACTGTTATTTGTTCATATTATTAGTTTGTTTTCAGTTTAATCTTCATTATAAATTAATAAACGCGGTCATTGTAAAATTAAAATTTATTTAAGAGATTACTAAACCAGATTTAAACCTTCGCTTCGATGTTTAAAAACATCGATGCGTTTTGATCGATGTTTTAATTTTGACCATCGATAATTGTTATCATCGATGATTTGTTATCGATGTCGCACCATCATCAATATAATTCTGTACCGGCCGCCACTGGCACAGACTTTCTCGTACTAGTTAGTTTCCTAATCTCTTGAGTCTGAGATATTTACTCAGTTTTGCCCCACTGTCATCTCATATATTGGCGCATTTTCACAATTATTCACGTTTTCGGATATCTAATAGAATGTGTTACAGAAAGTAATCTACTTCGTATTGGAACAAAATTTATCCACTTTATTTGAATGAAGGCCCCACAAGACGAGTTTTTTTCTCGAAAAACTGCTGTTTTTTGCCGCAGCATTACATAACTTTCTCTGTACTACGTACATTATTCCGTATAAACATAGTAGACTTTCTCGTACTAGTTAGTTTTCTGGGCTAGTTTTACGGCCTTGCCCCATCATCATGCCAGTTGCCATCTACTGCCGCCCAAAGTACACAATTCTTGAAATTTTCTCATGTTTTCGGTTTCCTAATGGTAGAATCCAAATATTACTTTAAGAATATTAGAAAAGAGTAATAACTCGTCACATATGGAATTTTTTGTCGAAACATTTGGGCGCCGTTTTTAAGAAAATGTCTTTTAGGCATTACTGTAAGTGCCAAATTTGAAATTCTTTTTCACAGAAAACTTTTGAGTTTTCGATGAATTTCATTGCAATTTGAAGCACATCTACTCATAAATTCAATAGTGTGAACAAATCGCCAATAATGTAAATATTAACGATGGAAGATACAAGTAAAAAACATTGGGTAATTTTTGAAAAAAACAAAAGAATACAGAAAAATAGCGTCTATGTTGTCTTACACAGTGCATTTAGCACTATCCGTACCAAAAGTTTAAAAAAAATTGGAACAGTTTTTGAGAAACTCTGATAATTTTTAATTCTGCACATATTCCACGCAATAATGTGCGAATACTACTATTTTTTAAATTACATGACTGTAATGAAAGAACTAATTATGGAAAACAAATTTCATTTGATGGAAGAATCTATATTTTCAGTTTTTTAGTTGTAGGAAGACGCCGAAATAATTTGAAAGATTTGAAGTTTTCGAACATTCAGATTTAACCCTGAAAATTGGACATATGCCACTTCTATAAGTGCATTTCACTCGATTTTTACAATAAATTTAAAGAAAAGGATCATCCAACGCAAAACTTGTGAGCTAATGGGAAGACTCACTAGCAAATTTGCAGGTTGTTCCAGACAGTAATGTTCTATTTACAAAGCTGAAAAATGTTGCAATCACAAATTTACGCTTTTAACCCTTAAGTAGGTGCGCGGCGTACAGAGTACGCCACGCTACACTTCTGAGCTTCTCTTTCCTGTAATTTGGATAAGCCGGAAATGCCGACACCTACTACCCTATCGCCAGTTGTTGCTCTGCCGATTGTGAGTCAGTACGTATTTTTCTTTGTGTTGGGTAAGATATGTGCGGGCTCTTTTCCGTTTCCCGTGATTCTAGGCGTACGCCGCGCGCCTAGTTATGTAAGTAATTGAAAATTATTCATTTTTACAATGGAAAGTAAGTGTAGCACCAGTAGCGCTCTTCTAAGTACAAAGTTAGGGATGGAATCACATTTGGAAGAACACGTCGACGACGAGTCGTCAGATAATTAATTGGAAAATGTACAAATGTCCGATCACGTCAGTAAATCTGAAGAAGACATACGCACATCATGATACAATAGTGATAGCGTCAGCGATAACAATGTGTTATCTGAAAACAGCGGAGAATACTTTTCTAAAATCATTTTCAAACAGTAGATAGTTCGGCAAAAAAACAAATACAAGAAATTAAATAGTGGAAAACGACGCCCTTGGAAAGTACATTTTCTAGAAAGAAAAAAAAAATTGGAGAAAATTATTCCCGACCCATAAAGAAAAGTGACTAATACCGTGAAAGACGAACGTCTGCATTCATTACTTTCATAGACATTTTAGATGAAATAGTTTTGTACTCGTATAAGCACAACATATGCAAAAGAGACTTTCTGGGAGGCTGAAATCTAGTAAATTTGTCAACTGTTTTTGCCTACATTGTTGTTTACTTGGTTAAAAAACTTTTGTAATCTGAAAATGTTTGAATAAAATATTTTAGTGTAATAAATACTGTTACGATTCTATTTGGTGAATTAAAACACGGATATTATTTTAACAAAAACGTTTATTTTGTTTCTTAACGCGATCACTGAAAACACTTGATTTGTGTACAGATAGTCTTCACTTGATTATGTCTTTATACGGCACACTTCTCTTGAGTATTTATTTACACTACACTTCTCTTGAGTATTTATGTACACTACACTTCTCTTGATTATTTATTTACACTACACTTTTCTTGATTATTTATTTACACTACATATCTCTTGATTATTTATTTACACTACACTTTTATTGATTATTTATTTACACTGTTCATTTCTTTTGCACTGTCGCCCAGACCTAAGCACTGACCACTGTTCAATACACTGACCACAGTCCACTGCACTGACCACTGTTCGATGCACTGGCCACAGTCCACTGCACTGACCACAGTTCACGGCGCTGGTCACGGATCACGTCACTAAGCAAAATCACTGCACTGCTATTCACCGCAATGCACTCACTTCACAGTTCAGCTTCCATTTCAGTCTTCAGACTGACTCGCGGTCGCCGGCCGCCGCGTATTTATACTCGGCGGGCGCCGTCGAGAATTTTCTGGACTTTGCGATTAGCGCCAATAACACTCTGGGACCATCTAATTCAAGAGCCGCCAGCAGATGTCGCAATCCGCGCACGAACTACCTGTAGGTAGTTCGTGGTAGCGACGTCAGATGACGCAATATTCGTTACAATACGTTTTGTTATATTTTAGTTGCTCATCAAGCAAATAAAATGGCGTACTCAAATCGATGTGCGCCCACGTGAGTATTGCTCGCGCATCTCCTTCAGGGTTAACAGCGATTATGTCTTAAGTTTTTAGACGGGTTTAATTTTATGGATAAATGAAATAAAAAGGTTGTGTAAAAGAGAAATGCATTTAAAAGTGCCGAGGGTCTTCCATTTGCGTGGTGCGCAGACGACAGCACGGACCAGTCCTGGTCCATCGTGGAGGACGGCGGCGGCGAGAGCGCAGCGGAGGAGGGCGTGGCCCGCGCTTCCGCCCCCGCCCGCGCGCCCGCCCGCGCCATCGCCCGCGCCCAGGGCCGCCCGCGCGCCTGCAGAGGGGCGCGCTCGCGCTTCGAGAACGCCAAGCTCTTCTTCCAGGTGAGCCCCCCACCCCCACCCCGCTCACACTCACAGACGCTTACTAGCCACCAGTGGTGCACATATGTCGTTCCTCGCATTATTTCTAAATTTATAATTTTCGAAAATTCAGAGAGCTCAATGAAAATTAGATCTGCGACTTGTGTTCCTTCTTCTACCCGTGAAAGAAAAATGGAAGAAAAGATTTGGAGAGGTTTTTGAGAAAATGTTCTTTTTATAAATTGCATAAATAACAAGCACAAATTACGCAAAAACTACTCGTTTATTTAAAAAAAGTACAAGACCTTTTTAAAAGACATGATTTTTTAAATAGATTTTGTTTGAAGCGAAAGTCTCCTTCTTGAATTTTGTAATTTTGAAAGGTTAACATTTTGCAATTCTCTAAAATACAGAGAGTTTGTAGGAAATGAGACGGATTTTTTACTGTCTTTTGATACATACGATGTGAATTTTTTTAAAATGGAGCGTTTTTTAAGAAAATAATGTTTAAAAAATTAAGAATTACCTACATTACATGCAAATTTCGCGAAAACTATTCATATTTTCGAAAAATTGTACAGAACCTATTTCATGATCTATCGTAACAAAACAGATTTCATTCAGGACAATATGTCAATCTTGAGCTGTAGGAAGACGCCGAAACCCATTTCCCTCTTGCAAATGGGGCCGTGGGCGTGTCCGCAGGCGCTGGAGCAGTGCGGCGAGGCGGGGGCGGGGGCGGGGGCGGGGCAGCTGGCGCAGTGGGGGCGGCGGCGCGGGGGCGCTCGCGGCCGCGCGCGCACCGACCTCGACACCACCTCCACCGACGACACGGGCAGCGAGGGCGGCCGCCACCGCACCCACGCCAGGTACCACTCACATGCGACCCGGCAGGTTTGTCAAGGGCACTCGTATGGTAAGAAATTTAACATACTTAGCGACGTAAACAACCATTGCTTCGTCGCAAATCAAATGTTTTGTAAAGGAAAAAACAGGGCGATGTACAAAACAAATCAGATTCAGACAATTCAGTAGTAATTTACATTGGTTCGGGGAATAATTATTCTTAATTGTAATATTATTAATAGGACTATTAGAAAAATGTATAATAGGTAAATTAACCTCATTTTTCTTACATTCAATCGAATGAAACTACTCCGATAATCGTATTTACTGACGATGTGAAGGTCTCGCCACTGGAAGTCAACGCGCCAATTTCCTAATCGAATGTTGTTTCTTTAGGTTCAGAAG
Organism: Teleogryllus occipitalis; assembly: GCA_011170035.1. Lineage (NCBI taxonomy): Eukaryota > Metazoa > Arthropoda > Insecta > Orthoptera > Gryllidae > Teleogryllus > Teleogryllus occipitalis. Next base: position 90,834 of record BLKR01000418.1, read on the forward strand.
AATTATTTGTATCCATGTTTCTCGAACCACGGTATACGAACATTGTTTATGTAGATATATCGCAAGCAACACCCCACAATATTGTACTAACGTGCCGCAGCAACCAAAAGCATGTATTTACTATTTCAGTAATGTAAATTTTCTCATGATTCGTGAGATTTTATGTTGACTGATAAAATGCTGAACATGCCACGAAACGTTACAGTATTATTACTGCCTCGTCCAAATTAAAAATCTCCGCTCCGCTTCGATTTTTAACTTTCGGCCTCGGCAGTAATAACACTCATAACATTTCTAGGTAAGTTCACAACTATAAAACAACACAGGATGCGAAGAATGATAAAACAGTTATTTATGATACGAGTAAATAAAAGTGACCTTTTATTTTGCGAGGAGGAAACGTGACACGAGATCGACAGGCCGAGTGGCGCAATCCTATGAGCAAAATAAAATCAGTTTCACCAAGTGTTATACACTTCTTCTAGACAGCCTTGCTGACTTTCCGTTAATTTTAATTCATGTATACTGATCACTCAATGATCGTAGTTAGCAATAGCTGATGCTGTAAGAAAGAAATCATTTTTGTTGCATTCAGAGATCAATTTGAACACTTGAATATCGTCTCACTTTTAGCACTAGTGCTAAAAATTCAACTATTAAACACTGTATATGCCCTGAAAGAACCACGTTTACAACGGCCAGCCTAAAAATTTAATTATAACTTTACGAAACCATCACTGTCATCTGGATTGATTTCGTAAACGTATAGGCTTGCTCACGAACGGGGGGCGGGGGGAGGGGAGACAGGGGTAATTTTGAAAGTTGCCTTGCTCGGAGACTTGCATGATGTTCGAGCCATGTAATGTTGTGCTGTGAAGTGACGCTGTGCGTGTGTGCGCAGGGCGAAGCGGCGCGGCGCCACGCACTCCGCGCCCGCCTCCGACACCGACACCGCCGCCCGCCGCGCCCGTGGCCACGCCCACGCCCACGCCCACGCCAACGCCCACGCCCACGCGCAGGTGCCTACACACTCTACATTTATATACAATTACTTTTTGTATTCCAGTATAACAAACGACTATTTTTCAATTCCAGCATTATAAACGACTCTTTTTTCATTGCAGCATTATAAACGACTCTTTTTGCATTCCACCATTATAAACGACTCTTTTTGTATTCCAGCATTATAAACGACTCTTTTTGTATTCCACCATTCATTATAAACGACTCTTTTTGTATTCCGGCATTATAAACGACTCTTTTTGTCTTCCAGCATTATAAATGACCTTTTCTGTTGCAAGAAATCGTTCACGAAAAGGCTTTTTACGGGATGAATGATGCCGTATTAGATTTTACGGTACGAATGATTGCGTCATCACACATTCAGCCAATCGCAACGAGAGAAACTTGGGGAGGTAATGGTGAACGAAACAGCCAACCACGGTTTTCTCGTACAGACGTCAAGTACCCGAGGCGTCACAAGGAAGTTGTTTCGCAATATTATGTTTGATTCTCTTAAAAATTTATAATGCTGTTATACAAAAAATAGCGAATGCAACTCGTTTATACGGTTACTTTATTACATTCGGACAAATTTGAAACTCGTTCCTAACGTCGCTCGTTTTCAAAACAGGTACTCATGCAATGAAGTTTAACATTATAAATGAATGGCATAAACTACTATTTACGATACAAGAAATCGTTCATAAAATTACATCTCATGGCACAGATTAAAACGTATTGGCCGTTTATGGCAGGAATAATTCACACATGCAGCCAATCGTGCGCGATCTTTCCTTTCTTTTCCATGCCCTGTACTCCCCCCTTACTTACACAGATACTTACACTTATATGCACTACACTTCTACGTATGCCCGGAGACCAGTCGGAAATTAGAGCTTGTCCCGCCAGGGATGATGCCCCGCTGGTGCGAGATATCTGATAAGGGAAAACCCTGCTAGCCGACGTAGGTCGGAGGCGGATCTCACCATCCAGCGGAAGAAAATCACCGCCATCTCGCGAAGAAGTTAGGCAAAATACGGTTAAAATTGTCTTAAGAGCATGTTTCCTCCTTGGACACTCTGTATGTGTATGTGTGTGTGTATATATATATATATATATATATATATATATATATATATATATATATATATATATATATATATATATTGATGTGTGCGTTTGTGCGCAGGGGCTGAGCGAGCGCTTCCTGGTGCGCGGGCTGTTCCGCGACGTGTGGCAGGGGGGCGTGCCGCACCGGCGCGAGGTGCTGGCGGCGCTGGAGGCGGTGGGGCCGCGCCCCGCCTCGCCCTACGACGGCCACGGCGGCGCCAAGGCCTGGGACCCCACGCTCACCTACCTACTCACGCTGTGAACGGGGTTTTTACATGTCACACGTAATCACGTTTATCAGGAATTCTCTAAGCTGCTTTCTCCGATGTTAACTTCTCATTTCCGGGGCGCTATGAGCAACTCCTGTATTGAATTCGAGGAGCAACTATTTCGCAAGTGACAAGAAGATGGCGTGGCAAGCGCTGCAGTTCAATCACACATTTGCCCAATATTAGGATTACAGTTAAGGGGACCCGGAATGAGTTATGGGTTCAAAATTTCGAATTTTTTAATGTGTGTTTTTGAATCTTTAGACTTTTCTGATTGTAATGTATAATAATGTCAATACGTTCACTGTAAGTATTTTTATTTATTTGTTTCCTTCACTGTTGTACGGTCTGACAAGGATGTTTGTCAGAAAAAAATAGTATTTGGAGATGATAAATACAGTAAATTTGCTAAGGGCCGTGAACAATTTGAACTTATTGATATACCTCTTTTTATCTATTTTGTCAGAGAATGTATTATGCAAAAATTGTGCAACGTCTGAATTGAAGCTAATTGTAAAATGTATGAAGCTTATTCTAAGGTATGGTGGAGATCTCTATTGACGTCTTAAGTTTGTACTCTCTTTCCCGTAAATCTGTTTTTATTTTCTCGGTACGGAGTAGAGAGAAAGTTATGTAATGCTGCGCGGAAAACGGCAAATTTTTGGCAGGAAAACTCTTATAACAGGATCCCGGTAACGCAAAAGCGGTTAAATCCAGTTGCTAAATTTAGAAACAAAAATCTCGGGGGTGTAGCTAGAATCCATGTTTTGTGTGTCCTTGATGCCGACCTTGAACAAAACGTCTGACTGTCCGTCCATCCGTGAATAACGCAAGCGGCTAAAGCGTTTAGACGATTTTATCCAAAATTGGTATTTCCCAATCGATCTGACTGATGTCAGATGGAATTTGAAACCGATGTTGCAGTTTGGGGGGGTACTTTACGTGAAGCCCCTGGGACATTTTCTAAGTTTTCAAAAAAATGGCTTCATCGTTTCTTAGTACATTTTGTTGTGGGATAGTATGGAAGATGTTTAAGAGAATGGTTCTGGCCTCCTGTTCATTGAAAACCCTGATTTATCAAAAATTATAAAAGTTTACATTTTTTCGGAGTCTTCTTGCAACTAAAACATTAAAGATAGATGTTTTTCTCTTATTTAAATCTGTTCATTAAAGATAGATTTTTAAATAAGGTCAAGTAAAATTGTTCGAAAATTTGAGTACTTTCTCCGAAATTTTGTCCGAAAATACAAGGGAGAAAGTACGTGCTGTTGTAGCGCCACTGTTTTAAATATGGAAGGAACATGTTTTCAGCTTGTAATTATGATAGGAAGCTGAAATATGTAGTATTTATTTACACAAAGTATGCATAAGCTGATAAAAAGCTTTAAATTCAGTTAATATTTGGACATTTTATTCAACAAAATGCCTTGTTGTTCATGGGGGGAAATGTATCATATACAAAACATATTGTATCCCATAAAATAATTTATTATTTCTAAAACTGAGTATTCAGGGTTTTCAAAATATTCTTGTTACGCTAGCAAAAATTTGAACTCCCGAAGATAAGCAGTTTCTGAGTAAATGTTGCTTTAACATCACCCAATTTAACATTTATTGGGATAGGATATTCCGGGACCCCTTAATCTAATAAATAAATAATAAAATTATTATATTAACCAACCATTCTGAAAAGACGGAATATATTTTGCAGTTTCGATGATATAACGATAAGCGTGTCGGACCGTTATCCCCAATTTCAAATCCGGTCGCAGTCATGGATTTTTAATTGCGAAATAAATTTTCGGCTGCCTTTCGGAGGAGAAGTAGAACCGGTTGTCCCATGCTGTATCATTATTGCGTGTAAAAGATTATCACGTCTAAGAGAAGCCTTTGAGCTGTTTTGTTTCGATCAAAATTTCCTTCAAATCTTATTGCTTTCCCTACCTCTTTCTCATCTACTCCTTAATTTCATTTTTCTTGTTACAAATTTGTAGAGTACAAATCACCCATACGACTCCATTCAGTCTAACCAGCTTTTCCATTTCCTCATCAACTCCTTCCCCACCACAATCCCTTCTTCCTCCTTAATATGATTCTTCATCCCACTAATAATAACCCCATTTGCTGTTTGTCTCATACATTTCCTGTTAGCAATTGTATCTTCGATAACCATTCTGACCATTTCTCTCTCCTATTCAATTCATATTCCAATAATTCTACAACCTTTCATTCAGTATAACATCCTTCCAAAATTCCCTAGTATTATTTCTTAACAATGCCACATTCCACATTCCCATCTTAATGTCCCTACTCATTCTGCTCTTATTTCCCTTTCTATCAATGACATTTTTACTTCTACTTCACAATTACCTTTTCTTCTCTCCCTCACTCTGATGACTTACTTCTTGTAGGAGAACTTTAAATTGACGTCACACAAAACAAAGCCCGATCATTGCTACGGTATTTAAAGCTATTGCTGTCATGATGATTATATTGTAATATTATGTTTACCAGTAAGTGCAATCAATTAGGAAATAATCTTTGATTGACATTATTACGTCTTTGTTTCAAATGAAAATTATTAGGAAATATCAAATTATACTGGATTGTGAATGTTAGATTTCGGACTAGAGATCTCGGTTGGTCACATAACACGTCTCTTAAGTCTCCAACGAAAAATCTTACTTTTCCACATCTGTTTACTCCGTACAATCGACTCAGGTTATAGTGAAAAAAATTACCAATGTTTAAACAATTTATATTAAAATTATTGAAAGGTCTCACTTACCAGTATGATTTTACACTTTTTGCTGACAAATGTTTGTTTTATGAGGAAAGTATTTACATTATCGAAATAAAATCCTCAAACCCCTTTTGTTTTTAGATTTGTTTCCAATATAAATCAATTTGTTTGTAATATAAATCAAATTACTCGGTTTTAGGTATATTAATCATTTATGTTTATAATTAATTTAAATTACTCAGTTGTAAATTTATGAATCATTGCCAATTAGACAATTAATCATTGTCACTGTCTTTTTCAATAACTGGGATCACGCGTTCGTTTATGAGAAGTCAACTCAATATTTCTGTTTTTTCAAAATTTCTATTTAACAATTTTCGCCAAGTAACGAGCGTGTGCCCAATAATAAAGGATCTGTGGGAGCAGCATCCCAGGGTTCCACATCCGTTCGCACGTTCACAATAATATCGTTTCACTCCCGATATTTCCATGGTGGAAAGAGATGGGTAGGCTGCTCCGGTGCACCGATTTTTGCTCGTACCGCGCAGTACCAGGTTCCGTCGCGAATCACGTGACCGCTTCTTTAGAAAAGCGAAACCAAACGTCGGCCGCCATTTTGGATGAAGAGCAAGAAGTGTTGTGAAACATTTTGTAAGTGTCATAAAGTGACAATTTTCAACGGTAATCGACCAAAAATAACACGATGAAGGAGTAATAAAAGATGTAGTATTAAAACGTGCTTATCTGTTTCTGTTTCAATGACTTGTGATAATTATGGCGTATAAAATCCCTGTTAATATTATGACGCAAACCAGTGCCTGAAGCTCATTGGCGAAAGTCGGTCTCCTTCCAACGAGAATATTCAAATTGAGTTTGGTACTTAATCGATGTAACACCAATAATATTTCGAGTTCATATGTCGTGAATAAATATTTAAATAACGGTTAAATCGTTTATTCCAATCACATTTTGGTACGAATTTCAAATTTTGACACTGAAAAAATTGGTTTTAATTTGTTTTTCACTATCGTCCACATTGTGTGTAAATGTGAAAAAAATATGTTATAGAATGTTATAAAGATATTTCAGGGGGGGAAACTGAGACACCACTCCAACGTTATTACGTCGAAAATCAATTTCAATTTTTTTTGTGAATTTGGCGTAAAATTCTTTGACGAAAGTACTTTCAAATTCAACTATTTTCTTCGTCTCTGTAATTTTTTCAGCCTGATACATGCAATAGAAGCTGAGAAATAAAAAAAAACACGTTTCTCGTATCTCTGCACCAGATTGCCCTAGGAGGCTTATTTTTTGTTAATTTACAGGATTTTTATTCTCTTTATATAAGTATTGCGATTATCGATTTGGGTGGGGGCACTTCTCACCACCTTATTCGGCTTTTACCCGAAAATCTATGGAAGTAATTATTCGTAGAAAATCGTTCTCAATATCTTTTGTTGAATCAATTGCAAATTTATTAGATTATATGGTGAATCGTGCACAATTTTTTCTGATATAATTGAGTTGTATCATCTTCGATGACAGTTTCGACAACCACAATAGTACTGGTTGGCATGGGTATTATCTTATCTACACTTAAACTCTAGGGATACAACTTTTTAAATTGAATTCCTATTGTTTGAAGGGCTCATTCAATAACTGCGAAGCAGTTATCTTCCTTAGAAGCAACGAATTCATATGCATCGGAATGAAGTTCTCCTTAAACATTCAATATTCATTCAGCAAACGATTTAAAATACATATCACATAGGATTTGGCAAATGTACCTTTAGTAGTCCGTGACAACATTGGAGTCACTATAAAATTCAACATATCATCTGTGAACAGTCTTTTCATCAAGTACTTGAAAAACACTGACAATAACGAAGTTCTTTGTTGTAGATGTTTTTATCCCCAAAACTTTTCATCTCTTGCACAAACATGAAACATTTGATCAAATGTATGCAAACATCATTTCCTGCATTCAGAGACCTTATAAGGCTAATGTTGCTGAACGTTGAAGAATATTCTGAAAGTTCTCTGCGCACAAAAAAAAAATTGAACGTCAAAAACGATTGCAGAAACGCACGTGACATTTTTTAGTGACTACTCCATTCGTGAAATTAAAACATACAAAGTGCCCCAATCACAGCGGTGTATCTCAAAACTTTTTATCGCTATTTTCTATTCGATTTTTCTTATCGCTTCTCGTTGCTGTCCAATCATAAACTCTGACTCATCTAACTTAGGAGGCGGTATACATCGATCGCCATGGCGATGTCTAATAAACCGCATATGTGCTATAATATAACCTCTTTGGTTTTAACATAGCTTTCAGTTGTTTTCAATATTTGCTGCATTTTGTAACTCTTTGACAGAATTTTATTCATTGAATAGTCCTATTAAATACCACTCGTACTTTGGAAATTCTGAGATAAATCCCTTCCTCGCTTTGCGAGTCGGGGATTTATCGACAATTTCCAAATCACTCATGGTATTGCCTATTATAATCTTTCTAGTTAACCTAAGAAACAATGTTTTGTCTTACAGTGAGCACAAAACTTGGAGAGTGCCAGCATTGAAACAAGTATTGCGAAAGTTGAAGCAGAGATTGACGTTGTTGGAAAAGCAATGAATGCCTCTCGATCATATAGATAATTTGTTACTGTCGGTCAAGTTGTTGATCGTCTTGTATTACGCATAGCTCTTGCTCCAAAATGTGAATATGGAAGGGTAAAGTCAAGACTAAGTTTCACAATTTGAAAAATACACGCATCTCCGCACTCGTTCTCAACTGCAAGGAATCAGACATAGTCCTCCATGGAGTAAATGGCTGCGACACCACTGCAGCCGTGTTTGAGAAAGGTCCAGGAAAAGGAAAGACCATCCATTCCAGTTTGGAAAAGGACAGACCATACATTTATTACAACGATCACCGTACCTTATTCACATTCCTAATATGTACAATGATCCAAGCTCGACATCAATGCAATGAAGAAACAGGACAAAAAATGCATCCTTGCTGTGTATACCAAAAAGGAAAAATGAACGGCGATTGGAAAAATTTAATGATTGCAATATTTGGATGAACTTTTGGGTACGGAAAACAATACTGTCATGGTACCACACTTTTTCACTATGAGTGCAGCACGTCTCTATTTCTACCGTGTTCACTTATCATCATAAAAAAGTTGCAGCCGAAAGAACAAGGCGTATTATCATTATTGTTGCCTTGCAGGTAGATTCCTTGACACATTACTATAATGTGCTTCTGAGAGTCAATTACAGTCATTAGCCCCACAAGTGTTTTTATCTCGGTAGGTAGCGGTTATCTCCCTGCCCGATGGCGAAATCTGGCGCCGACCTACACATTGGAGTATACCCAACAAGGTACCTTGCACCAGCGGGACACCGTCCTAGACGGACCAAGCTCTAAGACTCATGGTCTCCCGACGGGAATGGTAGTGTAGTGCGCGTAAGTGTGTGAAAGTAAGGGTCGAGGATAGGATAAGAAAGAGGAAGGAAAGATCGCGCGCGATATGTGGCCGGTTTGTCAGTGCACTACTCCAGCATTCTCCTGGTGTTGATCGAAGAAAACTACCGATCGTAGTAGCTGGCTCCTAGAATTCTCCTCCAGACAGGGGCTGAATGCGACCTAGCTATCTAGCTAGTGTCGAAAATCCTACTACTGTCAGGATTTGAACTTTAGAACCTCCCTGTCAGAGGCACAAAATTGACATCAATTGAAGCCCTTATACACCTAATCCGGTCATGCAGGTAGATGGTTCTACAGGCTCAAAATGATTACAACTTGACATTCGAAGGGTAATCATTTATTGAGGTAGTATACTGCAGTGAGTGCAAGTTAGTAGGTTGGCGCCGGCCCGCCAAGCAAACGAACACGCGCCACGCACCTTCTGGACATGCCGTGCGGCAGTCTTAGTGCAAGAGAGGGCACTATGGAACATTCTTATCTCGGTCAGCGTAAGGCCGACCGTGAAAAAGAAATAATTGGTTTCGATTATGATTTCAACCACCCGTAAGTTTGCAGAGAATCGCTCGTGATCCTCTGACAGCAGCGTTTTACGATGAGTGTAAACCTGCGGATCCTCATGTTGTGGGGATCTTCTACGACTCCATAAAGAAGGGTGAAGGAAATCAATGTCATTCCTCACACTAATACACATGGATCAAACATTACCCTCTTAAAGAAGTTGAGGAGTTGATCAAAATTCTGATTTCATTCTGTTATACGCAATGTTGCGAAAGAAAATGTGTCAGAACATATACCGCACAACGACGCTGTCGAAGTAAAAGCTGCCGTAAAATGAAACCCATCAATTTCACAAAAGATGGTGATGACGATTTTCTATAAATAATTATTTTATGTAGATATTAGTGAAGTAATAAACTCAACAGGGACATATAAAATTAAGTCAATTGTTTGTTTCTGTACTATATCCGAACCTCTTCTCAGGTGTCATCTGTTGGCACCTAAATGACAATTCTCCACGATTTCTCAATTTTTCGGATCCCTAATAGTAGAATTGAAATATGACTAAGAATTCTACAGAAGAGTAGAAGCTAGTTATTTATTAATATTTTCATTGAAAAAGTTGCAGCCGTTATTCAAAAAATGTCATTTGAGCATTTCAAAAAATTCACAATGTAAATCTCATTGTGGTCAGCGTTAGAGCTAAAAACATTCGAACTATTTCCTCCAAATTCGATATTATTCCCGATTTCACCGACTTCGCCGAACTCGAGACCTTGTCATTTCGAAATGGATATTTTGAGTTTGGTGGTACTTTACATGAAAATCAACAATATTTTCATTAAAATGTCTCCAATTTTTAAATTAAAATTTCTCCTCAGATAGCGTAAATGACACAGGAAAATGATTTAGGTTTCATTTCCCCTGAACTCTCTTCTTTTTCGAAAATTTCAAAAGTTCAGAATGTTTCTCGGTGTCTCTGTACAACTCTAATAATGAAAATGGTTTTTTTTCAGGAACGGAAAAGGCATTGAAAACCGGTAAAATTACCCGTATTTTTCCATAATTCTAACAACTATCTTTATTCTTTTATACTGGTAAAATACCTTAATAGGACGTCTACACCGGTATGGGTGTCCATAAAGGTTATACCGGTATTTTAATAGAAGGAGAAAAATAATGTCCCTCACACCATCCACACAGAGAAAATAATTTCCTTTCGTTAATCATTTTGCGAAATTCTTATTAATAAAATAAAAAATTAAGCACACACGCACGCTTACTCGCGTACACGCACACACGCCCTCTCTCTCTCTCTCTGTCTCTGTCTCTCTCTCTCTGTCTCTGTCTCTCTCTTTCTCTTTCTCTTTTTCTCTGTCTCTATCTCTGAGCGTCAAATTTCGAATTTACAATTAAGCTTCAACAGCAGTTTCTTCAAAACGGCTCCAAATTTTTCAACGAAAATTTCTATATTGGACGAGGTTTTACTCTTCTTGAATATTTTGAAAGTAATATTTCAAATCTATCAATATAAAACCGAAAAATTGAGAACATTTAAAAAAAAATATATTTTGGGCTGCGATAGAGCGAGGGGATGAGACTGTGAACGGAGGAGCGGATGGGGGCAAAACTGTGAAGCTCGCCTCCACCAAAGAAATCAGAAAAAAATTCTACGTGAAAGTCTGTACCACTCTGTAGCACCACTTTTGTTTTCTCGTATACGTACCACTTTTGTTTTCTCGTATACGGAGTAATATACGTTGTATAGAGAAAGTTATGTAATGTTGCGCGAAAAAACGGCGGATTTTTGGCAGAACCAAATTCATTGACGGGCCCTGTTAACGAAAAATAATATAAATACAGTTACTAAATTAAAAGAAAATCCTCTAACAGGTGGTGTAGCCAGAATCCCTGTTTTGTGGGCCCTTGATACCGGAAAGTCAATTCACGCCAAAACGTGAACCGTCTGTGAACACCACTGGCGCCCAAACCATACCTAGGATTTTTTCCAAATTGAAGAAACCTCAGGTCGATCTGGTTCTAGTCGAAGCTTTGAGATTTCGAAAAACATTGTTTAAAATTTGGGGGTACTTTACACGTTCCCCTAGACATTTTCAAAATTTTCTCAAAACCGGCTCCAAATTTTTTCATTAAAATTTTTGGAAGAATAGAGTAAAATGCACTTATAAAGGTGGTATAGGTCCGATTTTCAGGGTTAATTAAAAAAATTTAAAGTTTGAATGTTTTCGGCGTCTTTCTATAACTACAAAAGTAAAAATAGAGATTTTTACTTTAAATGAAATTTGTTGTCCATAATTAGTTCTTTTATTAAGGTCACGCACAATTTTTTGAAACGTTTGGTAGTTTTTGCGCAATATTGCGTGTAATATGTGCAATGTTGAAAAAATAACAAAAACAATATTTTCACGAAAATGGCTCCAATTTTTCTCTTTAAACTTTTGGTAGGGATAGTGATAAATGAACCGTATAAGATGACACGAATGCCATATTGCTCTATTCTTTTGATTTTTCAAAAATTACAAAAATTTAATTTTTTTACTTGTCCCTCACGTCGTAAATATTTACATTAGCAGCAATTTCTTCACACTATTGCATTTATTTCATCTACTTTAAATGATGCCATATAATATTTCTTGAAGACAACAATTTTCGGTGAAAATGAACTAAAAATTATGTATTTTCAGAAACGCTCAAATGCCATTTTCTAAAAAATAACTCCAAATATTTCCTTCAAACTTTTTCAACAATAGGGCTAATTGCACTCTTTAATATTACGTAAAGTTCATTTTGGTGTTTTATTTTATTTTTTCAAAAATTACACGGATGTAACCTTTTTTAAATATTTCTCACGTCGTTAATATGCACATTTTAGCAATTTGTAAACACTATTGCATTTTCAAGTTAAAGTGCTTAAAATGACTTTAAATTAAGTTTTCTATGAAAAAGAGCTTCAAATTTAGCGTTTACAACAAAGTAAAATTATCTCCCATAAGTTTTGGATTAAATTTCGACCTCAGACAAGGTAAAAGACGATTAAAAGAATTGTTCCGGTAACATTTTCGTTTAAATCGTTTATTTTTTGATAATGACAATGTTCAACATTTTTGACGTCTTCCTACAAATAAAGTTTTTAAGATAGAGATTTTTTCCTCATCTTTTTTAGAGATATATTTTGAAATGAGATCATGTACAATATTTTTGAAAATATGAGTAGTTTTTACGTAATTTTCTGTAAAATATGGGTAATATTTAAACATTTTTTCGTAAAATGGCTCCAATTTTTTCTTTAAATTTTCTCCTATTATGTATTAAAGAACGGTATAAAAATCGGTGCTGGTCCCATATTCGGCAAACTCTCTGTATGTTGAATAATTGCATAAAGTAAACATTTCAAAACTGCAAAATTGAATGCAGATATTTTTGTCTTAAATATAAACTGTCCTAAAAAATTTATATTTAAAAGAACATCAAACAATTTTTTGAGAAAACCATTAATTTTCACGTAATTTCTGCTTGAAGTTAATGCCAACCATAAAAAATATATTTTCTCAAAAACTGCTTCAAGTGTTTTCCACGGATAGAAAAGACGCATGGGATATTTAAAAATACGGCGCAGGTCTCATTTTCGTTGAACTGTTATTTACAAAAATTGTAAATATACAAATAATGGAAGAATTATGTTCTGTTGTCGTATAGAAAAAATATTTTTTTACTCTTTTTTTCAGTGACATTCTCATTTTTTTAAATCAAAAGTTTTCGTGGACTACACACTTAATTAGATTCACATTGATTCAATGTCTTAATATCCTATTAAAACACAATTAATTGTGAAACCGTTTTAAAATATGTTTACTACTATTGATAACTTAGACATTTTTAACCCTAAAAATTCTTGCTATCTTGCTATCAGCAAAAACCAGCAATATCTTTGCGAGGTCGCAAACACACAAGTTTACATTACGCCCAAAATATCTACCCAAAAACGTTGCGAACATCAGAAATATTTTTGCTGCAGTGTTTACATTGGCAACTTTTCTTGGGAAGTAATATTTCTCCCCAGTTTCTTGTACATTTTCTCGCTGCGACCGCAGAACAGAGCAGTTCGCTGGCCAGTGCAAACGGCGAAAGTTATCGCCGTGCGCTGGAAACCTGAAGTATCGGCGCAGATCTCGGTGTATTGTGTTCATCTACGTCAGCGTGCGTTTGTCAACTGGAGGAGAAATGACGTCAGAGCCGGCGCCCGGAGAAGCAATGCGTGCAAAGTGGGGACGGGGGGGGGGGCAGACCGCGGTCGGCGGTGACGAAAACCTTGGCAGTGGACCTCTGCCGGTGTATCAGGCAACATACGTGGGACACCATCTACACTCGTTAATTTTCTTTTGGTTTAGGAAGAAAAGTTTCCTTTTGTAGATAATGGAACAATGGCGAAGGGTGTGTTCGAAAGAACTGCAGTAAGTTAAACAGTCCAACCTACAGACGCATTACGTAGCTTTGCAACCCAGAGAAATCTGAGGGATAAGAATAAATTCTGAGAATTGACTTTGTCCGCAATCGTAGGATAAGTAAAGGAATTTGCAGATTGAATATTAAGGAAAAGACGCTGAAAATAACGGAGGTTTACAACATTCTCCAACAAAATTATACATCGAAAATCATCAAACCTGGGTTCCAAATTGTCTCACGTAACCCCTACCGGGTCCCTATTTTTTATCTATTTGTTAACATTAATTATTGTTTTAGAACTAGTTCGTTATATTATATACCATTGAATAAAATATTATTGTGTAAAATGTTAAAATGTTATTTCCGAAAATATTATCTTATCGAAGAATGGAAGTGGAATTACAGTACTTATGATAAGGAGTCGGATATTGCTTTGAGTTATGTAATAATGTATGTTCTATTATTCAATTCTTCCTATTGTTATTGAATCATAAACATTCTGAATAATAATTACCATTTAAGAAGCGTAATTATCGATTTTCCATGTAAACCTTTCCTCCTCCCCCCCGCTTCCGTCCCATCGTCGAAACACTGTGCACCCGCCGCCGCGCAGGGCAATTCCTTTGCTCCGCGACTCGGTTCGGAGCAGGAGAGCAGGTCTCTGTGACGTCACAAAGCATTGACTTGGCAAGCACTGGTCTATATGGTGAAGTGTCGTTCACTAATGCAGTGTTTGTTGATTGTGTTCAGTGTTCGTGAAGTGCATCTTCGCTGTAAAACAATTAACACCGAATATCCGACAGGCCCAGTCCTCCACCAGAGCATTTGAGAAGCCTTGTGGTGGTGATGAACGGCATCGCCGGATTCTTTGAATTGCCGTTTGCCGGCCAATTCTATATGTCTTCTCCACGTCCTGATCCCTCACAACAAATGGAAGTGAATCGGGTGGTGAAGGAAACCCCGAAGCCGAAGATACGCACTCGTTAGCACTTCAAGCATCCTCGCCATTCACTATTATTCGAAGGTTCCGTGAATCAAATGGCGCGCCCGCCAGGGGCTAGCCTAGCTGACCCTGCCGACGACGTTAACTTAAAAAATTCAACAAAGACCAAAAGATTCGTTTCAGTAACCCCAAATAATGACGTTATGGCGGGGAAAATCATTCTTCGTCCGACTTGGCGACTTCGTCCGTGGTCGCGTGAGGTAGTTACAGCTCTGCTGTGCGACCCTGACAGATCTGTTGCGATAAAACCGTTACTTCGCAGTTCGCCACTCCACTTACCGGAGTGGCGAGAAGTTACGCGACAATATGAACTTATAAACTAGTAAAATAGTGAACCATACAAGTGCTACTGTTAAATAGTTCATCGAAATAACTTCGGTGAAGTGCGACTACGTGCAAATCAGTGTAGTGAATGGCATTCAGCTACGACCCTCCAACAAGCGAAGTCGCAAGTGCTGCATTCCTTGTACTTAATAGCAGTGAGAACCACCCAGCAACAATGGAAAGTCTCATCCGAGATAATCGTGTCCTAATCGTGATCAAGTACTGAAATGTAACTGCAATGGCAGCCACAAGGCCAATAATCGAGACTCCAATTGCCCCTACATAAAAAAATATATTGAAAAAAAAACTCAACCAAAACAACCCCCATAATAGAAATCAAAGTTCATCCCACCAATCCGCTCCACTACCAACTAACTCAGATTTCTCTTCTTCTCTCTTCAAGAGCAGCATTATGCTGCAAGAGCAGATGCATTTATTAAAAATGGAAAAGGAAAACAAACTGCCCGAGATTTTAAAAAAATTGGAAAACAGTTAAAAAATGAGGAGTTCAAACAAGAAATGTTGTTGAAGGAGTTAAAAACTTATAAAAAATAAAAGATTTCCTTCTCAATTATTGTATTGTATATTTGTAAACAAGTTATACTTCACTGAAAGTGTCTATTAATAAAACATCTTCGCGCAACTAACCCTGGCCCTTGGTTTCCAGTATAAGCTTTGTAATTCTCCTCTTCTACTTCTTCTTCCTCTTCAGGCAAAGGATTTTAAGACAACAACAACAACAACAACAATAATAATAATAATAATAATAATAATAATAATAATAATAATAACAAAAATCGTGGGTTGATGTACTGTGACGATACCGAATATCTTATATTTAAATAAATTGGATTTCCTTCGGAAATCTGCGTCGTGGAATACCAGTTGGTGCTTGTTTGTGCCGATCCGGAACGGGGGCCTAATTTGTTCCGCGCAGCTGCGATTTCTGAGTGCCTGCGCAACGGTGGCACCCCAACGGAGGTTTGTTTCGCGAACGCATCCTTCCGGGTCAACACCCCCCCCCCCGGGAATTTCAAGAAATGCAGCGACTGGGTGGCGCCACGGCCCACACAGGCATTTTATTTACATCCAGTGCAAGCGAGAGCGCCGATTACGGAATTTTCCAAATTAACTGTAAGACGTTCTGAGTGATTGGAGGAGAATTTCGTACGACGCAGGGACCTTCGGTCAATCGCACAACCTTTCCCAAAATTTTGAAGAACCTTCTAGAACATTTGGGTGAATGAAAGGGAAGACAGATCTTTTGAATTAATGTTTAATTTCATTTTTTTCTTGTTGCAATCTTAATTTTTAAGATTTTTATTGTGTTGAATTTTTTATATCAATATTAAGGGCTAGAGAAGGGAAAATAATACCGCTGAGTTCATGCGCAGTATTTGCAATATTTTTTCATAATTTGGGTATTTCTAATTTTTTAAATTAAATTTTACGTTCTCTCAGAACTATTTTTTCTCATTTCGTAAAGTAGCAACTTCCATCCACCGCCCCTATTTCAGGCTCACACCGCTTCCTGAGCTAGCCGGCACCTTGACTCAGGTAAGAGGAGGAAAATTTATGTCGCTACTGGCTTACAAAAGGTGCGGGGGCACAGACGGCGTCGCAGTACATACATGGAAATATTATTTGAAATTATTTTAGTTCTGTATGAGGAAATCTTATGAAGCACCTCCTAGATGATGTGATAATTGTCAAAAGAAAGTTACAATTCCGAGATTTTTTTCAATTGTTTGTGAACAGTTATTTTTTATTATATATTTTTTACTTTGTCGCCTTAGGAAATTACTCGTAATAAGAGAAAGTTATGTAATCGTGGGCCGGAAAACGGCGAATTTTCGCCTCAAAAACTCTTTTTGCCGGGCTCTGATAACGAAAACGAGGATAAATCCTGTTGTTAAATTTAGAAAAAGAATCCTCTGACACGTGGTGTAGCCAGAATCCATGTTTTGTTCTTGATACAGAAAAATTGATTGACGTCTAAACGTCCATCTATCTCTGTCTGTCCATCCGTCTGTTCGTCCGACCGTCTGTGGTCAACGCTAGCACCTAAACCGTTCAGTCGATTTTCTTCAAAATTAATATTCCTCAATTGATCTGAATGAACTCGTAGCTTTGGGATGTTCAAACGGATATTTTGATTTTTGAGGGTACTCCACATGAAGCCTCAAAAATATTTTCAAAATTTTCTCAAAAACCGGCCCGGAAGTTTTTGATCAAACTTTGTCCTTGGATAGCGCAAAGAACGCTTAAGAGAATGGTGGTATTCTTATTTTCATTGAGATCACGAATTTTTTGAAAATTGAAAAAGTGCAATTTTTGCAGGGCGTCTTGCTACAACTATAATATTGCAGATAGAGATTTTTTCTAATCTATGCATTGCTGTGACTTATTTGAATCATTTAACAAACATCATAGTATATATATTGAGATATACAAATTTTCTCCACATTAATATCTTGCAAAGATCTTAGCGTCCGGCTTGCTGGGTCAATGGGTCACGATATATTATAATCCTTATTACCTTTATAATGGATTATAGGATCCGCAGACTATACAGCGCTGCTGGGAATCTGAAATAGAATGATTCTAATTCCTAGTTCATTACTGTTTGGGTTGACTAAATGAAAGATCACTTTATTTTCTAAAGAACAAAATTTAACAAAGTTTATTGTTACCTTTTAGCAAACAATTTAATGAATTTAATAAATGATTTGATGTTAGGCCTTTGATCAAGATATCTTTGAATTTACAGTTTTATACCGCGGTTAACTTATCTATTCTTCATTGATGTCCCTCGTAGACTTCTCAGTCGAAATATCTTGCGAGCTTGCCGTAGTCCAAAGTCCCAAGAAATCCTCTTCTGCTCCTATCCAAACTGGTCTCAAACTATCAAAATTATCAGTCCCGATTACGTCCTATGACATAGTCCCGAAATCTATAACTCGATTACCACTCCCGACAAAGTCCCAATTTATGCATCAATATTACTTCCACATGCAATATCTGCAATATCATTTGCTGTCCTTCAAATTTCACAATCTGATAACCCGACTCTGACTATCTGCACTACACTCGCTCCCTCTCACGAACCTACGATCAGTTCAGACACGCGATGCCGGTCAGAATGAAATCTTCCTGCATGATTCACCCCTCGAAGACATATCTTCTTTTTTTTCATAACATTTGACCGTCCTTCTCTCACCCAGCCAATCCATACGTTCGTTACATTTTGGTGTAGCTGACCTTTCGATCGTCTAAACTTCTTCGCCCAATCCCAAATTTTCTACTTTCGGCATGCAGCCACCTCCTAATGCATTTACAAAAAACAAAAACTACATTGTTTATTCCCGGTCGTTGCTAAGCCTTTGCTCTCGTGATATATTCTAATGCATGTTCCACCATATAGTCTACAAATAAATGTTTGTTTATTTTCATGTGACATATCGGTATGTCACAATATATATATATATATATATATATATATATATATATATATATATATATATATATATATACATGAAACATGCCCACAATCTGCTCACAATTATTGGATGTTTCGTCGTAACCCGTTTCCGAATTTATGTTAACATGGGCGCCAGGAAAAAGGTTACGATAATATTTTGAGCTATTATAGCTTCAAAGAAAACTAAATATTGTCCCGCTAGCTGGGTCGATGGGTTGCGTCTGAAATAATCGCTGTTACCTATTTATAGCCGATTACCTGATCTGCCATCAATACAGAGAGGCGAGGAATCTGAAAACAAATATTTTACCGAGCTATTTATTAGCTCGAATTGGCCAATGAAAATCTTTTTTTTTTTCCTTTCAAAAAGAAACTTAGATTTTATTGCTTATTGCAATGTAAAAATTTAAATGGAAATTTACAGAAAGACTGTCCTTTGGTCATGACCTTGTTCGAACCTTTATACTGCACTATACTTCGCGCGCTCTTGATCGGCGTCGCCACGAAGGACCATCTTCTCTTCTCCCCGGTGATGCGAATTCCAGAGTCGAAGTACCACGTTCTTCTCTCCTGTTCTTCCACGCGAACGTTGCCGAGCCACTGATCCGCACTTCATCAAATATTCGTAGTTCTAGTTCGATTAAACTTATTTATTTATTTATTTTACGTCAAAAACAGTTCAAACTGCGTATAACGTGCTATGGGGAAAAGTGAATTGTGTGCACATTTTCAAGATTCTGTGATCCCTACACTAAGTCATATACTACTTAATTTTCTTTTAAAAAAACCTCCCATGTAATAAAATCTATTTTCAAGCAATAAATGTTGGCTCTTATCCATGTTGTCCTTCGGAATAATACTTCCTGCCGCGACAACATGGAAACATTAATTTGAATAATTGTATTTCCCACTCAATTCTAGAAGACGTGCACAGAAAATGAAGTTACATTTATGCACTTGCAAAAATAATACCCAGTTCTTTACGATTACACAGCGGAAATGTTTTAAAGTTCCACAAATTAATTACTTGTCCAGAATACTTCCGAGTCCTATCATATACGACTTCTCACAAGTTCTAATTTCCGCGTGTTGTAAAAATAATGAAAGTCCAAACTGTTCGTGAACGTTCGAAATTATATCAGTTCAATAATTAGTAGAGCTCCCTCGAGAAAAATAACAAGTTATATTTTTAACACCCAGTAAATTATTCGGAGTCCAACTTTCCTCAATCTCATGAAAAATTACAAGTTCCAATTACACAAATCGCCTTCAAATGTTATTCATGACATTGCAGTGCCAATTTTTTTGTTGAATTTCTCAGCGATGGTGAATTTCTGAGATAAATGTATCTTTCGTTTTGAAGAATAAGGTTTGTTTACTGTACGGATTTTCGCAATATTTATGTAAAAGCTTTGGAAATATGTAAATGAGAAATGAGTTGTGCCATATGGTCACATAGAGCATACATAACCTACAAATGGAGATTTATTCATAATTATAATAACTGAGTTTACAAATTGATACAAACCTAATTTGAAGCAAAATATTTTTTTATTATAAAAGAGGCTCGAATAAATGTATAAATGACAAATCTACTCAATAACTTTTTTTATGTAGCAACGAGAAACACATTAGTGATCTGTCTGTTTTCCGGGTAAGATAGTAAAGCTGTCTTTTCTAGAAAAATAGTGTTGAATTCTCTACAGATTCCGAAAGAAAGTAATGAAATTCTCGAAATGGATGATAACAAACTACATAATCAAAGGAAACCTTACGTTTAAAAAATTAAGAAGGGTAGACCATTCTTCGGATTAAAATTAATATAAATAAACTCAAAGGTTGATCATGTTTACATTAATTTTCGATCTAATGAAAGAAAATGTAAAAATATAGAAAAGAAATTGTCTGAAAGAAATAAATGCCATGTTTAAAATGTTGTGTGAGAATATATTTTACAAACCCAAAGAACTGCTTTTATAATTGATGTAGAAAAAAAGGCTAGTTTTCCTGTATTTATTTCTGGAATAATGTAATATATTAAGTTCCTTGTAGCCTTATGGCAAATTAAGTGCCCACTGTAGCCTTATGGCAATATTTCATAAAAAATAAACAAATGTTCTAAAAATGTTAAAAAGTTGTTTTAAGTTTTTTGATGTTCCCCTTCACCAATTGTATGTCTTAAATATTTTATTTTATCATAATAAAGAATTTGGGATTGAAAGGGTCGGATCTTTAAATAAGTTCATGTTTCATTTTCAAAACTTTAATAGTTTCCGTGTAATTTTGGGCGAAATATAGGTAGCCTAATTTTTTTTTTAACCACTCCAAATATTTTCTTTAATTTTTCTCTTGGTATGTAATAAGGTACGGGAAACATATGGCGCTAGTCCCGTTTTCGGCCGTTGTTCCTAAAATGGGACTAGTACCATAAACTGAACAAAGAGAACTCTGCACCGAAGAAAGAAAAAAAACAAGAAGAAAAGTCAAACAACCGAAGAAAGATTAAAGCGTCGGCGACGCCACATTCAGCTAGTTTGAAGTATCATTCCAAAATAATTCTCAACATTGCAATTTATGATTCACTGAAACTAAGATTTTTTCTTAAGTCTTTACCAAACACTTGTGTTCGATAGTTAGCAGATGCTAAAGGGGAGCGAATGCTCCGGTAGTAAATTGCCCACATGTATATATGTAAATAAACTGAATGTATACCAACGCCATCATGTCTGTGATTTGTGCAATCCACGACGTTACAATGTCTTTTTGCAATTAAATTAACTTTTAATATCTTATTCAAAATTAGGCCTATACTATTGAGAAGAAACTAATTTTCACGTGAATATATTAAGAAAGAGAGGGCCACGTTTGAGAAAATTTAAGTTTTAATGAAAATATTAATTGTTTTATACAAGTCGATGTAACAGTTTTAATGGAACAAAAGTTGAAACATGAAAACTCAATCCTTTTGTGATAAGATGTCGTTGAACACCTTTTCAAAAATTATCATTTTATCTAATTCTTTACGAAATCATTTTTTATGTCATATCACTGGAAAAAAGGCTAATAAAGCATAAACAACATATTGCTTCTGTGATGCAAGAGCACCGTTAACTGCAGTTTGTTCTATTCAAAGGAAAAGTTAAAAAGAAATTTGGAAGTTTTGCTAAGAAAATACTCCAAAACTCAGTGTGGCCTTTATAAAAATTACCAAAACACTTAAAACTAAAGTTTTCCAAGTTCGCAGGGCTTCAGAATGAGCCAAATTGATAACAGAAACACCATTTTTAAAAAAAGCTTTTCGTGTTTGGGAGCAGCTAGGAAAACGGTTTGGAAAAATAATTTGTGATCTTTGAATAATAGTCTAATAGTCCGTATTTAAAAAAAACAGTGCATTTGAACTTCAAGGTATTTTTTCAATTTTATACAATTTACAATTTTAAAGTTTTTCATTATTATTCACTTACATTCTTATGGTATTTTGAGGTTTGCGCTAAGCCCAATTATATACTCCCCAAACTATTTTTAATTATAATGACAATGTTTCTTCAATGAACGATGCCACAAGAATAGCTTATTACTAAATTCTTTGAATGACCATGTCTTTTTTGCTTTGTTGGACAAACCTCCCACGAAAATCGAGCTTCATTGCGTTGATTTCTATCGTGCGGGGACGGGCGCGGGCGCGGATGTGGGGGCGTGGCCGGGGACGTGGGGAGGTGGGGTTGAGGGGGATGGGCCGGGCGCGCGCGCGGGCGCAGGTGTGGGGGCGGGGCCAGGGGTGCGGGGAGTGGCGAGGGCGGGTGTGGGGGCGGGGCCGGGCGCGCGCGCGGGCGCGGGCGCGGGCGCAGGTCTGCGGGTGGGGGCGCGGGAGGGTGGGGGCGCAGTTGCAGGGACGGGCGGCCAGACATCAGGCCGCGTGCACTTCCAAATGCCGTCCTCGCACTCGCAGTGCACGTGCGGCCACGACGAGTCCTCTTCGTCTCCGTCGCACTGCGGCGGAGGCTTCAGGTACATGTACACCAGGAACTCCTCCCACGTGGGCCACTCGATCTTCTCCAGGCGCTCGCGCGAGCCTGCGCTCACAACCATCCCCTTCGTTCCTAAGTTTTGCTTCAACTGCTATGGTCACTAGTCTCCAAGTCGGAGTGGAGTAAACAATTTTAATAGATTATCTTTCTCTTAAAATTACGCGAAAAATACACTTAAATTCAAAAACAATCATCATGTCCTTATTCTGCAGCGCCTCTGAACGGGAGGTTCTAGGTTCGAGTCCTGACGGCGGCAGGAATTTCGACACTAGCTTTTCAGCTAGGTCGAGTTCAGTCGCTGTTTGGAAGAGAATCCTATCGGCTGGCTGCTCTGATCGGTAGTTTTCCGTGGTTTCTCCGATCAACACCAGGCGAATGCCGGAGCAGTACCCTAAGAAACGGGCCACGGACCGCGCGCGATATTTCCTTCCTCTTCCTTGTCCTATCCTCTCCCCTTACACACACACACACACACACACACACACACACTAACATGCACTACACTACCACATACTCCCGGAGACCGGTCGGGAGCTTAGAGCTTGTCCCGACTGGGGCGGTGCCCCGCTGGTGGGAGAGTCCTGGTTAGGGGGACACCCCACTAGCCGACGGTAGGTCGGCGCCGGATCTCCCCATCCAGCGGCGGAAGATCACCGCCATCTCCCGAGAAAAAACATACACTACACTTACGAGACTAATGACCAAATCAGTTCACGCGCCCGGAAACACGAAAAAAAAGCAATCAATCAATTCATGACCTTATTACGACATTTATATTTGAAGAAGAGATTTTATTTTTTTAAATTATATCTTCAATATTGTAGTTCAAAAATTATCATGTAAAGTAAATTATAGTCCAATAACATTCAAATTTGACAGTTTTCGGAAATTATGTTACCATTCATGTATTTTGCATTTTTAAATTTGTCTTCAAGCCTGTAGTGTTCATATTATTAGCCCTCGTTTTACCTAATGTAATTTAAGCGCAGCTTAAGTAATTACTTGCATTTTTTTAAATTTTAGAGTACGAGATAGGATTTTATTCCTCCCAAAATTGCATGGATTAACAAGAAAATTCTGGGCCAATGAAGTTTAAACGCAAAACAGACAGTAAACATTTTTCGTCACTTGGCAGGCAGATGGCAGCGATAATCAGCTAGGCCGCGACGCCATGCGAATTCCAAGTAGTTATGCAACGCCAATGATTTTAGGAATTTGTAGTGTCTCTTTCAAGCCGTTTGCTGAATGGTGGAAATACTGAACGAACTGTTCCAAGTGATTTGTTGTAAATGTTGCTCTCTGAGGCAGTCAGATTTTTCACCAGTCTTCGCTTATGATAGTCGGTGAGTAACTAAAAGTCAGAGAGCCAGGATATAGCATTCTCCGTGTTCTAAAAATCAGCCACGGGAGATCCCTGGAACCGTTGCATCATTCGGAATTTGAAATCTCAGTAAATGAATAACAGATGGGTGATACCTGAGCCTATTATTAATGCTTGTAATAATTGATGCCGTTAACATTTCTTAAGTACTTAGGTGCCGAAGTCTGCGTGCTCCTTATTCACTAAGTTATGTTGCTGGAGAATAAGCGTGCCGCCTTTATAGATTGACCTTTCGCATCGGTGTTGCATGGGTTCGTATGCTCTTCCAACTCTAACATGCTATTTTTGAATCTAAGGATTCACGTTTTGTTACGGTTGTTAAGACAAGGGAGTTCAACGATAATGGAACTTGTGCCATTATTAAGAGTTCTTTGCTGTACTCGATAAAATAATTTAATCCAAATATTTGAACCAATTTTTAGTAAATTAGGAAAGTGTTATTAAAGGCATCTTATAAAGAACCCCGAAAAAATCAAAATATCCGTTTTAAATTTGCAGGACCTTCAGTTCGGTCAAATTGATTGAGGAATGTCAGTTTCGAGAAAATCATCTAAACGGTGCTAGTGTTTATCACGGACAGACAAATAGACATGTGAACACAAAACGTGAATTCCGACCACAAAACGTGTTAAATGAAGTAATTTTCTACATATAAGAACACATTTTTTCTCACAAAAACTCATATTACGTGGCTTTAATATAGAAAAACTGGATAAAAATTATTTGTAAATGTAGAAAATAACTTTTTCTAACACATTGGGTAGTCAGATTGTACGTTTTGTGGGCCCCTAATACTGAAAAATTGGTTTAAAACAAAAGTCTGTCTGTATGTCTGCCTGTTGTCAGACTAAACGTCTGTTAATTATCAACGCCAGCATCTAAACCATTCAGAAGATTTTCGCCAAAATTCATATTCCCTGATCGATCTGTCCAAACTCGATTCCATGGGAATTTCAAACAAATATTTTGATTTTTGAAAGTACTATACGTGAAGCCTTGACCATATTTTTTTAAATTTTCTCAAAAAATGCTCAAAATTTTTAGATTGCATAACTTTCTTCGATGCAAGAAATAACACTTAAAAATTGTAGATTCCATTTACGTTGAACTCTCTGAATTTTCAAAATTTCCAAAAGTTCAGTTTTTTCGGTGTCCTACGTCTACAATATTTAAAATAGTGATTTTTTTCTTTATGACGTCTGTTCTTCAAAAACATATTTAATTAGATCATTCACAAGTGTTTTACAAAAATGTGTATTTTCCCCTAATTTTCTCTGAAATCTTGACAATAAAATATATTATTTTAAAGAACGGCTGCACATTTTTCTTTAAATATGGCGCAGGTCACATTTTTGGAGAACTCTTTGAATTATCGAACATTTCAGAAGTTACAAATAGTGCGAGAAAGTACGTGAAGAAACAGCACCACTAGTTTCAACATCAACAGTCTGAAGAACTATACTCAGACCCTCAACTCACTAAAAGCACAACCTTTTTAACGTTCTATCTAGAAGAACAGAAACCAGCCAAATACTGCTATGCGAAAACGAGGAGTTTCCCATCAAAATTACATTAGAAACATTTGTTCATGTAATTGAGGCGAAGACAACCTGAATTCTTTTCGCTTCAAAATTACTCTGTATTGACTGAAGTTAATACTAATGGTACTTGTCCATTTTTGAAATATTGATTATTGTTTCTTATCCTATATTAAAGAAAATAAATAATTTTGAAGTAGTCCATTTACATTATTATTCATTCGGCGAACTCTATCTTCGAAAGTGGCCAAAAGTTAACAATGCAAATTAAAATGAAGATAGAGGGTTTTGTCTTAAAGGAAATCTTCAAAATATTTAGATCTTTTAGGAAAGTCATGTACAATTTTTTTGAAAACGAGTAGTATTCGATAATTTCTTCTTGAAGTAAATGCGAATTATAAAAATACATATCCTCAAAAACCACTCCTATTTTTTCTTTAAAGACTTTTTGAGTGTGTTGCAATGGATGGATGAAGTAATGAGTAGTAAGATAAAAGTTACAATATTATACTTTTATGCAATAGATACAAATAAATGCTGTATGTGCTGTTATAACACTTCTAGATGAGAAATGTAGATTTCTTTCCGGTGATTCAGGTTACGTTAGTTTCTTACTATTCGCTTCTTCATAATATGTTCAAGTAATTTCGAATATAGGGGTCGTACTTCAGGAGATGAATGCGTCGAGAATACGTGATTCTGGCTAAAACTTTGATTTTAAATAAAGCATATACTCACAGGCTAATGTTAATGAGGTCATGTTTAAAAATGGAATCAAGATCATTAATAATTTGATCATTTTCATTCCTTGTTGGTATTATTTTCTTGTGCCACAGGGAATTTAGCACCCGTATTTTCAAGAATCAGTACTGCAAACATTGCAAAATATGTAGAGATATTATTGATGAATCAATGAACTTGAAAGAAAAATTTCTATTACCTGGTAAACAATCGATCGATTGAAAAAAAATATTACAATACTGTGAGACACTTTTCTGTTCTCCGGAAACACCAATGCATTTGTAATATTACAATAATTCAAATATCAAGCGAAAGAATATTCAAAGCATGACCTCCCTTTTAGTACACGGAGTGCTATGCCGTTCCTTCTACGTTGATTGACTGCAAATGAAGACAAGAGAGGTAATACCCGTGCATTTTTTCTTGACCGATTGCCAATCCTCCCCCTCCATGATACAATAAGCAGATGAAGGTGCTCGCGGCGAGCACTTATGGCAACAATCTAAACCATGGAGCTATGAATATATTATATATTGAATATATTCACATATTGATTACATAATATATATTGAACATATATTAAATATATAATATTGAATATATTCATAGCTCCATGATCTAAACACATCCTCATGGGCGCGAAACAAATTATTGTATAAGCACTGTAACAGACATAACTAACAGGTTAAACTCTTGAAAATTTCCACCACTCTCCAAATTATATTTATTACACAAGTTTCTTCACGTTATTGTACTGATGAGTACATGGGCTTTAAATAATATCATTTAAAGTTTCTTGAAAATCAACAGTTTTCTGTTAAAATGAACTCAAATGTTCGAATTTTCAGAAACGCTCAAGGCCATTATCTCAAAAATTCTCCAATTTTTTTCTTCAAACTTTTCCAACGGATAGTGGTAATGGCTTTGTTTAATATGGTGTAAAGTTCATTTTGGTGTATTCTTTTGTTTTTTCAAAAATTACACAAATGTAATTTTTTAAGCATATGTCTCACGCCATTAATATACACATTGCGATTGATTTGTATACATTACTGCTTTTGTGAGTGGATGTGCTTCAAATTACTTTAATTGAAGTTTTTCGAATTCTCAATAGATTCCGGCGAAAAACAGCTTCAAATTTCGCATTTCCAATAATCGCCATTTTCTTAAAAACGGCTTCAAATTCTTCAGTGAAAATTTCTATTTAGGAAGAGGTTTTACTCTTCTGTAATATTATTGAAGTAATATTTCCGTTCTACAGCTAAGAATCCGGAAAGCTGATAAAATATCCAAAAAAATGTACTTTGGACGACGATAGATAGCAGCTGGAGAGAGAATGGAGCAAGACCTTAAAGCCAGTCCACATCAAGGAAATTAGAAAAAATGTTACGAGGATGTCTGTGCCATTCTGTAGCACCTCTAATTTTATTATGAGTTCTAAGTACATGTATCCACAACATCGCTATTCGAAACACATTACTCGCCCCCCCCCACGCAAAAAGGCCTATAGTTTTCGTTTACCTTCCTTTACTTAGCAAAATTGATTTAAATATTTATGTTCGAATTATGTAATTATTTAATAAATTATAGTGTACAGAATCATATCTACAGTACATAAATAATACACATAATACAAAATATGTTTATTATTTAAAAAATCTACGATGCCTCACCCACCCCCAATGATCAGCTGGATCCACCTCTGATTCGAACAGAAATTCAATGATTTCATATAGCAAACTACTGCAAGTGTAGTGTATTTTATGTTAATGCATTTCCGTTTTATTTAAGTTATTATTCATATTTTATTCCGTTTTTGCTCTTAAGCATATTTTTCTTAGAATTTCAATGTGTTTAAATATTTGTCAAACCAAAAAATTCACTTCATAAATCTGAGAACAAATGCCATTCATCGTGGGAAGATCTTGCGTTTATTGCACCAGTTTGTGTCTGAACTTCTTTAAGATCGTACTAGCAGATCCCTGTAGACTCTCTTTCCCTCTCTTCCCCTTCGGTCTCTTTCTTTCTCTTTTCCCATCTCTCTTTTTCCTTTCTCTTTTGTTCCCTCTCACACTCTTGCTCCGTCTCTCTCTCTTGTTTCCTTAACTCTCTTGTTCCCTCACTCTCTCTCATTCCCTCTCCCTCTTGTTCCCTCACTCTCTCTTGTTGCCTCACTCTCTCTCTCGTTCCCGCTCCCTCTTGTTCCCTGTTTTGTCTCATTTTCTTATTCCCTCTCTCTATCTCTCTTGTTCCCTCTCTTTCTCACGTTCCCTCCCTCTCTTTTCCCCCTTCTCTCTCTTGTTCCCTCTTTGCTCCTCCTCTCTCTTGTTCCCTCTCTCTCTCTCTCTCGTTTTCTCTCTCATTCTCTAGTTCCCGCTCTGTCTCTCTTGTTCCCTGTCTCTTAATCTCTCGCTCCTTTTCTCTCTCTCGTTGCCTCTCACTCTCTCTTCCCTTATATTCCCTAGATTTGCAATGTCTAGTTCACCAACATTTTTAGCAAAGTCTCCTCTTTTTATCAATTCATTTACGTCCATCTTAAATGATTTAGGCAACGTGATAACAAAATAAATTCTCCATCGGGTACTTATGGTGGAAGCGTGGATTGGTAGCCACCTTCTCGAATGGCGGCGTGGGCCGCTCATATCCGGGAACTCAGGGCTGCTTCAGCCTCCCGAGATGGCGAGGTCTGAAACTGCTCCCAAGCCAAGTCGCCAGCTCCGCCCACTGGCCCGACGCACATTGGGGAAAAAGCCCGAAAAGCTGGCCAAAAGCCCAAAACATGAATTTCTACATATGTACTTGTGTCATATATCATTTAAAAGAGGGCAAAATTCTGTATTGAATGCCGTTAATTTCGAAGGTTTCGTAAGTTTACTGACTGTGTTTTGACATCGTTTCAAAGTTACATAAAATATACATCTCTTGGGTGTGATCGGGAAGGCTGTTTGCAAGCGCTCGCTCTATCACGCATAACTTTGCTCAGTGATCATACAATGACATTTGGGAAAGTTTATGTTATTCTTGTAGGTGTTATCTGTATGGTGAGTAATTGTCATTTGCTTTGTTTGATTTGGTCATGAGAAATTTATATTCAAAAATTGCGATTTCTCGTTGAATTTTTATAATATTTTTTTTATTTCACAGGATAAAAGTTAGGACTTTTACGTACTAGCACATTGTTTCATATTTTAAAATATCAACTATTATGTTTAGTGATATTCATTACAATTAGCTGCTAATAGCTGCCACTATGTCTGCTACAGCCACATTCAACATTGAATGAAATTGATGATGAATATTCTGAATACTAACGAATGGTATGGCAAATAATATAAACAAAAGTATCTTAAATATTATGTTTTTCAAACCATTAGATTTTATTCAATAACTACACATAAAAGAATATTCTTTTCAAGTGCATTTGCAATAAAAGTGTAGGTGTAACAATTTCAAACATCCTCAGTTTCCTGATACGAGGAATATAAACAAATTAAAACACTAGTCAAAACAAAAAACATTAGTATTAATAGATTACTAATAGCACATGGCTATAAAATATATAATTTTAGAAATAGAATTAACATTTTAAAAAACGAAAGAATGAAAAGGAGGGTTAAATCATTAAATATTGTGGTAATTTTGTGAATCTATGCAAGAAATTGAATGAAATGGAATTTAACAATTTTTTAACAGAAAACATGGAATGTAAGTTGAGCCGTTTCTGTCTTGCTGTTTGGAAACCACGAAACGACTGCTTGGGTTCAGGGCTTAAGTACCGGGCTGCGGGGTGGAGGATGAGGGTTAATGGCCTGGGTGTGGTGCCCTGTCTATTGCGCCGCCCTGAAAGAGTATTTGCTAGCTGCCAGTACTCAGTCTCCCGCACTGTAGTGAAGTCGTTGCTTGTGACTACAGTTTTAGAGAGTGCGTTTTACTGCCGTGTGTTGTGGTTTTGTTAAAAATGTAATACAGCTCTTCTGTTATTCACCTACATACACTTCGTGTTTAACTGGGATATGAATCGTCATTGTTCATTAAATAAAGTGGAAACTGTTCCTGGTGGTGCGAAAAACAGTGATATAGATGAAATAAAAATCTAAAAAAAATATAGAATTACATTCTCCAGGCGTGTCAAAAAAAGTATTAGCTTATTAATTGAAATTAAATAAAAAGAAATGAGTTATCAGGACGGCTTAGTACGGTATTGTTGTGAAGTGCTCTGATCGTTGTTTCAGGATCTCACGATGAAGTAATATTACATACGCAGAAGGAAATATTTCTGTTGCTACTGAGATGTTTAAATTGCAATTTCAATGAACAAGTGAATTTTCTCGAAACTGAATTGTCGAAAAAGAATGGTTGTCGCGTCAGAATTAGCAATGTTTCAAAACAGACATTACCTTATGTGAATTTGAGGTGTGAGAAAAGGTGGCAAGCAGCATCAAGATATACGATGTTTTCTTAAAAACACGAGACTGAATGATTTATAAATCACTTTTCTGATGTATTATTGTCTCTATTTATTCCAATTTTTAAATAATTGCAAATATAACTTCAGATTGAGCGACCCCAAAAACCCCAAGATAAAATGTTTTATACGCGATTGGCCCCTTATTTGACTTTTGGCCAGCTTTTCGGGCTTTTTTCCCAATGTGCGACGGCGCGCAACCCCCTCGACTACCTTCGGCCGCCCGTGACACGATCGTCCGCACCTCCCGCTCGCCTCCATCCATCGACCGGCAAAAAATCGCGCCGTTCACACCGGGGTTGCTTTGAAGTTTCACCAAACCAGCAAGCTGTGAAACATCCCACCTCTCCCACCAGCTCTTTCAGATCATGGCACCTTCGCTTTGCGCATTCGTTGTGGTACACGTTCTGGGTACTCGTACATCGCGTCGCTCCGTACACTCTCGCCATTACCCCCACACACTTCGCCGTCTCGCGCACGTCTAACCGTATTTTGTTATCTCTTCCTGCCTCCCCTCCTGAGCGCGATCTCGCTAGATGGTAACGCCCCTCGTCTGAGCTCATGATCTCACGGAGAAACCACTTTTTCTAGGCGCGCGGTTTTCAAACACACGACCCGGTACGAAAGCCCCCCACATATGGGCGTGGGCGTATGCATATATATTAATGATTTGATAATTTATCGTTACTGAAGCATTTGTGGCATTGGAGTGGATACTTCGGCAACAATACAGACGAAATCAGATAATAAGGGAAATCTGTGCCAATCATAGTGTTTTGCAGAAGTCCGTAAATTGAGATTGCGCCATGCTTCTGAGAATAACAAACTAATTCCCAACGTGAGTCAAAGATATGTTGTCCACTCAGTTGGTCAATTTCGTGGTTTTAAGAAGGAAGAAAGTTTATGCTGCC
This sequence comes from Teleogryllus occipitalis, assembly GCA_011170035.1. NCBI lineage: Eukaryota > Metazoa > Arthropoda > Insecta > Orthoptera > Gryllidae > Teleogryllus > Teleogryllus occipitalis. The sequence continues at coordinate 122,288 of BLKR01000418.1, forward strand.
ATGCTTCCAGTTAAAGGGAATAGTGTAGCTAAATGAAAAGTTTGCAAATTTGGCAGTGACATTTTCTGACAGATGATAACGTGATGTAGCACTACTAGTTCTCTTTTATCATAGAAATCCAAAATATGTAATCACAATCACACGACGTTTCTATTGAAAAGAAGAGGGTTATTATACTGTAAACCAACACACTCCCTTGGGCCAAGCATTAAGAAAAGTATAATAAAATTTTATTGAGATATAAATCAAAGGTAAAGCTTTTGGGGGGAAACCCAGTTTGAGGTTATGGGGTATAAAACTGGGATCACTCTTTTTAATAGTACAACTCATTTATTAATGAGTACACGCAAAAATAGCAGAAAATGATATAACGCAAAAAGGATGGCAAATATAAATTAATATTTGCGCAATGTGAATAATCTCTTATCGTTTACAAAGTTGCATTTCAAATTCTTATTTTATGTCTTAGCATGTGATCCACATGTCCAGGTAATATGAAATAATTATAATTAATCACTTTTCCATTTAATAGAAGATATTTCACAATTTTCGTTCTTTTATTGGCATTGATCTGTTACAAAATTCATCATAAGACCTAGTGTTCCACAGGTGTCTGGTAATAAATATCACAAATTTGCAACGTAAAAGGGGGCGAAGATGATAACTTGTCCCCAATGAATATGTTGGAAATTTCTTGAAACGAAGTTACATACTATATGGGATGTTGCCCCTGACGAGGCATCTCTCCACGCATTGGTGTTTGACGCGAAATCTATAGAAGTACGTCAGTAAATGACTAGAATAGATCTATGAAACAGCAGTCCATGCTGACCTGCCTATCAATCAGGGACACCTAACGTCTCCTTTATAATTCTTGAGGAGGTTTCCTTTGTAAATTTCATCGAGTGCATTGATCTTTGCATCAAACTATTCGCATATTCACTGATTGTACGTATTTCTTTCTTATATGCATTGTTTCTTATATCGCTTAAATACAATGCATTTTTCGGGACTTTCTCTGTTGATTAGCTGCCACCTAGCGTACTCTCTTTTTCAGTAATAATAATAATAATAATAATAATAATAATAATAATAATAATAATAATAATTATTATTATTATTATTATTATTATTATTATTATTATTATTATTACATGTTGAGCATTAAACTATGAATTACTAAGTGTACTATTGCTTAAAACTTTATTTTCCTAAAATAATTGTACAAAATGTTTGAAAGCAATTATCATTCAATGTCAAATACACTACACATATTTTCCTTAAATGCAACAAAATACAAAAATATTTATAATTTTACAAATTTTTTGAATTATTTTTTGTCAATTCAAAATCAACTTGCTAAACTTAAAAGTAAAGCTGTTCCACGTTTTATCCAGTGATCTGGTTTTTCATTTCCACACTTCAAATCCACTGCCACAACATATGAAGGTCTACTTCCAGAGCCTGATCGTATAGGATAATAGTAGCATGGACTAACATAAATACCTGTCAAAAGAAAAGAAAATGCAATTATTTTGATACTACAAAACTTTTGAAGTGACATTTAATTTTAAAAATTAACATTTTATTCTCAATCGTAATATATCAGTAATTTTATTTTAAAATTAACAAGAAATGAGGTTTAATGTCGGATATAGAAAAGATACAAAGTTCTACAAAACTGAGAAATCTTGCTTTTATGTTTTTACAATGTCCATAACTTTATAATGATATTTATTATAATGTTCATAGAAGTGATAAATTTCATATAAGTCTTTAAAAGTTCAATGCACATTGCTGTTATTAAAGATGTACCTAAAAATTGACAATTTACCTCTAGTTTTCTTCTTCAAATTTTCCACAGGCTTGAAATGAATTACAGGCATGGTACATACTAGTTGCATAGGTTGTGGTTCGGTTAAGATCATCAACTTCCTATCCCAACCTGCTCCTTCAAGAAAAGTCCCACGAACGAATATGCCTTCCTGCACAAAATAAAATATTCAGTTCAAATATGATTATAAATATTATTTGAAAAATGCACTTTCAGATAAATGGAATTCTAAAAATACATATTACGCAAGGACAATTTTGCAAATATAAATATTTTCTATCGTAACATTAATCTTCACTTTTTAATGATAAAACTGTCATGTCGTAGTTCATTTCATCTGAATTGCATATACTATCAGTGTAGGATCAACACTTGAATCACAGAACATTTAATTAACTATGTTGCACTATAAAATTGTTTTTATTACAATATTTATCATTTGTAATTTTAACAAATGTCACATTTATCAGATATGCTTCATACTTGTGTGCTCGTGGTATATCGGAAAATAGTTTCATAGATACAACTGCAGGACCCTAGTTTACCATTATACAAATATTATTTTCACTTTAACACCCTTTGGCACTATTAAAAATTGAGAATTATTAAAAAAATACAAATTTCCCATTATTTATCCCATCCAAATACACACAAATATATTCCCTTACTAAAAAATATAATGCATTATTTTAGATATGTCGATGACATTATTTGCCTTTGGACAGGTACGACCAGACAATTAAACCAATTTTTTGATTTCCTCAATTCATTTCACCCTAATTTAACTTTTAAAATGGAATTAGAACAGAACCATACCCTAACCTTTTTAGACTTAACCATTTATATAAAAAACAATAGACATAATTTTAAAATTTTTAGAAAACCCACCCAAACAGATTTAATCACACCCTACAACTCAAACCATTGTTTTCAACATAAATTTGCAGTCTTCCATTCATGGATTCACAGATTATTCAATGTCCCCATGTCAAAATTAGAATTTGATGAAGTACACACTATTTTACAAATAGGACAAAATAATGGTTATAACCCCTCTATAATTAAAAAACTTATCAATCAAAAAGAAATTAAATTATTAATTAAGAAGATCTTCCCACAAAATCCATCCACTGAAATCAAACAATTTGTAAGCATACCATTTATAGGTCCTATATCTAAAAAGATAGGAAATATATTTAATAAACATAACTTCAAGGTAGCTTATAAAACTCACAACACGCTTCAAAGTTTATTTCCCAGCATCAAACCCCCGGTACCCATGAAGGAAAAAAGTGGAGTCTACATATTAAAATGTAATAGTTGCAATTCTGCATATGTGGGACAAACAGGTAGGAAGTTTTCCTGTAGGCTAGAGGAACACCTCAGATCTTGGAGACTGAAACAAGAACATTCCACATTTGCCAACCACCTTATCCAATACAACCACTCTTTCGATCCTGAAACTAATTTCAAAATTCTACATTTCGAAAATAAAGGTACCAAATTAAATATATTAGAAAATTTAGAAATCTTAAAATTAGGCAAAAATCCCAACCTTGTAAGTCTTAATGAACAATCAATAGTTAAATCCAGCCCCATCATAAATTTATTAATTGACTAGCTTTCTTTCGTCCATTTCCTCCTTCCCGCACTCTGCATTCGTACAGCGTACGTCCAAAATGGCGTCATTCGACCTTCCATAATTATGTGTTTTAATCTATGTTACTTGGGTAAGTACTTATTCTAAATATTTATTTATTTATTTGTTCACTTTTGATATATGATTTGTTGACATGTGTAATTTGTTTAATAATTGTAGAACCACTGATGATGGGAAGAGTGTTCCCGAAACACGTGTCTGAATACATGTAATCGCATTATAAAAACATTGTATACTATTGTGGTTGATATCTTATTCACCCCATATATTTTAACACACAAATATATTTTTTAGATTCATAACACACCATATTTATACTTTGGTAATGCATATTGTACTATGTACGTCTCATTTACATGTTATTATGCATGAGAATTATTAGGAAAACTCCTAACTGAATATCATTAATCTCTTTTAAATCTGATTAAACAAGCAACTTGTTTGTGCTACATTTAAATTTCTTTTCATATTAGAATTCATTTGATCCTTTTTAAAATATTTTCAATACAACTGTTTTATATTTTCACTTGAATGTACTAACTATTCGTAGAATTATTGTTGATCCGTAATGAGTAAACTAATTCAAATTCTAATCATATCGTTCTTCATTTAATCTTTTACACATTTTTTTGCACTAAACTGAAACTGGAAGTTTGTTCATTTGTATTTATAAATTCGTTCTATTGTTGTTGATGAAATAAAATTTGTATCTGATTCTAGAAAAAAGTGTATCAAAGAAAGATGTGTTCAGAATAGAGTGGTATTCAACTTAATATTAGTTTTAGTACATTATTCTTTTGATACATTATTAATCATTCCTAACTTGTTTCAGTTATTAATTTGAATAGTACTTTCTTGGAATGATCGTAGCCAACCTTTCAGGGTATTTTGTCTAATATTCAAATACATTGTAAACATACTTTTCGCAAATTTAAAGAAGTCTAAATAATGTTAATTCACCAAATACTTACATCCGGCCTCTCCAATATTTGTCTTTCGTCAAGGGCAAATATTTTAAATTCCCACGAAAGTAAATCAATTGATATCTCATTTTTCCTTGCTGAAGTCTAGAACATAGATTCAAAAGTTATGTATGTTTCTTTGTCGAAGTAAAATGCATGTAATGAGCACAAAGAAATACATATAAAATAAAAGAGGATTACTCATCTCAAATGTAAAGGTAATTTAGAAGAAGAAAAGTGATCTTTTATTAATATTTCTTTTCTACTTTGAAAAATGAAAGATTAAAATTATCTACAAAGCTTTTTCCCTTTGAATAATGTAACATGAATAAACATTTTTAAGTTTTCATTATTCTGCAATTTCCATTGCAGGATGTTAAGTTAATTGTTGCAGTATAAGTCATAAAGTATTTATGGGTGTAATTTTACAGGGGTTCCCTCCATTGCTTTAGAATGGAAATAGAAATACGGGGTATTGAAAAAAACGTACTTAGGAATAGGGGCTACTGAAAACAATGTTCACATAACTGTATTGCTATGGGGATAAGAATTTGAAAAGGGCCCGTGAATATTCTACACATTTATTAATAATCAAGAAATGAATATTATTATATGACTTTGTCAAGCAAATTCTTATTTTATTTTGAAAATATGAATTACAATGTTTATGTAATATCTAATACCATAAACATATAGACATACTTAAAAAGTAACTTGACATATGACGTTTTGCGTAATTACTTTGATTTTATATGATGTATGAATAAAAATAATGATCGAGGAAATCATATTACATACCAGTTCAATAGAGTAATGCACGTACTCATCCTAGAGGGAAAAATGAAACAGGAATGTACAACTAAGGTGCAACGACAATGTACTTTACTAAGGATCATATTTACTTCAATTATATCTCCCGCGAAGTACGATAGGTTATACAAGTTTGGACGAAAGTATATATTTTTATTCCAAGCATGCCTCTCTTGAATTGTATCAAGAAATTTTCTTAGAGAAAATTAAATATTGTTAATTTTAATTGCATATTAAAGTAGATATTTTAAAATGTTCGGGTCATAAATGCATATTTTTAAAAGTATATTGCAAATTCTTTAGGGCATATAAATCCTCTCTCTATTCATCATCGCACCTATTAATGTCTTTGCTTCATTTTTGCCCCGACCGGGAATCGAACGCGGCACCACCTCAGAGAAAGCGAGTACGCTGCCCATGAACCCATCGAGCGACGTTTTATATAACAAACACTGCCAAGAACCTTATCCCAACTGCATGAACGGCAGAATTTGCGAAAGAATCCAAAGCCGCGTTCAGGCGAGGAATATCGGGGCCGCAGCGCGTGGATTGAAGTGAGCGACCGTCCACGGTTCTCAGCGCTCGATCGGAGGCAACTGGCTGCAAGAACGACCGGGTTCACCACCATTATTTAAAATTTAAGTTCGTCTTAAGAATTTTAAGGTAGACTTAGGAGACTATAAAGACTATTGAAGAGGCTTTAAATAATGGTGATGAAATCGTCCGTTAGAAGCCATACGCATCGGGAGCGTAGAGCATGACCCGCCTAGGAGGGGGTATTGCAAGCCGACGTGTAGGTCGGTGGCGGATCTCACGTCCGAGTGGAGGAGGAATAGCACCTCCTTCCAAGATATGACATGCACTACACTACCCTGCATGACATTTATTTCACAAACTCTTTTCTATGCACAAACATACAATTAATTACAACACCCTGGAATATCACTCTTTCCTAAAGCTATCTTAAAATTCCCTTTACCAACAAAGTATTCTTTTAAATAAAATTCTTCACGTCACCGCGGCAACGCACTGTGCATTTGAGGAATGTTCGTACTGGCTACTTAATTCACTGCTGTGAAAGGATGATACTGTAAATGATATCAGGTTGAAGAGTGAAAGCCCACGGCATTCAATGCCCTCTTCACACCTTTTTCATATAATGTGTTCGGCCGTGTCCATCTGCACAGCGTTATGACACCAAGCATGGAATATTACACTTTGTTGATCGGTTGTGCTAACAACACGTATTCTTTGACTTCCGATTTTGCAAACAACGCTATTATTACTAACGGTGGGTGCTGATGTTATCATTCAAACTAAACCCGAGGTTCTTGGCTTATCACACTATCTAAATAGTCTATCTAGAAGTCGAAGAAAGATTGGGAGTTGAGAGAGTATGTAAATAGAAGAAGAAAAAGACTATAAAGAAAACGAAAAAGAAAACGGCGAATATGAAAAGGAGAAAGAAAACTAAGGATGTTAAAGATGAGAAGAAAAACTAAAGAAAAGAAGAAACACAAAGAAAGAAAAGAAGAAACACGAAGAGGAAGAAACAAGTAGGAGAAAAGAAACGAAAAAAGAAAAATAGGTAGTAAAGAAGAAAAAGGAGTACGAAGAGAAGTAAAAAAAGAAAAGAGCGAAGAATATGAGATTTACGTGCTGCCTCTGCGCTACCGAGGCTGTAAAAGAAAAGAGAGAAGGCGAAGAAGAAAAAGAAAAATACATCTGTTGACTTAATCCAATATTAGATGCTCTGAATTCACGTAATAAATTATGAATTTTGTAGAGTACTTTTCTCACTTTCGATGCCTCAAGTGTGAAGTTGCTCACGTCAAGGCAAAAGGATGCGAGTTTGGATCTAAGGGCTGAAAATCTGAATTATTTTGTGAATGACTTATAATAATCATTTTGAGAAATGATGACTGAAATCTGACCTGCAAAACTGCAGTGAGAAATCCTGTAGGGAAAGTGTAAGCCGACAGCCAAAACAGAATCGGAGGATGAGTAGTGGATGCCCACTGAGTAAAATGTTCCACCCTGCTCACCATATCTCGAGTCCACGAACCTAGGAGTTTCAGTGACGGATATGCTGCAACAAAGAATTCAATTTCATTAAAACAAATGTAATACATAAAATATTTCTTATTCTTATGCCTACATCTGAAACTAGAAAAACCACTCTTCCAACATAATGGAAAATATGTTCAGAATACGCTAGATAGCTTATTTTAAGTACAGGTATTATAGTATTTGTTACTACAGACTTCACTACTAGTACAAAAGGCATTTATTTCTTAAAGACTCGTACATTTCATCACATGTGTCCATCTGTTTTCAGATAGCCCAAACACTAGTGTCTACAACATTCAATAAAACTGTTTGGAAAATTAATATTTCCTCATCTATCTGGCCCGAATTGGAGCTCTGCAAATTTCAAATGAATTTTTCCATTTGAAAAGACCCATCTGCGTAGGTAGTATAGAGAAAATTATAAAGGTATCGCCGCGGAAAATAGACGTCGAGATTTTAACTGAAATACACGTTTTGTAGTTCCGTGATAACGGAGGTGATTGTTTTTTTCAAAACGGCTGTCTGCCTGGCTGACTGTCCACCCAGGCTGTTTGCCTCTCTGTGATCAACACTAAAGAATATATATATATTGTGTGTGTGTGTGTTCCAAAACATACTATAGGCTTCAGTCATATGATTTGATTTATCAAATAATAATTACGTTACGAAAATTGGATAGTTTGAAATCAAGAGTCGCAGAGTGGTCAAGAGAGGAACACTCGGATAGGCAACTTTGTTATTCAGGTACTTTTTACTTGAAATTTATACTTTGTCATATGAATTAAATATTGCTAATAATTTTCACATTCATATAGTTTTTCCCTTGACCCGTCAGAGTGGCCAACCCTGTGTAAGAATTGCCAGAGCGCCAGTTTGGCCGGACATAGAAATGCCCTACATTCTCTGAAATTGCTGACCTTTGAGCCACTCTTCAGGAACTCGACCATCAAAAAAGCAAGTGAATATATCTTCAAGTTGAGAGGACATCACCACTAGGCCTTGAATACCCTTTTGCAAATCAAGAAGAGATTGGGCCATGCTGGTCAATAATCTGTTGTAACGTGTGATCTGCAACATATTAAATACATAAAATTTTGATATCATTGAAAACAATAATTACTAAATCAGTTGAGGCTATTAATCTTTAAAATAGTTTTACAATAATGTATAATGTTTATTACTTCATAGAATTTGCGATTGTAGAGTTGTGGACCATCATAAATTAGGAAATATTTCTGATATGGAAATAAGGATATTTAGGAAAATGTGTAATATTCTTATAAATAGATTGTTTTTAATATAAACTTCTCAAATCTGTTACCACATTTGTATTATCAAAGTCTAAGTCAAACTGTACACATATTTTCAATTTATGTCCACTTATCCCATCTATATTTGCATGGTTATAGTCAGGGTCCCTCTGTACTGGGGCATCTTAAGCGAGAAAAGTATTCTACAGAATTCATAATTTATTACGTCAATTCAGAGCATACAATGTTGGGTTAAGTCAACAGATATATCTTTCTTTTTCCTTTTCTTCTTCACCTCTCTTTTCTTTTTTTACTTCTCTTCCTACTCCTTTTCCTTCTTTACTACCTCTTTTATTTTCTTTCTTCGTTTCTTCTTCTCCTTTTTCTTTTTTCTTTCTTCTTTATGTTTCTTCTTATATTTATTTTTTCTTCTCATCTTTAACATCCTTAGTTTTCTTTCTCCTTTAATTTCGCAGTTTTCTTCTTCTCTTTCTTTTTCTTCTTCTATTTCCATATTCCCTATCTCCCGAACCATCTTCGACTTCTAGATAGACTATCTAGATAGTGATAAACCAAGGACCCCGGGTTTAGTTTCAATGATAAAATCAGCACCCAGCATCAGTAATAACAGCGTTGTTTGCAAACTCGGAAGTGAAAGAATACGCGTTGTTAGGACAACCGATCAACAAAGTGTAATATCCCATGCTTGGTGTCATAGCCCTGTGCTGAAGGACACGGCCGAACACATTATTTAAGAAGGTGTGAAGAGGGCATTGAAAGCCGTGATTCTCTGAAAAACGTAAAACAAACGCTCTCTCTGAAAATATTTTGAAGCGTATATACGTTAGCGGTTTGTGAGGTGCGAACGGATTTTCAGTTTTGGCGGGGTATTATTGAAATGATAGTGAAGCGGGAATTTATAATTAGTTTGATAGCTTGGCATTGTTAAAATAGTAGTATGGAACTGTAATTGTAGATTGAATTAATATAGTAGTTGGAAGTATGAATTAAAATAGACTCCGTGTTTCAAGGGGATATATATTAGGGTAGTTCCGTAGATGGAAGGATTTTTCAATAAATAGCTGAAGATGAACAGCCGCGAGTATGTGTTTCATACGAAACACACAGAGAGAAAGTCGCGACCGCGTATTGATTTTATGGGAAACATTAATTCCTACGAAGACCAAATCGAGGATATTCTGGAACACCTTACATTTATTTTAATGATAAGCAGAATAGGGATACCAAGGATTCCATGGACATTCTGCTGGTCGCGTGAGAAGCTATCTAACAAGGAAAATAGGCTAAGCTAATTTACATAGAAAAAGTAATTCCCATGAGTTCAACAGAATTTGTAATATATATATATATATATATATATATATATATATATATATAATAAAATATGTTAAATTTTTATTGTTGGAAAAGGCTGATAATTTATATTAGTTGCCATCAATCTAATAATTGATTTCAATCAATAGAACTTACAGGAATCGTCATTCTATATAAAATTACACGTCCACATTCAGCTGGTAAAGAGCAATATGTTGTATAATTAAATTGGAAATAAATTTGATAAATTAGTGTTAAAATTGAGAGAATTAGTGAGCATAGAAGGACAACGGTAGAAATCACAATATTAACAATAGAGGTGGAAGTAATCCCCTTCATAGCATTAGATTTTTGTTGAAATAGTATCCACAATAGTAAAATAATAGGAGAGACCAAAAGTATTTCACAAATAGCTAGCCCACCGTGGGGCATTTCACAATAGCATCTAGAAAGTCTCTACAAGTCTCCTCCGTCTCCGGCTCTGTTTCCTTGTTCTTGTTCGTCTTCTCTTTGTTCTTATCCGCCTTACATTCCTTGTCTGTTTCCACAGTCTCTCTTCTTCCTTCTCTTTCTTTTTCTTTTACACTTTCTGGCGTACTGATTACGCAGTATACAGTGTTGTACTGCTAAAGGGGAACGGCGATTTTTCAAAAGAAAAAAAATATTGTTACCGGACTAGGGCATCGACAAGTGGATATATACTGTTCCTAATTCTAACACTTTGTGTTGTCAGAATCCATGCTTTTTAGGTTCTTGAAACCGAAAAATCAATTCACGGCAAAACGTTTGACAGTCCGACCATCTGTCTTTCCGTTTGTGGTCAACGCTAGCGCCTGAACCGTTCTGACCATTTTCTCCAAAACTGATATTCCTGGATGGATCTGAATTAACCAGAGGCCCTGAAAGTTTGAAACAAATATTTTGATTTTTTGGAGGGGGCATTTACGCTAAACCTTTACACATATTTTCAATATTTTCCAAATTTTTGGATTAAACTTTGTCCTCGGATAGCCTGAAGAACTCTTAAATGAATTGCGCGAATTTCATTTTTGTTGAAATTCTTGATTTTTCGAAAATTGCATATATTACTTTTTTCGCGCCTTTTCCTACAACTACAATACCAAAGATAAAAACTGTCCCATAATAAAATATGCTCATCAAAAACAGATCTTCAAATAAGGTCGGGTTAAATTTTTCAAAAATATGTTAATTTTTTGCGTAATTATGGGGGAAACAGACGATTTTTAAACAATTACTCGTATTCTTTCAAAAACTGTTCCAATTAATTCTTTAAATTTTTCTTCGTATGTAGCAATGGACGATAAAGATAATGGTTGTGGTCCCATTTTACAAATTTGATGATATTTTTGCATATGTAATCTGTTTTGATAAATCAGTTATTTTAAAAATGGCATGTACAGTTTTTAAAAAATAATAGTATGCAAATTTTCTAAATTGCAGATTGAATTTTCCGTATTTCTTTTGCTAGAATCTTTCAGGAATTAAGAGATTGCATTCCAACAACATCGCATGCCGCGCCGCTACTCGGCTGTCACAAACTTCTGACAGCTGATATACACATGTATCTCACACAAATTATCGACATAGATAGCATATAATTATTTACATCTACTTTTGTAACACAGTTTGATGAAGTTATAATAAATTAATCTAATCATAATTGCGCTAAATTCCAATTCGTTTTATAAAAATTATCTAGACAGGATTTGAGAGGCACTTGCATATTTTTTCAATAAAATCCACTGTGAGGTTATTCGATTGGTTCGTTTACTGATAACGATTCGTTTAATGATGAAATGCGTTCTTGGTCTAGCTTTGGACCTCTTCGTCATCAACTTTGCTGAATGTTCTCGTACTCTGGGACCCATTGATGGTTTAAATTAAATTAATATTTCGGTACGTAATATTATGTAACTATAACTAAGGTCGAGAATTTACGGGCTGCTTTAGCTCCTTTAATCCTGTATTTTCAATAAAAATCAACGTGAATTACAGTCGCAGGGGTAGCTACAACGCGACGCGTGCTACACGCTTAACGTCAAGCGGGTTGCGTCGGTGGAGGAGCCAAAGATTCTAAGTGCACAGCGAAATATACTATCGGTCGACGATATCTGCCAGGGAATTTTGGAGTGATGTTCTAAAACCCTTAATTTTAATTTCTGAACTATGTTGACAGTCTAATTAATAGCAATAAGTTATTTCGAAAGGACTTCTATTGTAGTTCGTTGTGTATCTTGCAGGGTACATCCAGTAGTTACAAGCCCATGGGCTTTATAATGATAATTTCCTTTTATGTGTAAAGTATAGATTAGTAATGCTTTTCCTTACTAGAATTACTTGGATGCATGCCATCCATTGTCCTCCATTTTTTTAAAATTTAAATATTTCCATGATTAATCACTATTTAGACGAAATAAACATTGAAGAGTGCCTTTTTGCAGTGGCATAACCCTGTCGGTGTTTTTTATAGATGTTGCTCCCCAAGTGCCGGCGTCGTTAGCTAAATTGCTTAACTACCCTCCGTGTAGTCATGGAATTTATGCAAAACGACACACCACAGTTTCTTAGACGGGTAACCGTCCGGGAAGCCCAGTTACTACTAACGGCGCCGAGGCCTTAGCCGAAGGGATAAAAGGCACTGAATACCTGCGACGTGAAAAATAAGACAAACTTAATCGAGGATTACTCCAATTAGTCGTAAAGTCCAAAAATTTCACCGGGAGCGGTAGCTCAGTGCATCAATTGATGTCACTGCAGCGCTTCTGACCGGGAGGTCCTAGGTTCGAGTCCTGACGGCGGCAGGATTTTCGACGCTAGGTTTTCAGCTAGGTCGAATTCACTCGCTGTCTGGAGGAGAATTCTAGGCTGCTCTGTTCGGTAGTTTTCCGTGGTTGCTCCGATCAACACCAGGCGAATGCCGGAGCAGTACCCTACCAAACGGGCCATGGATCGCGCGCGATCTGTCCTTCCTCTTCCTTGTCCTATCCTCTCCCTTTACACACAAAGTAACATGCACTACACTACCACATATTCCGGGAGACCGGTCGTGACCTTAGAGCCTGTCCCGGCTAGGGCGGTGCCCCGCTGGTGGGAGAGTCCTGGTTAGGGGGAAACCCCACTAGCCGACGGTAGGTCGGCGCCGGATCTCGCCATCCGGCGGGGAAAGATCACCGCCATCTCCCGAGAAAAAACCTGCACTACACTAACGGGACTAATGATTAAAGCAGTTGACGCGCCTGGAAACACGAAAAAATCAATCAATCAACCATTCCAAAAATTTCTAAAACACGTGTTGCAAGAAAGAGTACCATATAAAATGAGTTGGTGCATTCCTGTTATTACAGCCTCTACTTTCATTACCTTAATGATACTGTTATATCTACGATATGAAAGGTTAAATAATAATGAAATAATTATCCTCGACCTATTTTCTCCGAGATTAAGGAAACATTAATTTTATAAGATGTATTTACCTCCTGAAGAAGAACAACGTCCAAAGGCGTTTTCACAGGACCTATTAATTTATCCGTATGATCATAATCAATCGGTTTGGGAATTTTTTCAAGGACATCAACTGACAATTGAAAAACCTGAAAGTTTTAAATATTTCAGTTATCTTATGAACAAAGATATTAAAGAATAATAATTAATACTATTCAATAATATTATAAAACAAAAAATAATTCGTACAACAGTAAAGAATTCAAGTATACACACATCCATATCTCATGAACAGTAATGCAATTTAATATTGTTATGCACAGGGTATTGCTCATTAAAGCTTTAGAGCTTGATGCAAAGGAAGTAGGAAAGAATATAAATATAAAATAAATTATATATTGGCCATTAGGAACCATCAGTAATCTCAAAGTTGCAAAAAAATGGTTAGGAATATTTTTCACAGTAAGCAACTGAGCTTAAAGGAATGCATCTTATCTTTCACTTGAAAAGTATACACATTTGCAATTTACAAGCCATAATAATAATAATAATAATAATAATAATAATAATAATAATAATAATAATAATAATAATAATAATAATAATAATAATAATAATAATAATGACTTCATCAACAAAAATCGAATTAAAACACGAATACTTACTTTCTGCTCCATGCTTTCTCCTTGTGCAGCCCCCATGTCAGATTGCATTGACATTAATGTTTCAAACAGATTCTTTGTTTCCGATATTAGAGATGTAATATCGGCATTAGAATGTTGACCAAATGCTTCTGGAGGATCAACATTTGGCAACATTGCAATATGGTCTATGTACAAATCCAAATCACCATCAGGTGGGATGTGATATATTGGCAGGGTTGAAAGCCTGCAACACAAATGTTTGTTTCATTTTTGTTGTTTTATTATTTTTTAATGAATATGAATAAATCCTGTTCTATGAGACAAATATCAGCATAAGAATCGAAAACAAATAGCAAACTAAACTCTACATCATGATTTGAATAACATTTATCAAAATTTTGAAATTTGTACAGCATGGATCAGGAAGTGCTTATCATCAAATTCGTCTTGCCACTACCACCAACCCTCGCATGCATAAGAATACGAAAAAGTAAAGAAATGATGGTGGATTTTATTCTTAGTTTTTCAATTAGGTATCCAAGGTACAAATTTCCCCATACCTCTACTAAAAAGTAAAGAATGGTAAAATAAGTTTGATATTAACAAGAACACCACAAAACAATTCATATGTTCGTACCTGTACATAAATGTAGACAGCACTTGCTCTGAAAAGTATTGATTTATGTAAGTAAGTAAAAGTCTCCGATCCCAGTCATCAGTTACATGTCCACCATAATTGATACCAGCTATGAGATATTTCAGTGCATCCCACGGTGTTTGTTCATACTCATCCAAATAAATTGTTAGGAGATTTTCTGAAACCTGATTTTACAAAGAAGTTGAAAGAAGTAATTTTTTATTGTTGAAACATTTGCAAAACAACTGTTTTATACTTATAATGTAAAATTATAAGAGGGGTGTTGCTTAAGGTCTTAATTTTCATATACATACTTACTTTTATATTAAGAGGTTAATTAATCCACAAAATTTTCTATGAGCATCCACATCGATATAATTACATTTTTTAATTAAATGAAAAGTTATAGACTAATAGGGAGAATATACAATTAACCACAAAGTGTGTTATTAATATAATTGTAATTACCTCAAAATCAGAATCGTTAAAACTGTACACCACATTCCACCCTAATTCTAAAAATTTTTTTCTTTCCAAAAGGATGGCATGAAAGAAGCAGAGAGAGAATAATAAACGAGAATATTTTACGTGTTGCTGACATGCAGTGAATCGATCATCTGTGATCAATTGATACAAGCGCTTCAAATTGGCTTTCAAACCCTGCAACAAATTACATGAATACATTCAAATTAAAAACTGTTTCAGTGGATTGCTCACAAAATATCCTTAACAATTATTCTTTTTATTTAAAAGACCTTTGGAGGTTCTGTGGTCATTTTGATCCCTGCTTGCAGAATGGAGATAGGGAAGTCCGGGTGAGGGCTGGAACTCAACCACAACCTGTCAACAGGCACGCATCACAAATAACTACTCACTTCTCAAAACTCACATCTTAAATAATGATATTCATCTACACTGAGAATGATGGTAACAATGTATTATGAAGTTTTATTACGAAAAAGATAAAATACGATGTAATTAATTTTTGTAAATTTATTTCTGTTGTCCTATCTAAATAAATACAAGATTAGAAAAAAATTATGTATTTAATTTATGCATCATGATTTGATTCGGTTTTCAATTACATAATTTTTCAATTAATTGTTTTTCAATTAGATGAATGGTAAAAATTATTAATAAACAAGTAATAATTACCTAAAAGTTGGGTTTATTTTGCTGCTACCTATTATTTCTACAATTTTGTCTAATCGTGGCATCCAACTAAGTGACAGATGACAATTTGCAAGGAAAATCCAGAATCCTTCTTTTGCTCCACGTTTAATGAGCCTGTAAAAAATAGTTTCGTGTGAATGTAATATATTATTTCATTACAATGTGTAATGGTTTTGCTGAAGAATAATTTTCAAACTGTTATTTTATCTTCAACAGTTTTTTGAGGTTTAATAAGGAACAATTTTTCAATAGTAGTATGAAATTTCATGGTAAAAAGAAATTTGATTGTATGAAAAAATGTTGTAATATTTAGGCACTAATTTCAGAATGTCCTTTATTGAATTCAAACAGGAGGAAATTCTAGTATCAATAATACAGGTGTTCAACATGAAACTTTACATGTTTTGATACGACACATAATTTTTGAATTTTTTATTTCTTTTACTGTATGTGTATTCGTATGGGTTAACTTGCGGGGAGACTGCCCGTAGGCAGTATTCCGCACCCAGGTTTCGACTCTCACTTTCTCCGCCAGATGTCGGGCTCAGTTAACTATATCCGAACTGTCTGGTTGGGAGAAAGTGGGATCTCGTTAGGGCGGGATGTTGTCGGAGGGATTTAATTTTGCCGGGCATCTTCCCAGGGTTCTTTTACATGCCACAAGAGTGACATGGCTACTGCGGATTTTCCGCCCTTCGAAAATCCGGGTTCCTTGGCCGGGATCGAACCCGCGCACTGGGGGTTCAGAGGCCAGTAAGCTAACCCCTCACCCACCGAGGAGCCCATTTCTTTTACTGCTTATGTAGGACACTATGCATTATTGCCGAACTCTCTATTGCCGAAATAGTCTACCTGAATTAATAGCCTTAATGCTGCAAAAGTAGGGTGCTTCAACACTCTTAGGTAGGTAAGAAAAGCAATGGCAAACTGACACCCATCTTCATGCCTACCACACGTTTCTGAAACGTTTTCTTACGATTTCCTTATGACAATTTTAGATGACCCCCTAATGTGTTGATAATAAAAAATTATAAAATATAAAATGTTACATTAATATGATATGCTCCGTTAAACGTGCAATTTGGGGTTATAGAAAATGGGATCGATTGAAGCCCAAGTGTCTAGCCCAAGTCATTGGGTTTTGAGGTATTTTAAAAGAATTTTCATGAATGACGTTTCATGTAGATACTGGTGATCTTTAATGCAAGTATTAAACGTTCTTAATGAAGACTTCTATTAATTCTGAAATACTATATAATTATAATATTAACTAATAATAATAATAATAATAATAATAATGATAATAATAATTTCTACAAATACTATTACAAAAGGCATTAATCACCAAAAAAATAATAAGACAGTTGCCAATAAATTCATCGTGATTTACACCCTTTTTAATTTTTGTGTCTTCTTTTCTTTCATTATGTATTAATTGAATGCCATCTTCTTATATATTACGATTTGTTAACTTATTTTTCATTTAATATATCTATTTTATTTTTCATGATGTATGTAACCTTAAATTTATATGACAATATTATCAAATAAAATATTGTGACGTTTGGTAATATTGAAGTGAAGAAATAAAAGAAGTCATCTCCTTCATCTTAATTAAGTTAATATTAAGTTGACGGAGATGACTTCTCTTATTTCTTCATGTAATTACGCCAACAACACCGCATCAGAATTCTCATAATACTCAAGTGGCCAAACGCCCACCAAGTACGGCAGACGTCAGCGAAATGCAGAGCCCGTCAATGCACGTGGAAAGGCAGTCGGGAAGAGCTCCCCATGAACTAGTGGCCGACACTCTTTCGACGAACTTGCTGTGTAAGAAGAGGTCGTAGGTTCCCTCCTCCGAGCTGTTCGGGAGGATCGACGAGGCCGTGAAAGGAGGGGCTTCTGGTTTGAAACGTCCAGGTGGATAGACCAGGGAGTGCGAGGCGTTGCGTGGACGTGAATATAGCACGTGGTTTTCAGATCGCGATTTCTGCAGATAAGAGGTGAGACGGAAGCATTGCGTTTGTATCGGTGATAATACAGAGTTTATGCCCGTCTTAGCGGATCGAATATCGATCTAGTGCGCATGAGCAGATGCTCAAAAGTGGTGCGAAACAAACTGCGAATGCGCAGAAGATCGATAATGCTTTAACGTTCGAGGGTTTACAGACTCCATTATCTTCAACATCCCAGGAGGGAGAAACAGTAAAACATCAAGAATAAATTGAATCGTGACTATATTTCATGATTTTCGTAATCAGGTAACAGGTGTGGGTTGAACGTTCCTATAGTGCGAGGGAGCAAGACGGTTGTAAAAATTAATTAATGTTACAATATAACAGTGATGCGAAAAACTGAAGTGAATTCTCATAAATCAGACAGTCCAATGATGAGGCGAGTTTGTGCAGAATTTAGTTGAGGTAGAGAGCTTGGGTCGGACACGTGTGGAAAATGTGCAAGCATGCTTTCACTCGTGGGACACGAAGCATAAAGGCACGGGCCCGTGGTGCGATGCCAGAAGGCACGGAAGAAGGAGCGTGAGAGTTTGGGTGGGCGTGAGCAGCCACCGGAGGCGCCGATTCGCAGGGTTTGAGGGCCAACCTCGAGGGCGCTAGCGGCGACGCGAACGAGTTGTCTGCGCCACAAGGTCAACAGAGCGGAGTGCTGCTACTCTGAGCGGCGGTGAAGATACGTGGTAGTTGGGTCGGCGTTGGCCGCGACCGGAGGCGTCGATTCGCAGGATTTGAGGGCCACCCTCGAGGGCGCTAGCGGCGACGCGAACGAGCTGTCTGCGCCACAAGGTCAACAGAGCGGAGTGCTGCTACTCTGAGCGGCGGTGAAGATACGTGGTAGTTGGGTCGGCGTTGGCCGCGACCGGAGGCGTCGATTCGCAGGATTTGAGGGCCACCCTTGAGGGCGCTAGCGGCGATGCGAACGAGCTGTCTGCGCCACAAGGTCAGCAGAGTGGAGCGCTGCTACTCTGAGCGGCGGTGAAGAAACGTGGTAGTTGGGTCGGCGTGGGCGGCGACCGGAGGCGCCGATTCGCAGGATTTGAGGGCCACCCTCGCGGTCGTTAGCGGCGACGCGAACGAGCTGTCTGCGCCACAAGGTCAACAGAGCGGAGTGCTGCTACTCTGAGCGGCGGTGAAGATACGTGGTAGTTGGGTCGGCGTTGGCCGCGACCGGAGGCGTCGATTCGCAGGATTTGAGGGCCACCCTCGAGGGCGCTAGCGGCGATGCGAACGAGCTGTCTGCGCCACAAGGTCAACAGAGCGGAGCGCTGCTATCCTGAGCGGCGGCGAAGAAACGTGGTATTGGTTCGGCGTTGGCCGCGACCGGAGGCGTCGATTCGCAGGATTTGAGGGCCACCCTCGAGGGCGCTAGCGGCGATGCGAACGAGCTGTCTGCGCCACAAGGTCAACAGAGCGGAGCGCTGGTATCTGAGCGGCGGCGAAGAAACGTGGTATTTGGTTCGGCGTTGGCCGCGACCGGAGGCGTCGATTCGCAGGATTTGAGGGCCAACCTCGAGGGCGCTAGCGGTGACGCGAACGAGCTGTCTGCGCCACAAGGTCAACAGAGCGGAGTGCTGCTACTCTGAGCGGCGGTGAAGATACGTGGTAGTTGGGTCGGCGTTGGCCGCGACCGGAGGCGTCGATTCGCAGGATTTGAGGGCCACCCTTGAGGGCGCTAGCGGCGATGCGAACGACCGGAGGCGCGATTCGCAGGATTTGAGGGCCACCCTCGAGGGCGCTAGCGGCGACGCGAACGAGCTGTCTGCGCCACAAGGTCAACAGAGCGGAGTGCTGCTACTCTGAGCGGCGGTGAAGATACGTGGTAGTTGGGTCGGCGTTGGCCGCGACCGGAGGCGTCGATTCGCAGGATTTGAGGGCCACCCTTGAGGGCGCTAGCGGCGATGCGAACGAGCTGTCTGCGCCACAAGGTCAGCAGAGCGGAGCGCTGCTACTCTGAGCGGCGGTGAAGAAACGTGGTAGTTGGGTCGGCGTGGGCGGCGACCGGAGGCGCCGATTCGCAGGATTTGAGGGCCACCCTCGCGGTCGCTAGCGGCGACGCGAACGAGCTGTCTGCGCCACAAGGTCAACAGAGCGGAGCGCTGCTACCCTGAGCGGCGGTGAAGAAACGTGGTAGTTGGGTCTGCGTTGGCCGCGACCGGAGGCGCCGATTCGCAAGATTTGAGGGCCACCCTCGAGGGCGCTAGCGGCGACGCGAACGAGCTGTCTGCGCCACAAGGTCAACAGAGCGGAGCGCTGCTACTCTGAGCGGCGGTGAAGAAACGTGGCAGTTGGGGTCGGCGTGGGCCTCGACCGGAGGCGCCGATTCGCAGGGTTTGAGGGCCAACCTCGAGGGCGCTAGCGGCGACGCGAACGAGCTGTCTGCGCCACAAGGTCAACAGAGCGGAGCGCTGCTATCCTGAGCGGCGGTGCGGCAAGACGATCACGGCCAAGGTTACACGGCGACACCACGAGCCGAAGTAGCTGAAGCATCGGTCAAGGTAACGGGGCACAATTTACTAAGAGAATCTGAGAGAGGTCACGTGAATTTTAGTAGCCAAAGGCTGCAGAACTGTCGTCAACAGAAAAATACGTGTTTTAATAGAAATTATGTATACTTCATTTATTTAACGTGGCGCCTCAAGTCCACGAGCTGGACGAAGAGGGGAACACTGTCATCTCGATAGCTCCAATACCAAAAATTTAAATCATAACGAAAATTGATTGGGCTGGTTCAGAAATGCAGAAATTTGAACGTATGTATAAAGGATGAGACAATTAGTAAAGATATCGAACTTTGAAAATCCTGAACTTTAATCTATGAAATTTAATATTCCAAACGTGATTTGATACTGTGCCTGTTGATGGCAAGAGTCATACCCATTCAGTATTTTTCGATGTAGAGACTGCAAATGTGTCACTAAATCACACATGAATAGCTGTTTAAGTAACGTAGAACAATAAGTATAATAAAATAATAATTATTAATTAATTAATTGAAGTTAATTACGTCGGACATTGCAAAATTTTGCAGTACCCATTTATGTTTTCTAGAGAACACGTTCCTATTTTCAAGATGACAGAACATCTGAAGCTTCGTGAAGTATCAAGAACATATTTATTTCTACGCTTAGATTTATTTAACGTGGGCGTCTCAAGGTCACGAGCTGGAAGGAAACGGGGACATTGTCATCCAATCGGTAGCTTCAATCCTCGTAACGAATCTCACGATTGGATGAGAGTGGCCCCCTCTTCATCCAGCTCTTGGCCTTGAGGCGCCACGTTAAGTAAATCGAAGTATAACAAGATGAATGCACTCTCGTCCGCATGCCCTGTTCTGTTCGCCTTACCCTATTCGTCTCCCCCCGCTCCGTGCATACTACCATCTCCATCCATTGCTACCACCATCACTCCCATAAGGGTACATTGTTACATATTAGGGAGTTTTAGCGCCAGGCGTAAGGAGGCATCCTTAAACTCTATTGATCACGTGACTAACGACTTTATACGGTCATAATGAACAACGTTCAGAAGAGTTTTATCAATTGCAACATTGCGTTATGCATTATAACAAAAGAAACGTTTCAAGCATTGACCAAAGAAGTTGCATAATATATCAGAGAGTCTAGGCTAGCAGCGAGTCTTTTAAACCACGATACGATACAATACAAGCGCATAATAAATGTTCATTGTGTTTGGAGTTTTAGATTTTGAAGGGCTCTGCGATGAGTAAGCAGTCTGAAATTTTCAATCAACTGTTCTTGAGAACGTAGGAAATATTTTCAAATAGCGTTCATTATGAGAGTAAGACATAACCTATCCCAAAGATATGATTTCAACTTCTTTTTCGCATATTTCTTTCCTGTCACTTCTCCAAAATTTCCCGTTAATTCTTGCCAACGTTGTAGAGTTAGGAAGGAATAGTTGTAACTGCCTCACATACGAGAATAGGTTTGTCGGAGATGGAACAATCCCCAACGTTTCTTGTTATTATGCGTCCATTTTGCCGCTTGTAAGCTGACCGTAGAGACTCCTGTACGCGTGCACTACTTATGAAGGTATAAGATCGTACCTTAGGCCTAAGGTAAGACGTTATGACTTCAAGGTCCCTCACGTAATTGTTAGTGCATAACGTCGCTACCTTACGCGTGGCGCTAAAACTCCCTATTACCTGACCATATTGACCTTCAATTACTCAAAACGCAATGTCTCTATTGGTGTGAATTAAAAAGCTTTAAGAAGGCCATTGTTTAAAAATCGTGAAATTTTATTTGATGGATTTTCTCTTCCTTTTACTTTTTCATAAACTACTTACTTATGTAGTATAAAGAAATTTATGAAACGCAGCAAAAAGCGCCTATTTTTCGACAGAGAAACACGCATTGTAAGCCCCTGGTAAAGGAAAAGTGTATAAATCTTGTTTCTATCTGCATTAAATTACTTCTCAATGTATAGTCAGAATCTACATTTTGGATGTTCTTGATACCAAGAAATTGGGTGACGTCAAAACGTCTGTCTTTCGTCTAATTGTTTCAAAATTGTTTATGGTTTACGCAAAAGTAGGCCTAGGCGAAAACTATTTTTCGAAAAAATGTGCGTGACCGTCTTTAAATCTATCTTTGAAGAATAGATTTTATTGAGAAAAATCTATAGGCCTATTTTGAATTTGTAATTGTATGAAGACGCCAAAAACCTTCTTAATTATGCAATTTCGAAAATTCAGACTTCAATGAATATGACACCTACCCCGATTTTAAGCATTTTTTACTCTATCCAAGAAGAAAATACAAAAATGGAACCATTGAGAAACTTTTGTAGAGGCTCATGTAAAGTTCCCTCAAAAATCAAAATATTCGTTTCAAACTCAGAGGCTCTTGAGTTCGTTTATATTGATAAGTGAGTATCTATTTTCCACCAAATCTTATGAACTCTTTTGGAGCTAACGTTGACCATAGACAGGCGGACGGACGTTTAAAAAACTTTTTTCAGTATTAGGGATCCCCAAAACATATATTTCCGTTGAAATCTCGAAATCGATATTCCACAGCATTGCATAACTTCCTCTGTACTCCCACTATGTAAAATACACGTATGTATACCACAAAGTAAAATGGGGGAGGCAAAGTTCTCCACAACCATTATAAGAACACCCTCGAAAATGAAGAAATAAACATGTAAGCTTTCTTGGCGAACCTACAAAGCGGTAACCTGTTGACGAAAACGAATGTCTAATTGCGATTCAAGGTCAAGTCATCGCGTCGAGAGCACATTGCAAGTACTCATCCTTGAAAAGGACACCAACTGCAGAATGTGCCGCCTAAAAGATGGAGGGAACCAGTTGCATAGTCTCGTTGCTCAGTTTAAGAGAAGATAATATGGAAAGAAATTTGGTCAGAGAAGGAAATTGGTGGACTGGAGGAAAAATTAAAATTTAAAGAATTGAAAGGGCGTTAGAGAAATGATGGCACAATTAAAACAGATTGATAAGGAGGTAGTTGTCAGAAAAAATATGATTAGGGATGGAGTTGATTGTGGGAATAAATGGTGAGTTATTCAGTTGTTGAAAAAAAAATGAGGTAAAAGAGGCCTTGAGAAACTGGAAAATAAAGACAATAAATAAGGTACGATAAGATAAAAATGTATTTTAAAGAGTTCTGTAAGAATAGAAAGAGAGATTGGGGTGATAGACGATTAAATGAGCCAGGAGAGAGAAGCATGGGAAATATTAAAGAAAGAGAGAGGAAAAAGGATAATTAGAAATGAAATGGACGTGAAATAGTACAAATGGTTTAAGGAAAGATTTGAAGACCAGGGTAACATAGAAGTGATGAAAAATGAAGTGAGCACAGTGGAGTTAAAGAACTACACGAGAAAAATACACAAGGAATAAATAATAAATGCTGTCAACATGTTACAGAAAAAGAAAATATGAGGCTGTGATTTGATTTCGAATGAATTCTGGATCTAACCAAAGGAAGAAGGGATAAGACTTATTGAAAGTTTATTCAATATGATAATTGAGCAAGGAGTTATTCCTGAGGAATGGCAAGAAGGTGTAATTAATCCCGTTTGCCAGAAATAGAAACAAGGTAGAAAATTATAGATGAATAACGCTCATGTCATCCTTGTATAAAATATGGATGAGAATTAAAAGATTCAGACTGGAGAGAGAAGTAAGAGATGATAAGAGAAGATGATAAGGACTATTTTCAAGTAATCAAACAGGATTCAAAAGTGGTATGGGAGTTATGAACAATATTTACACATTAAACTTTATTGTAGGAAAGGAGATAAAAGTTAAAAAGAGAAACCTATGGGTTGTATTTATTGATCTGAAGGCGGCCTTTGACAAACTGAACAAGAAAAAGGTTTGGAGCATTATGTTGAAATTAGGAATTGGCGAGGAGATCATTAATTGCTTGAAGGAAATATACAAAGGAACGAGTTGCAGGGTGATGAAGCGAAATTTAGCAATACATTCTCGATAAATAAAGGGGTTAGACAGGGCTGCCAATTGAGTACCCTTCTGTTCAATTTATATATAGTAGGTTTAGAAGAGAAGTTAAGAACGGGCTAAGATGGTGGGTTATTAATTGGTAAATTAAAAATTTGGTCTTTTCTTACGCTGATGATGTGGTATTATTGTCTGATAATACCAAGAACTTAAAATCAGATGATGGGGAGATAATAAAACTTTCTAGAGGATATAGAACGTGAATTAAGTATGCATAAGACCAAATTGCTGGAGTTCAAATTGGCAAAAGGAAGAGTAAATGTGAGAAAATTATTTGGAAAGTAAGTATTTTAAAAATAGTGAACGATTATAATTATTTAGGGTTTTGGCTAAACAAGGGAGGGCTACGAAAAGCACATGTAGGATGTAGGATAGCAAAATATAGGTTAAGTAATGAATTGAGAGCGAGTAAATTTTGGCTTAATAGTGAGGTAGAAAATGTAGGATCTGTGAGATGGAAGAGAAAGATTGGGAACATATTTTAGAGAGATGTCTGGTTTTTGAGGAAGGAAGAATGTGGGCAAGGTGGAATATTCAGGATAAGGTGAGGTGGTTATTAGAGGACAAAGGTGAAAGTATTAGTGTGTTTGATATACCCAGGAAATGTCTCAGTATGTAGCGTATTATTATATTCTTAGTATGTATTGTGTATGTTATGTATATTATTATTCGACTGTTGTATTTTTACAAAGTTGTAAAATATTTTCATTCATTCATCTATTTACCAAGAGCTAGTTTATATATATATATATATATATATATATATATATATATATATATATATATATATATATATATCGCGCGAATATATATATATATATATATATAATATATATATGTATCGCGCGAATCCTACTACTTATCTACTATTTACTCTTCTTCCTATACTCGACTTGAGCTGCCAATTTAACCAACGTTCGAATACACTTGGACGCGTCGTTCTTTTCTCACGTGTTCCTTTTAATCCGGTTTCAACTTTTATTCATGCCCGTCCGCTAGCTAAATTTACAAAACTTCCTAATTTTTTTTACTTCCTTTGATAGGCGTGAGGCTGTGATTGCTCTATACAGGGCTTGAAACGAAGTACTTAGGCACGCGGGCGTGGGTCGGCATCTAGCTACTTGAAACACAACACATTTTTCGGGTTTACTGACGAACCTGAAGATGTTCATCATCATTTATTACCTCCTTTTTTTTTAGTAATTACTATTTTTTGTTAATCCCAAACATTATGCACTCAACGGGGTTGCTGCCCCCTAGCAACACACACAAAAACACCCAATGGCGGATGAACAATGCAATAACATAGGCAAACAAATATGACACCAAAACAAGAAAAATACTATTCATTCACTCTGATAAATTTACAACACATACAAAAAAATCGCATTCACACCGAATGCGCATTCTGTCGAAATCAATTATTGAATTACTTATGCTACTACAGAACTTGATCTTCGACAAAGGCTCTTCATGGATTTTTTTGTTTTCAAAACAAACAAATAAACATTTATATATCACTTCCCTTTCGCCGACTTGATGCTGCGACGCGCGGCGTACATCACCGCCGTCCGTTGGCTATCTCTGCACATAGTGCGGCTTCTCCCAGTTTTTATGAAATCGCACCTTTCCACCGCGTTGCACTGCCGAGAAATTCCACCGATCGCTTAGCGGAAATTATTTACTCTTGTCTCGTCGTCTCCCGCGACGAACGAACGTTATTAGTTACGCGAATAACATCGCGATTGCATCTCCAGCTACCGTCCACGACACACGAAATTAATGTTAAATCACCTCTTTGTCCGGTTGAAACACCAATAAAATGTCATGTGCTCGTTGCACAATTCTATTTTAAAACAAATTTCATTACGCGAACTTTTCTTCCGACCGACCACAACACTGCACATCCGAGCCCCAGCGCTTCTACTCATCTTCTGATGCCCATTGTTGTCCGGATCTTTTATTTACCTCTGGCGAACATCCGCCGATCGCTCGCCCGTAGCCACAAATGACATAAAACTTTTCTTTAATTCGTGCTCGTCAGCGTTATTACGCTTCGTCATCGCTTCCCACTATTATTTCTTGTTTCTTCGCTAATTATTATACTATTTCCTTTTCCATCTTTAGTCTCATTTCATTAAATTTTATTAATTTATATCCTCTTGCATCGTGACGTTAACTGTGACGTCAGCGCGATGTGTCATTTGTTCCGTGTTTATTTCAATTATACAATATTGATTTTAATTTTGACGCGCTTTCTCGGTACTTCTCGAAACTGCGAGTGTTCCCATAATTTTCCATAAATTTTGCCCTATCATTTCCGAAAGTCTCATCTTGATGTCTTCACGCGTTTTCTTGATATTTAATAAAATTACTCATTTGCCTTAAGCTTTGCAATCGTAACAATGGTTCTCGTATTCTAGTTTAACCACGAAAAATACAATTCCAAATTCTGTCCAAATCTCTTGAACCTGTGAGTCGATTTTCATGATTCCACCTTCTACTAGTTCCGAAAATTATGTATAATTGAGTGTTAATGTCTATTTCCATTTTCTATCGCGCATTTGATTAATTTAATAAAAATATTTATGCGCGATGTCGCCGTCTTTTGCCTTCTCAAATCTAAATCTTGATATTTTTCTGTTAAGTCTATACACTATAAACCCAAAACTGTTCCGAGGGATTATGGATCATTACAATATATATATATATATATATATATATATATATATATATATATATATATATGTATGTATAAATCCTGGGTGAATATTTGGCTGGAATAAATACCTAGAGATAAAGTAAATTCTTAATATATCTATAAATATTTATCTAATTTTTTTATATTTTTTGTTTCTTTTTTCCTAAACTCAGTTGGGATAATTTACATAATTGGAATTCTGCAGAACTTCTATTTTAATTTCGGGGTAAAACATGAAAACAGCTATGATATTTCATACACAACAAATCTTTCAAATACTCACTTTGTTGCAATTGGAGCTTGTCCTTGACCTAAGGACAAGGATTGGAATCTGTCACTCATTCCTAACGTTTCTGCTAGCTGTAACAAACTGCCAGTTGGATCTACTCCTGGTGAAAGAACGAAGATTAGTGGCGTTTTTGGACTTGAGTCATCAAAGACCGCCTTTATATCTAAAACAGGAGGTTCCACAAATGGCTGGCCAAGATTATTCACAATAAATGATGACACACAAAATGAAATGCGATCTGGTCGCAATGAACGCACAAACATCATCTTTTGAAATTCAGTGCAGATATCTTCCCATTCACCTGAAGATGAAAGCAAATTTTCAATGAGTTTTTAAAAATGAACTAAACAAATTATCACCAAACAAAAACAAAAGAAATTTAAAGAAATACCAATTAAAGGAAGATCTTCTGGTTGTTTGTCTATGTACCATTCACGCCATTCAGCCGGATGTTCCTCAAAAGTATTTACCACGCCATGAAAGCCAGCAATTTTGTCGAGCTCAGTAATATTATCCCATGCTGTGTCTGAAAGCCAGCCTGTAAAATATAGGTAAAGACAACACAGTTGGAAACTAATAGAATTTCAGATAGCTCAGACTTTGCCAACAATATCGTTTATCACATGAGTTGCTTTCGATGGCTTAGTCATCATCAGTTTCTTGCAGTAGCACATGTGTAACAATCTAAGATCCCCACGAACAATTTAGATGCAAAGAACAAACATAACAAGGAATGGCATGAGTAGGAGATGGAAAAACAGAAGAAAGCGGTGTCGCGCGCTAATAATTTTTTTATAAATTAAAGAAGACGCGACAAAATCCCGATTTGGACAGTACAAATCAATAGCATTCATTTAGAGGAACATTTCAAAAGTTATTCGAAGCGAATCGCATCGGGGGTTTAAAAGATATGAGTGATTTTGAAAGTACACTTTAGACGATATAACTAGAGATTTTTACAGCCATTGTTATCATAAGAAAGGTAATGTAAAGAAGCGGTTTTTCCTAAAAATTAAGAGAACGCGTAAAGCGATTGAAATGAAACTTTCGGGATTAACAAAGAAAATCACGCGGAAAATTATGACATTACTCGCAACTCTGAAAAATATCGAGGGGCTGCAGTAAAGATGCCAATTGAAATTGTATATTTGGAATTTTTACGAGAGAACAATGATGCGTCGCGAGCGACGGAAATAAAGCAATTTTGGCGTTAATAAACATGAGGAGATCGTATAAGAAATAGTAATAAGATATAAATTGATAATTAAAAGTAGTAATAAAGAGAAATAGCCTGGAAAGGACAGAATTAAGTAAAATGGTATGATATTTTTGGTAAAGACACGTAAGCGATCGGTAAATGTTCCAGAAAAAAAGTTGAAGACACAACGCAACAATGAAAAAAAGATGATGCGTAGCAAGCTCGAAGTCAGACGTGGGGAAGAATGCTCCGGAAAAAGATAAAAAATTTAGTATGCAATTGTGCGAGAAACACGGTGAACATGAATGGATATAGTGAGTTTAGGCAATGATGTTCGTAATAACAATGCGTAACGCGGAAATATTTTATGTGTCGCAGTATATTCAACAATAGGACATTTTGGAGGAAATGTAGCACGCGATAGACAGATAATCGCGTTATTAGTTGCGTAATGGAAATAGGATGATAGGGGAATGAAAAGACATGCCAAGAAGATATTAGCGAGTTGAAGAAAATTTTGGTAATGTGTGGGGATGGAGAAATGCTGCGGGAGGATGGATTTGGAGGATGCTGCGTAATATACATCGAGGACGGCGCGCAACAATGGTTTGCTGCGGATTACAGCGTTTTCTGCAAAAGGGAAGTTATGAAACTTTGTTTTTTTTTGTTATGAAATTCACATTTTGAAGGAGAAGAAAGATTGAAATTAGCTTCTGTACAAGATCAAGTTCTGTCTTAACGTAAAATAGATTCAATAGATATACAGGCAGAATGCGCATTCGGGTGTGAATGAGTTTATTTATAATTGTCAGTATGAATGGAAATATTTTGGATTTTGTGTCATGTAATTTAAGGGTATTATATCGTTGATGTGTTTATGTGTTTATTTTGTTTGTCGTTAAGTGTTTTATGTGAGTCATGGGAGAGCAACGACCCCAGTTTGTATTTATATATATTTCAACTGAAATAACGACTAGCACAGGAATTACAGAAAATAAATGGCGAACATCACTTGGTTCGACATTAAATTAAACGAACGTAGTTTAATTGTTACATGTAGCTAGTTAATGACCTACGCCCACGTGCCCGAATAGTTGTTAGATCCTGTACAGGTCAGCCACAACCTCACACCCAGATTTTATGTGTAAGTAAGAAAATATCGGAAGTTCTGGGGGGGGCAGCTAGTCGACGGGCAACCTTGGAGGTGGAAGCTGAGTATAACCAGGGCAATTGATAAGAGCGGGTTTTGGTTATTATTTTGGCGTTATAACGCCGGGCGATTATAAAGATTATAGTTGATCTAGAGCAGGTAATGGTTCATTACATATTTTGGTGCGCCTAACGAGGAGCGATTATAGTTGTTTTATAGATATGAGGAGGACGGTTCATTACACATGGCAGGACATCGTAGTACATATAGGTGATTGTTGGTAAAACCGTAACGTAGTATATAAAAAACAGAGAATTCTAGTTATTTACAATGTAACCTTTTTCTCCTCATAATAATTAGCGAACCGACTCGTAATGCCGTTTGAACCGTAATATTTTCTAATACTAGTTATTTTTATTGTAACTTTTCTCCCTCATTAGAATTAGCGAACTGAGTCCACGCCGTTTGTTCCGTAATATTTTCTAATTCGTGCAGAAAAGTTCAACATTGCAAACTAGCTGCGTAATCTACGATTTTCTCTTGGTGTACCTGTACAAGGGTTGTCCATCTGATCACTTCGATCTAGCACAACACCTCCTTTCAACAGGAAATTATATTCAGTCTTGTTCACTTTGTTCATTCCTTCCAATATTTTAATGCACATGTGAAATGAGAATAGCATTTTGTGACGTTCGAATAATCCACGACAAGTATTCCTGAAACAAAACTCTAGCTAAAGCGCTCATACTTTATTGAGACTCATGAAATTATCTCTAGATTTTAAAACTATCACTTATGGGGCCAACGGTTGTCAAGAAAATAAAGATTGTAATGAAATTAATTTATATATAGGAAAAGAGCTTATAAATATTCCTATAACACAATAACTAATAATAACCCACAATAATTCTACTTATATATATTTTTTCTTACGTGTACACTGCATAAGTATGATGATTATTAAGTAGGCCAATACGTTCATCCAAATCATCTGACTTTTTACTCTTGGCAATTGAGAGTACAAAAAGATCAATGTACACATCCAATGAAAACTGATACATTGGATCAATAAGAGACATATCATTAAGTACAAAAAAAAGAATGGAAGCTCTCTTTGCACAAGGTCGATAACCCTGTAAAAGAAGATAGAAAATCAGAAGTGGTTTAGTTTAATTTTAAGAATAATTTCATAAATTTTATTTCAAGCATTAATTTCACTTCTGTCCAACATGCATTAAAAAGTTTGGTCCAAACAACTTAAAGACATATTTGAATAACTAATAGTAATAATAATATGCTTTTGTAAATGAGGCAGTTAGATCCAGAGTTGGCCATGTGGTATATCAGACTCTTGTCACCGGCTGATTGGATTATCTTGCCTAAGGCTTGCACCTGTTGAATGCAGGCTATAGATTGATAGATCCGACTAGAACTACATTAGGATCACTTTGTGTTTTGGTAGAAAGGATTGACATAGTTTCCTTTAAGGTGGGTTGGCCATTTTGGTTCTAACCGCCTCGTGTCATGTCCTGAAAAGTGATGAAAGACCTCTCGCGCTGTGTCTATCTCCACTTCAGTGGTCTCTGCCTCCTTGAGCTGCTGTGTCACAGATGCCGCCGTCGACTGTGATGTCTGTAGAGTTATCAACAACTGAAGATCATCCAGTAGCGATCCCTTAGCTTCATAGAGTAACCTAGAAGAGAGGTACGCAATTTATCTAATACAAAAATGAAATTAACACAACTTTCATATGTACCAATATCTCTTGTTTCATTTTTTTTCATTTTTTCGAAGACTGTGATATTTTCTAGTAATTTTACTATATTTTACCTTATTTTCTAATATATGTCTGTATACTATACCGCGTCCTAGGAATCTGCGACCTTCCGCGCCCTAGGCACAGTTACCAACGTTTCAGATGTCATTTTATGACCTTTCTCTTGCACGAATGGGACCTCTTCTATTGGAGGGCCCAGTACTTGACTACAAAAGCCTTATTTTTTAAACTCTTACCCAGCAATTAAAAGAATGTGAAAAAGTTCACAAGTGTTCTGAGACAAAGGATTAAGATTTTTTCGTGCCTGGGTCAGTGTTCTAAGACAGGAAAACGTCTGGCAAATCCGCATTCAACCTGTTCCCCTTCCTCATATGTCCCACACTTATCCTTCATTTGTGACCGAAGTTCCTCATAAACTGTCAAAAAACATCGTCTTTCCTTAGTGTATGATATTCTTATGCAAAGGATTAGAAAGATTTTAAAAAATAATAATTTGTAACTAAATTTCAAAATCAAAAATATATCTGTGTGCTTCAACAATGTAAACAAATGTATAATAAACACCAAAATAAATGTACAGAACTGTTGCAGTCATTTTCGAAGTATATTTTATTCAAGGTGAATTGAAGGCGGGAAAATGGTTTTTATTTTTTTACTGCCGCCCAGTAGTCAAAAAAGTCTGAAAAAATTCACAACCATTTGTCTTTTAAGAGAAACGTTTGAGATTTTTTTAAGCATGTTCCATGTTTTTAAGACCCAATAAAAATTACTTTTTGTTATTTTTTTCTATTTTTTTTGTGTGTTTCAATTGGGGTCTGAGAAAATATCAAGTATAAATTGTCTTCTCATCACATTTTTCAGTCAGATAAAATAATGTTAAGTTGCCGAAAAAATAAAATTAAAAAAGTTTTTGGCTGTAGACGGGTGTGGGTGGTGGGACGGGGGCTAAGAAGCCTTCAAAAATATTATTTTTATGTTAGAATTATAATGTAACCACTCAAATGTCATTTGGTTTAGGGGAACTTTTTACCATCTTAACTGAGGGTACCCTTTTCTAAAAACTTTACATGTCCTTAATGAAAGAACTACTTATGGGCAACAAATTTCATGTCTCTTCAATTTTGTAGTTGTAGGAAGTCCCCGAAAAAAAATTAACTTTTGTAATTATCGAAAATTTAGAGTTAACAGTGAAAATTGGAACTATGTCACGTTTATAAATGTATTTTACTGTATTCTTACAAGACATTTGAAGAAAAATGTTTGAGCCATTTTTGAGAAAATGTTGGAAATGTTTCAGGGGCTTCATGTAAAATACTTCCAAACATTAATGAATATTTTTCAAAATCGCAGAGCAACGACTCAGGCCAGATCGGCAGGGGTTTCTTCAATTTGGAAAACATCCTATAAATAGTTTAGGCGGAAGTGTTGTTCACATACTGACAGACAGACGGACGAAGGGAGGAACGGACGTTTTGCTGTCATTCGATTTGTTGGTATTAAGTGCCCACGAAACATGGATTCTGGCTACACCACGTTGTAGAGGATTTTTTTTTAAATTTACCAACGAGATTTATCTACTTTTTCGTTATCAGGGCCCGGCAATATGTTTTCTCTGCCGAAAATTCGCCGTTTTTTCGCGCAGCATTACTTAACTTTCTCTCTATTGCGTATGTAGTAGTGAGAAAGTAAAAATTATAGCCTTCTTGAGAAAAAATTGACAGTTCTAGGCGCTTCTTCTAATGTTTCTCCCCAAAAATAAAATATTAATTTCAATGTCACAGAGCCCTTTGTGTTTGATCGGTCGTAGAATATTCAATTTGGGGAAATCGTTTGTTGTTTAGGCGGCAGTTTTTTCCCCAGATTGTAGGACGGTTTTTTGAAAACCATTTTTTCGGCATCAAGGACCGAATAGTGTTCACAAAACACCGAAGGATTGTGAAAATCGTACCTTAGGAGCAGGTCCTCCATTTCCATCAGAGTCCGGCGACCGGCAGCGATGTTGAGCACGAGTTTCTCCTTGAGCTCCTCCAGCTGCGGCTTCTCTTTCCGCACAACAATTCCCAGCAGCTGCGCTTCGAGCCCTGCAAAACGCATTCATTCAGCAAGAATATTTCGTAATAACTGAATCAAAACTTTTTAATTTCATAATATGTCAATGTTACTAGCATTTACAAATATAACGCAGAAGCGCATTGCCGCCCCGAAATAAGGGCTTCGGAAAGAGGAAACATTGTTTCGGGCAAAAATCATGCTGACCGGGAAAGACAAGGCATTTTGAAGAAACTCCTTTGCACATCCTTGGTCTAATAAATATTTTCATTTGCTCACTTCCAAAAATAGCAGAGACATGGTTTAAAGGAGAGAATTTGAAACCGATATGGGATATTATCGACTTGTACGCATCCGAATGTGAACTATTGGAATTGCGCTGTTTACCAAAAAGATTTTTACTCTATAACTACTCGGCGAATCATTTTTTAAAATAAAAACTACACATGTATAAAAATATAAAATCGAGGAATAAATTTCATTGACTAAGAAATATCTGGCTTTAATATTGGAGAAGGACAGATTCGAAAAGAAATTGACCTTTTTTCAAAATTTCATAAATATCCAAATTATACAATTTTAATAAATGCACGTTTTTATTCCAAAAATGGCAAAATTTTATCCAATTTACAGAAAAACTGAATAAGTCACAGGAGCTAATTGTAAAGAACCCCTCAGTATTGAAATATCATAATGATCTCCAGAATACCAAATCTTACTCCTGACATATTTACCAAGTTTCTGCTCAAAAGTTTCTAATCGACAGAATTTTAACATATGAA
The DNA here is from genome assembly GCA_011170035.1 of Teleogryllus occipitalis. NCBI lineage: Eukaryota > Metazoa > Arthropoda > Insecta > Orthoptera > Gryllidae > Teleogryllus > Teleogryllus occipitalis. Next base: position 156,597 of record BLKR01000418.1, read on the forward strand.
TGATAACACTTTCATTCAAACGGACAGTCAGACATCCCAATTTTTGAATATAAAAATGGGTGTATCTCCTCTCCATCAACAATCTTTACCATTTTTGGAACAGAACTATTAGACCTTAACCCTGACGTGCGTAAGCAGTCACAGCACAAAAGAGCTTAAAACACAGATTTTACAACGCGAAAAAGCGCGCCATTTCTGATGTCCTTTCTAGACCCCTTCCACGCTTTTCATTTCATTATGTTTTATTAGGTTATGGATTCCAATTGTGATGTTTTGTGTTTATTTTATGTCTTAGGTATGATTTGTATTTCGTACTCATATATTTCAATTTCATGCCATTTGAGATTTTTTTCTATCATAGGGTTCATGGTTTTCGTTGATATTGTATATTAAATTTTAAACTTCTAGATTTCAAATTCTATATTTGATTCTTGCTTTGTATTTATTGTCATTCCTAATTTAAACGTTACGACCAAAAAAACTAGTTAAAGAACTGATTGTATTACTGAGTGTATAGAACTGATTGTATTACAGAATACCTGACGATGTAACCACATTGGGTTGCGAACGTTGTGACTTTAATACATAGAGACCAATAAAATAATTGTTTTTAAAATATGAATTAGTTTGATTTCTTTAATTAAGAGGAAGCTACTGCACATACAAATATTCAGTACATAATCATTTTTGGTTTCCCGTCATTTAACAAAAATATTATAATTCTGGGTACCAACAGCCTAAGATGTTTCCATGATTGTCTAAAAACCATTTTCGGTCACCGAGAAAAGGAAAGCGGACACGCACAAGCGATTCACAAGTGAACACATGCAATTTACATTGTGTGTTAGTTACGAAGTAATATATTCGTGACACATTTTATTAATTAATGAAAACTAATATTGTTGTACGTATAACATTTGTCCTATGTGGCCCCCTGATGACCGCCCTCTCCCCCCAAATGTTTCGTTTGCTTAGGCACCGAAATGGATTTACACGCGTATGCGTATAATCATTACGTATCATACGTATATTCATGCGTATAATCATTTGTTGGAAACGCTAGCGGTTCATTTTACGTTTGAGCTAAGTCGGTTTTCGAACGATATTTGTTTCTTGGTTAATAATCGCAAATGGATTGGAAGTAACGGAATAAAATAAATTATTATTTTATGAGACCTAGAAATTAATTTACAAACGCATGCTTCATTAGTTTCGAAGCTGGCGTAATCGTAATTGGTCGATTTTCCAATTACTTATTTGGACAAGAACGTATGTTAAGAAAACACAAAGATGCAAAAACAGTGAGGAAATAGTGGAGGATGCTTTACATTGCGTAGATAAGCCTTCAAAACTCTTTCTAATAAAATAATGTTGGGTCGGAGTATATTAAAAATACAAATGAAACCAAAAATAACTGTTTTTTCACAGCCCAAAATATTTGGATAATTCCGGCTAGCGAGAATTAATCTTGAAAATATGTTTTGCTTCTTCCTAAACAAACTTTATAATTAGGATAACCAAATCTCCTGATGTATCTCAGACTTGATATTATAACTCATCTATATTTGAAATAATCACAAAATAGTGCATTTAATAATTGTTTGTACTCACATACCTTGTTCTTTGACAGCAAAATTTACAAGAGTTGTTTTTGTACATATTTCTGGTGGATAATGTGGATTGCCCATTTTTGTTGTGATAAATAGGCGAAAATCAAAATTATACTCCACAAATTTATCAGACAATTTGATTAAGTTCTGTCCTCCTGAAACACAGATCCAATCAAGAAAATGTATTAAAAAGTGTTATTGAATACTCTTTAGTATTTGAAACTTTACCATACTCCTGTAGTGTTGAACTCTTCTTTTCCTGATTGCTGAAGGAGTATGGTCGGGTATGTGTCCGTTATTTTGTCAGCAACATTATAAAATTAAATCAACAAGGGAACACAGAAGCTACAGTAACACCAGTTACACAAATTCAAACCCCAGAAACAGGCATCCCTCTGTGCGAAGCGCTTTCAGACAAATAGCCTTCTTTCAGAGATCAACCATATGCAAATCTCGTATCACAATATCGACTGTCAAATATGCAATATGCAGGAACGAATCCTAATGGATTCGTTTCCAAGAATTGCGAAACCGCACTACTCAAAGAAACTGACAATGCTAAGCGAGATAGCAAACGAACAAATTTTGGTAAATGAGACCTCTCGCTATGCCAGCCTCGATTGTGTAAAATATTATATGTCGGTAGCAATTGTGTGAGCAAACGGGGTAAAATTATTAAAATTCATCCAGCACGGAACTTCCAGTTACATCAAAAAGATCCTCTGTGGGAAATCCGACTTCGGAAGAGAATACAACGCCTCCGATCAGTCATCGCTACATTCGAAGCCTTCCAAACAGGAGATAGAAATAAATATATCAAAAACAAACAAACATTTATTAAGAAGAAACATCGTAAACAATCCCGGTAACACACATCTGCTTAAACTTATAGATACTCTAAAGTAGCAACTAAGCGTTTATAGCCGACGTATACGACGATACACCAAAAGTCTAAAGCGGAAAGTAGACAACAGAGATTTCCGCAGGAGCCAAAAGGATTTCTACGAAAGGATGAAAGAGTGGAATACAGAAATTAACAGATTTCCAGAGAAATCTTCCTTTGAAGATACTTGGAGTAAAATATGGTCGACCGACAGTTATTTTAACGCCAATGCATCTAGGCTAAAATAGTTCAGGAATGTGGCAGCACAGATCATCGAAATGACAGCCAATCAAATCACCCAAGATATTCTGCACGAAGTTGTACAGAAACTTCAAAATTGGAAATGCCCTGGATCAGATGGTCTTCACAACTACTAATTCAAAAGATTCACCTGTCTCCATGGGAAAACGCTGATTCTCATAAACCACTACCTTAGTAGTCGCAAAGAAACGTCGCACTTTCTGCGTGTATTTGTCACATTTATGAAGCCGAAAGCCAGTGATACTACAGATCCTACGATATATAGACCAATCACTTGACTTAATTCTTTTTACAAAATCATCACAAGTTCTTTCTCAATGGTTATCGAGCAACACTGCAACAAATTCTATCTTAGCCGAAGCTCAGAAAGGATAATAAGTAGGTAAGGTCTCCCTTGCATGTAAACAACAACTATCATCGATAGAGTGGTCATGTCTCAAAAATGTAAGAAGAAACGCTCTGTTTAATCAATTATAGAAAGGCCTATGACATGGTTCCGCATGATTGGCTCCTCCATGTGCTGTTATTGTATCGTATTAACTCGACAATAGTGATTATTTTCTCAAATCGACCACGGGCAAATAGAACACATCTATTTGTATCACTTCAAAAAACGAAATAATGGTTATTGAGGAAATAAAAATAAAAGTGTGAAATCTTCCAAGGCCCTTACCTTAAGGCCTGAGCTCTTACTGGTTCTGCCTGGCAATGAATCCCTTGTCGACACTACTAGAAGACTTGAAATTAGGCTTCCAACAGAGTCACTGAAAAATTGCAGATAATCCACTTAGCACACATGGTCGACGTCAAACTCTGGTGCAATGTGTGGCGTAAACTTTCAGATAAAAACCACGGAAGGTTTCTCCAGGGACATAAACATGCAACTAAGCATTAATAAATGCAAATACAACAAATACAGAAGGGTAAACTCACTAGAGAACTCACATACGATACTGTTTGTGGAGAAACCATCACCGCTCTGGAAGCTAATGAGATCTACAAATACCTTGGTGTAAGACAAGGAAATATGACTCCACATCAACTGAAGTCAATGCTGCAATATATTGTAAAGTTCACGAATCCCCATGCCAAATAGATAATAATTACATTGAATTACTTTGCAGAGAAACGTTTCAAATCCACAAGATAATTGTGAAGTCAGATGACGATTACACACCCCTCAATCTCAAACAATATATGTAAGTTCAACAATCCTCTTTGCAGCAAGTGATAGATTCCTGAAACAGAAAGCTCTCCCCGGTGCATATCCTTCTGCAGTAGTCAATCCAAATGTCGACGAAGAAATGTCGTACAAATGCGAACTCAGTATAGGATATTTTTACCCTGAGAGCGAAGGTTTCATAATAGCAATCCAACATCCGGTGACTCCCGCAAAGAACTGCCTAAGATATGTCATCAAAGATCCAGAAGGACTAACTGATAAATGTCGTTTGAGTGGTCGAGATCATGAAACTATTCAGCATAATTATCTCAGGCTGTAGCTTTTAGCTCCCACTGACTATAAATTGAGGCACGATCAATTGGACTGCATCATCCATTCCAAACTTGTTAAAAATACAGGCGATCTCAGAAAGTTGATACACCGTACTATATGTATTGTTCAAACTACTGTACTTGAAAATTAAACACATGAGTTATACTGAGGCTGCAGTATTCTAACCGAGAGGACAATTCATCACAACAGACCCGATGTTACTCTCTGGAACAAATAGGCAAAGAAAGTTAGGTTTATTGATTTTGCTGTCGTCAATGCCAGCAACATGATGACAGCATACCAGGCTGAAATCGAAAAATACGTACAGAGAACTAGTATTTGCTGTAAAAGAGCAATGGTGTATTTCAGAAGTGAAAACTATTCCAATTTTTCTGTCAGCAACTAGTGTTATGCCAAAAACTCTCAGCAAATCATTGGAAGACCTAACCTTGGAGAAGAGTATTAGCATGGGCCTCCAGAAGTTGGTTACCATAAGTATGAGCTCACTAGTGAGGAGGTTCGTGGGGGGACATGTGGGCTTTTGAAATTGTATTATTTGTGGAAACTGTGCTGATATTTTGTGTTAATATGTTTGAATGTCTTAATTTGTTTTGTAGATTTTAAAAATGTCAATGTTACCATGCTTTGATATAGTATCTGTATGAAACCAAAAATTTGAAAATAAACATAATAATAATAATAATAATAATAATAATAATAATAATAATAATAATAATAATAATAATAATAATAATAATAATAATGGCCGGCCCCGGGGTGCAGGCGGTTGAGGCAACCGTCGTCTGCGCCGAGGAGGCTGCAGGTTTGAGTCTTGCTTAGGCATGGTTGTGTTTGTGATTGTTCCCTCGTCATCATCCTATCACCACATAATTCACAATTCAAGGTTTAACAACCTTGTCTTACAAAGGGATAAAACTCCTCATAATTACACACGTCTCTCTCCAGGATAGAACATGAAAAGGCTCGGAAGAGAACGTGAAGCGTGACCAGAAATTGCCGATAGTATAATAATAATAATAATAATAATAATAATAATAATAATAATAATAATAATAATAATAATAATAATAAACCCACCTAGAGATCATATGACCTTATTGATAGTGTTGGAGCTTGAGTACCCCCATTAACCTAACAGTTATGTTGGCGGTAGACTAGCTACTGGTAGGGCCTCTCTTGGTGAATAGTAGAAAGTGAGGGGTCAAACAAAGAAGTACTTCAGAGGAGAATCTCAACGGCATCGAAGAACAAGAAGAAGACGAAGAAGAAGAAGAAAGAAGGATCGATGAAGATGGCGGACGATGGCTCGAACACTTAATCGCAGCGACTGATCTGCAGTGGGCGACTGCAAACTCCGTGTCTCCATGTTAGGAGTGGCTGCATCCACAGAGGGCAGTAACGAGAGAGGGAATTGTCAAGTACCTTTGGACTTACTGTTTTCTGGTACAGGAGAGAAACTGGGTTGCGGCGAAGGAGACTGCCTTCAGCAGCCGGTGAAAGTACCATAGGGTTTAGTAATGCCGAATGGCGATCAGAGGGACCCTTGCGAGGCCCTGCGGGGGATGTCCCTCGGCAACTGTAGGTCGCAGTAACGAATGGCAGGACATAATTGCGTTAAGTATGATCTGTGAACTCGTACTTGCTTCCTGCGAAACTTTATTTAAAACCAATGAGCAGAATGGATAGAACAAGAAATGTAATGAATCTCAACGTGCCTTGTTCAAATAATATCCCGTTCCTGCTCAGAAACCGAGCTAATGTCACCTTGTCGACGCCTGGCCATCACAGGGACGTTAATCCCAGGGACCCCAGAGTCGGCAGTACCTCCAAGTAGAAATTAATGAAATGTGCATTATTTCAAATTATCTGCAAATCTTGAAGCCAATCTTCTTTTTGGATTCGCTTTTATATCATACAATATAGAAAGGCTATTGTACTAATAAAGCATAACAAAGCATATAGTGTTTTCTTACCTTGCTTCACAACAGCTTTATTAAGAATTGGAGTTAAAGATGGATCCAAAGCTTCCAAAATGTTTTGTAAAAGAACTGGTTTGCCGTATTGAATTGAATGTTCTAAAACTTTCATAAAGTCTGCTTGACCTAAGTCAATTACAGCAAGATCCTGAAACAATGTTTAATTTTTAAATTTAACAAGTTTTTAACAATAAAATTGTCTACTCTGCGGGCGGGCGAATGTAGGGTTGCCACCCGTCCCGTTTTTGTAAATATCTTCCCTATTTTATTATAAATGTCCCGCGTTCCCACATGCCTACTGTGGGACAACCTTTTGGCTTTTTATCAACGCCTCGGATGTAAAGTACCCCCTTTCGATCCCTTAGGTGGCAACCCTGCAGTGTCTCAGAATAAATGTTGCAAACTGTAACCGACAAACTGTTTAACTACGAACGTGAAGTCATGGCAATTAAACAACTCGAGAAACCACTGATTCCTGGACGGGTGACCGTCAGTACCCCTCAAAATGAAAATATCGGTTTGAAATTCACGGCGCCACGAAAACAGCCAGATCGATTGAGGAATATAAATTTTGGAGAAAATCGGCTGAACAGTTTAGCCGATAGTGTTGTTCACAGACAGACAAACGGAAAGATGAGCAGACGTTTTGCCGTCAATCAATTTTCCAGTAAGAAGGACCCACAAAACTGGATTCTGGCAAAATCATGTGTTAGAGGATTTTTTTTTTCAAAATTTAACAACTGAATTTATCCATTTTTTCGTCTCCAGAGCTCAGTAATGAGAAATTTTCTACTAACAATTCACCCTTTTTCGCGTAGAAATATACAACTTTCTCTCTTCTCCGTAGCGATAAAGTAAAACGTTTTCTACCCCTTTCCATGCTCTACCAATCTGTAACATTTATTCTGCGTCAGCCCGCACGTAAAAAGAGAGCGCAAGCGCTGCGAGCACAGACGTTGTCGGCCTCCATGTTCTTGATCCACTTCATGCCCTGGCACTGCGGGTCGATGAGCAGCGGCCAGCGGCTGCAGCGCGTCACGATGATGCCGTTCTCGGTGCTGAAGTCGTCCGACGGCAGCCCCTGGATGTTCCACTCGCGGATCGTCGTCTGGTCCGAGAGGAACTTGGCCGCGGAGAACTCCTCGGAGGCGGGGATCTCGAACTCGTTCACCTGCGCAGCGCCACCGCTCATTTGGTTCATTGATTCAGGCACGTCAATTGGTAGACGCGTTAGGGCAGAGATTGTAGTGAACGAGCTTCAATGTCGGACGAGATGGTTCAAAATACAAAGTGCACAGAATGCCGAGTGTAGGAGACAAGTCCTGCCATTGTACTGTTGCTAACAAATGGAATTTGCTGAAAATGACTTTCCATTCCTCGAGTATCTTCTCGTAGTAGAGTGTGAGGTCGAGCCCGTTGTAGGAGAGGAAGAAAAAAATAATTCCTGCATTCGTACTGTTGCTAAAAAATGGCAAATGTTTACGGTTACCTTTCATTTGGCTAGGAGCTCCTCCCGGTAGAGCGTGAGGTCGAGCCCGTTGTAGGAAAGGATGAAAAAAATAATTTCTGCATTCGTACTGTTACTACAAAAGGGCAAATGCTTACAGTTACCCTTTCCTTGGCTAGGAGCTCCTCCCGGTAGAGCGTGAGGCAGGGATCCGGTGAAGGAGAGGAAGAAACAAATAATGCCTACAGTAATACTGTTGCTAGGAAAGTGATGATGCTTACGGTGGTCTTCCACTTGCCGAGCAGCTTCTCCCGGTAGACCGTGAGGAAGGGCCCGGTGTAGGAGAGGAAGGCCGTGGCCATGAGGCAGTCGCCGGGCAGGCCTCGGTACTCGGCCTCGAGCGAGAGGATGGTGGCCTCCCAGCGCGAGCGCTCGCCCGACAGCCCGTCCACCAGGGCGCGCGCGCGCTCGAGTTTCGCCATGAGCAGCTCGGCCTTCTTGCGCAGCTCCTCCTTCTGCACCTGCTTCTCTTCGTACTCCTTCTGCAGCTTGGCCAGCAGGTCCGTCAGCTCTTTGAGCTTCGCCTCTGCCTCCGCCAGCATCTTCTGCTTCAGGCGCAGCGCCGCCGTCACCTCGTCCAGCTTGTCCTTCTTGGGCTTCACCACGCTGCGCGCGCACACACACACACACACACACTGTGGCAATCTAACCAATTAAAAAGCTGATCTCCTATTAGGGATGTAATTCAGCGGATCGGTCAGAGTATAAACAATTAAAACAATTCATTTTCCGACGTTTCGGAATCTTTTAATTCCATCATCAGGGCTATTGTACAAAAATAAACAAAAGTCATGAAGACATCAGTATGTATATCCAATATACAATAGTATATTCTGTGGAATAAAAACCAAAATAAAAAAATATTGACACCTTACTAATAATATTTACAGTCACTCAGCAACAAATCAAAGTTTCGACTCATCTCCACATAGAGTTGCTGCAGCGCAGGAGTTCATCCCATACGACGTCCGAATCTGGCCATGACACCGAAGCGGTGTCTCAGACTACAAATTCAATTGTAGGGTCAGGACCTCGCGCTACAGTCACTAAACCTTGTGTATCCCGTCAGGCAAATGATTAATTAAAGCAACATAACGAGACAACTCAAGACCGAGGAATTACTGCTACAATTATATCATTAATTAAAATTATATAATTTAATGTATCAGTAACGTATAGTATTGTATCAGTAATGATATAATTTATCGCTTTATCACAGTATATCACTTTTGTTTTTGTTTCTCATATATTACTGTGTACTACCTTAATGTGGAGTCGCCGACGCTTTAAACTTTCTTCGGTTGTGTGATTTTTCTTTTTCGTGAAAGGAAAATCTTCGTTTTTCTATTCCCATATTCTTTGTCTTCTAAGAAATCTTCTTTGTCTTCTTCAGCCGCTTCTTCTGCGTCTTCCTCTGCTTCTTCCTCGTGTACGTCTTCTTCCTACTTCTACGTCCACGTCTTCTTTCTCTACGTCTACGTCTTTCTCTCGCCTCATGCGTATTGAGCGAAAAATGCTGATGCTGGAGGTGCTGTAGTTTAATTAAGTCTGGAGTTTAATCAACTCCATCATTCTATTTAGGTGGCGTTGGTTTAATTCTATGTATACTCACGTATATCACCGCGCCAAAACACGAAAAATCACGTTTTTGGAAATTTTTAGAATCTTATGACCGGATGCGAAAACAAATTCAGTTCCCCATCAGGAGACCGAGACGCGTCGAATGGCACCTCATACGTCTCGATTGGTGCACAGGAAGTGGTCTAGCCGTAAGTGACGGAACCGCACATCCACACACTCGAGGAGTTACTCAAATAGTATCACAAATATAGGTATTGTATATTTATACTGATATCTTCATGCCTTGATGTTGTTTGTTGTTGCTTTTTTGTACAATAGCTCTGATGATGTAAGAAGAAATAAAAGAGGTCATCTTCGTCAACATACTAGCTTTATTAAGATAGCCGGCTTTCGACGGCTTTGCCGTCATCGTCAGTCTATAAGATACAGAAAGATATAACAAAATTATAAATAAATACACAATAAGATAGAAAATTAAATTACAATTAATGGATACATCAAAATTAACATAAAAAACAAAAGGATAATCGATATACGATTGCAAAAGATAAGGAACATATAGCAGATAAAATTGCAAAAATGAATTGCGACGGGAGGGGGGGGATTAATACAGATAATAGCAGTTCAAATTTCAGATTATAAATATATGTGAAGAGAACCAAAATTAATATCTATATCTATATATATATATATATATATATATATATATATATATATATATATATATATATATATATATACATACAATAAATGGGGGATAGTAATAATAATTAATATCAAATGTTATTACAAATATGGGGGGGGGAAATTGAATAATAAGTTGAGCCGCTTTGCTTACCTCGCTGCTTTCGGCAAAAGTCGGTCGACTGTGCCCAGAGGAAACGTGACACGGGGTTTTTATTGCTTTCGGGAGATCCGGCGAGGGGTCGGAGGAGGTCTGTTTAGTGTTTTCTTAGGAGGCGGGGAGTCAGTTGGTGAGGTCGGGGTGTGTAAAATTATTAGTAGAGGGGACAGAGGGAAATTAGTTTGTTCATTGAGAAGGGCCTCAGATTTCTGCTTGGCTTGAAATATGTGAAAGATTTCTAAAGCGCTTCTGTTCCAGAATTTATTTTCTATTTCAAGAATTTTAATGTCTGAATCTGGGCGGAAAGTGTGGCCTGCGTTAATAAGATGTGTAGCAAAGTGCGATTTGTTTGTATTGTGTTTCCATGCATGTAAATGTTCTTTAACTCTGGCATTGAAGCTTCTACCTGTTTGGCCGATGTATTTAGCCTCGCAATTGTGGCAGTGGAGTTCATAAACTCCTGATTTCGCCATGAGTGGGGTGGTGTTGTGAGGTGAGAGTAGGTGTTTGAGGGATTTGTGTGTGGTAAAGGAAACGTGAAAATTGTATTTGTGAAGAATATGGGCTACCTTCTGCGATATTTTTCCAAAGAACGGAATAGAAATAAATTTTGATGGTTTCTGGGTGAATGGAGTGAGGCTTGTATACGTTTTGAGTTTTTTCTTATTTAATTTGCGGCGTTCCCACAATTCTGATGTAATTATAAGATTCGGAAACGTTGGCAAACATTGTTTATACTACTATTACCAATCCCGTGAACTGCATCCTTTATTTATCCTTGGTTGTGAATTCTATAAGGTTGATAATCTACTTGTACAATCCTTTCACCATTTTGGAGAGGCAATTACCTCGAAAATTTGTTCCGCTCAGTGTTACTTATGTGACCTTCACAGTGTATAACAAATGAATTTTAGGCATTTCTCCAAAGAATTACCATCCTGTCTCCTGCCTCTTTACGCATTCAATATGCGCTTTCTGTTTTTATGAGAAACTGGGTGGAAACCAGAAGAGTCGGCGTCGATTACTGTCGCCGTGACATTTCCTTGAACGTTTTGAATTGCTAAGCTAGTGGTGCTACAATTTGAGTTACAACAGAATTGCGGTGTTATATTAGTGTATTAAAATTACTTGTGATCTCTGGACATTTTAGTCAAGGAGAAACATAAGAAAGAGCAAAAGGAGAAAAATGACGGTCCACCGGTAAGTTTTTGCTCAGAATTTGCACAAGTCAGATGAGATTCTGAGAGTGTATCCTCCCATCCATTGCTTTTTCCCCACTATTACGGTTGACCTCAGGGCACGGAGGAGACCTTCTCAGGCCCCAATATTTGTCACTGCCGACCTGTCACTGAGTCTTTTTTCTCGATAAAACAGTACTAGACACAAGTCGCTAAGAAAGTCTACTCTTCATATTGTCTTGCGCTTTTGTTTTTCATACTGTGCAGCCGGATTCCAAAGCATTCCATTGAATATTCAAGATATGTTTTGGAGACAGCCAGTGGGCATTAGCGCCTGAACCCCCTGCCAACCGGAAAGCTGGGTACTGGGCAGGCAACAGGCACAAGCTCACGCCCCCAGCGTATGCCTCAGCACTTCCTTCGACGTCAACTACTGCGGCCATTGGTCCCATTAGGGTAGTGAATGTTTTATCCCGGGAGGTACCGGTGTTAGGCGGCGGTCACAGAAGAGCCTATTTTAGCCGAGATGTTTGTCGGCCTACGTCGGCCGTTTTCGGTCCACGTGCCAGAGTCTTTAAAACTCATAACTAGACATCGGATGTTTAGGGAAATGCCTATTTTTTTCTCGAGAACTTATTTAAAGGCTGATAATATATGTGCACGAATCATGAAAAATGATGACATATGACGAAGTTTTATAATGCTTATTTTAGCATAAATGCCTATTTTTTGCATAAATACCTTTTTACGACTTTTTTACCTTTTATTTATACACAATGCTAAGATATCGGAAAATCGGCGATGGTCCAACGTGACCATTCATTACGAAACCTTCAATTCACGTCTTGAAATTGAAAATTACGAGAGAATTACTGAAAGTAGACCAACTGATTTTTCTCCATTTCCCTATTTCATAAATACCAGCCATGATATGAGAACATGGTAGATTGACAATACACGGAGGGAGCCGAAATTTTAAGTGAAAATAAATATAAATTGCCTGAAGGTTTTAGTGTTACTTGTCTTGGACTGCTAAAATATGTCAGTCACATCGTTCAGATACTCTTCTCCACATTCAAACTGATTTTGTCTCTCTGTCGTGGCAAATTTGAAATTGTGATCCTTGAAAAGTTATTGGTAATTTGTTAATATCACTGGTTAATGGAAACTATTAAGAATAAAATGTAGAAGAGTTGTAAGTATGTAAATCTAGTTTTACATTAAAATGTGCGAACTGGTTTTGTGCATTTAAGTTTACAATATAATATAGAGAAAAAATACAATTTTTCCTTTTTATTGTGTATGTAACTTATGACTACTTTTTTCTCCTTATTCTTTACTTTTTCAGTTCATTTCTAGGCGCCTAAAAGGCGATTTTTTAGTGTCTAAACATCCGATGTCTACTCATAACGGTCAACTCAACAGGAAACACAGAAAATCCGGTCTTCCGCCGGCGCCCCAAAACATTGACTGACGGTCCAAGGGATTTGTTTTCTTTTGTCCGTCCGGCGTGTGCCAGCCGAAACTTCGGCGAAAATCCGCCCCTTCTTCTGACGTGTTTGTGTGACTACAGGGAATTTCCACGTCCAGCTGTATCCCCCAGAAAGATACTGTTCCTACTCGGAACGGCTCTAAACGAGTGACTGTTCTCTCGGCATGAGTGGTAGACAAGTCCACGTAATTGTAAGAGAAAATGTAAGGAAAAGGAGGGGACCTAGTTTAATTGCTAGTGTGGAAAATACGTTACCGTTGAGTCTCGAATCCTAGGCCTTCTGGTCAGAGTTGTTGCAGAGGTTATTGGAATTCTCGATCTGGATAAACTCATCCGGACCTTTCTTTCGTTCTTCTGTAGAAGCTAATTGGACTTACCGATACACTTTCGCGTACTTCTCTATGGCAATGACCCAAATGCACAGAGATTTGGCGGCAACAGAAACGATGCCGACTTTGTCCGGTTCGAACTCCGGATTTGCGGTGTACACCGCTATCTTCTTTAGAGTTTTCTCCGAAATGTTATCCTTATCAAATTCCTTAAGCTGCAAAATAATACAGTCATTATTATCAAAATATTCCTAAGAGAAACTCGCAATGAATTATTTAATTCTTGTTAGACTCGTGCCAACATTCCGCATATCTTATGTGCGATTGGGTGGTATGTATTGTCATGGACAAAATTGCATATGAGCATATTTCAAGATGTGTTTTGAACAACAGATTTTGTTAAGAAAAATAAATATAGTGCAATATTGTAGTTGAAGGAAGACGCTGAAAAAAAATTGAATTCCAGAATTTTCGAAAAATTCCAAAATTTCAACAAAAATGAGACCCACGCTATTTTTACTTTCTCGCCCCTACGAAGGTACTTTGAAGAGAAAGTTATGTAATCGTGCGCCGGAAAAGGCGAATTTTCGGCACAAATATTCTTATTGTCAGACCCGAGTGACAAAAAAGTGGATAAATCCAGTTGCGAAATATAGAAAAAAATCTCTAATATATAGTGAAGCTAGAATCAATCTTTTGTGGGTCCTCGATACCAAAAAATCGATTGACAGCAAAACATTTGTCTGTCTATCCGTTTCTCTGTGGTTAACGCTAGCACACAAATCGTCGATTTTCTCCAAAATTGATATTCCCTAATCGATCGAAACAAACTCGAGGCTTTGGGAGTTTCAAACGGATATTTAGATTTTTGGCAGTACTTTAATACCTCACATATGACACTTTGACAGTACATAATACCTCAAAAACATCATTTTAAAAATGTTCTCAAAAATGGCACCAATGTTTTTATTTAACTTTGTCTTTGTATAATGCAAAGGACGCTTAAGAGAATGGTGGAGGTCTCATGTTCGTTGTAATCCCAAATATTTTGTAAATTGCAAAAGAGCATTTGGGGGGAGCATTCACGTTCAATTTTTCAAAAATATGAGTAGTTTTCATGTAATTTTTCGTGAAACATAGGCAAGTTAACATTTTTTTATAAAGAGCGCTCTAAATTTTTCCTTTAAATTTTCTTCTCACTTATAGTACGGGACGGAAATAAATATGGTGTTAGTCCCATTTTCGCATAACTCTCCATTTTTTTCGAAATTGGCAAAAATTTAACATCTCAAAATTACAAAATTGGAGATAGCTTTTTTGCTTTAAACAAAGTCTGTTGTAAAACATCAGCTCCTTAAAAAAGGTGACGTACAATCTTTGAAAAAACGAGCTAATTTTGCATAATTTGTCTGAGTTTCATGGAATTAAAAGAAATATTTTCTCAAAAACCGCAACAATTTTTTCATTAAAGTTTCTCCTCGTAAGGCACGATGAAGGGTCAACTAATGCTACTAAAACAGCACGTACTTTCTCCCAAAATTTCTAACTGTTGAGGTTTTTAGACTACTACTACTACATAATAAATATGCAAAAGTGTTTTCGGCCAGAAAAAAGTTTACAGTTTACAAAAGTAACACATTTAAAGAAAAACATGAGGAGTCATTGTTGAAAATATATTGACAATGTCCTAGAGGCTTCATGTTTCTCTTAAAAATTAAAAGATCCGTTTTGAATTATATGTGTATTGTGGAAAATTCTGTGAACGGTTTAGGCACTGGTGTTCATACACGTACGGAAAGACGTAGACGTTTTGAAAAACACAAAATTTTCGTTATCTTGGCCCCAAAGCGCGTATTTGCGTCAAAATCGCGCGATATGTTTTTTTACAGTACTATATAACTACATCAGTAATACGTATATTCCACTCGTAGTATAAGAGAAAGTAAATACATCTTATTACGTATATTCCGTGGAAAGAAACTAATATTGAAGACTAGTTGATATTGGAGAAGCCATTGGGTGAGGTGCACCTGGTCGAGGAAGTTGGTCTGGCCCAGCTGCCGCTTGGCCTCCGCCCACGTGGGGTCCGCCTGCTTCAGGATCATCACCGCCTCCATCACCATCTCCACTTTGGGCGGCGGCCGCCCGTACGACTTCACTTCCGTCATGTCCCTCTTGTTGAGCGAGTCCAGCGCCTGCCACAATTCGTCTTTTAAGATTGTGTAAAATAGCATTTGTGTTAACAATCTTCTACTCGTGCAGAAATTTAAAGCATAGATTTAGCAGTTTACTTAATTGGCAGAATTTTAAGATAAAGCAGTTTACTTATTGGAATATTATTTGCCACCTCTGGCCTTTTGAGGCTAAGGTTTAGTTAAATACCTAGGAACTTGGCAAAAATAATGAAACAGTTTCGATTTTGACTACAAATGCAAATTTTAATTGTGTTATTTCACCTTGTGTCCTTGTCTCATGCTGTGTTTACCGACTGAATTCTCGTACTCACTGATTGCTAGACGGAGGACGTCATACGATAGCAAAACTCCAAGTGAGAGACCACTCGTCATTAAATACTTCTGTTTACGTCTTACGCTAAGGAACAGCAACTTTTCTTGATATTGTTTTGTAAAGAAGTGTTGTACTGTGTACATTCGCAACTATGACATTGTTGTAGTAGAATACAGGAATATAAAATCAACAAAGAAAAGTATATACCAAATAATGTTTTCACTGCTCGTGCTTGGAAACTAAAAATTGTCTTCACAGTTTATTTATTGGAAAGCGTTATATTTACTATGAAATACGCGTGCGGCGAAATAGCTTAGAAGCAGTGGCGGGCGGTGGGTTGCGAATTAGGAGGGGTGGCAAGTATGTCCCAACTATCACATACATTTTACCTCTTCAAAATATTTCTTGAGCAACAAAAACTACAGCAAAGAGTATACAACCAATTTACACGTATTTGGATTTTAATCTTTGTCTAAGACAACTTTTATGTTGATAACAGAAGATACAATTGTGATCACGCGAAAAAAAGATTTAAAAAATATTTCCAGCAAACAAAACTAATTTATGAAATCAGATTAGAGAGTTTATATTCTTAGTTTAGTTCATAGCCACTGACTCTGCTGAACAATTCTCTAATAGGAGCACGCTGCCCCCACACAACTCCCAGAACCCCCACTCTTTCTCAAGCTTCCATTGCCTCGCTTGCACAAGCTACAGACGGTCTCCCGCTAGTCCACGATAATACCCATTTCAAAAACATCTTTGTCCTAATGCACTTAAAACTAAATTCGTCCTCAAAAATTGCGCAGGTGATACGCACAAACTAAACGAGTCGATTTATTGCAAGTTCAATACTTTCTACGTATTTCCCCGAGGTTGTTTTTGTCTGGTGAAGACGCCGCCCTAAAGCCCTTAAGGAACAGTCACCACTGCTTTGAAGCCAAAGACTCATTTCAGTTACCTTTATTTCACTAGTTACCTGAATAAGTATTACAAATACGCTCGGAAATGTTCATTATTTTACTAGAAACTTGTGGATTTACAATTTTACATATCAACGATTGAACATTTTGGAGAGCACAGTATTCAGTAATATAGAAAGAAGAGAGTACTTAAATACTTGTAATTAGTACTTCAAATTTCTGTATCAGCTTTAAGGTGGTTAGAGCGAGATACGTGTTATGTTTAACATGCCTTTTCTATTGTATTAATCAAAAGATGAGAGGTTGTCCTATGTTCGGGTAGAGTTTGAATGGATTTCACGGTCTATTTTTCGCTTAATGAGACTTCAAAGTTTGTTGTTTTAACGTGAGCTCTTATGGTGACGTGACAGATCCGATCTGAAATTTTAAAATTGAAAGAAAAATTACTGTTGAAAATGTCTTTAAAAACTGTTCCTGAGGAAGCTAGCATCTCGAAGAAGCAATTTGAAGGACATCCATCATTACAAATGGGAGAATTATGCATAATTGTAAGTCTAAATCAGTCCTAAGGGAGACGTTCGCGCGCTTCCTAGAGGGTAGGGACGGTAATGCGTATCTCGGCAACACCGCGCGCACAGCACGCTTTATTCAAATTGAGTGACGAGTCTTCGGCAAGATCTCTTACATTCCACTGGGTCTTCTGCACGCAATTATATAATCCTCACTCCTGGAAAATATTGTCTTCGATATTAACGAGATATTAAGCAAAGCCGAAATGTGATTAATACGTATAATGATTTGTGCAGCTGTCAGAATTACATGACGCTGTAATTTCACTTTATCATCATTGCTTTGGAATGTTCTTTACGCAATAATCTGCACCTAAATCAATATCATAACATGATATAAAATTAAGCCGAAAACATTGCAACCAGCAAATGGCTTCTGTGAAGTACTTAATCGCACCGCTGGAAATAATAACTGTTAACTTCTGTTAACTTACAATATAAAGCTCTATACAATGTTGAAAATAATTCTGATCTTGTCGTTAATCAAATTGTCTCAGATAATTAAAGAAATAAAAGTTACAGAGGAAAAAGCATTGAAATATATTAGAAAACTTTTTATTTTGTCACAGTTCTGTGTGACATTGGGAGGAATTATTTCGTCTTCTCTTAAATTTCGCTGCGTAAACAAGTCTTCTACCAATTAGCTCAGATATTTTTCGCTTATCGACTAGACATGAACAGTATTCAAGTGATGAAAACAACGAAACTTTGAAGAAGCATGAGCACTGAGCAGGCATACCAATCTCAGACATTAAGGCGTTGCTCAATTTACCAAGATTTCTCGCCCTACTAAGATGAGGAAATTCTGGCCATTATTAGCTATCACTGAAAAATAAATATAGATATATGTCTATAATGTTTCTTTTTATAATTCTGCTCTTGCTAATTATGAAATAGCCCTTTTTATATTCAATCATATGCCTCAATTTTTCATTCCTTGGCTACGCGATCTGTTGGTACCTGTTAAGAAACTAGTCAATGGTACGTCTTGTGGTATTGAAATATTTTTATTTTCCATCTACGAAACAAAATGTATTCATGTAATTAAATAAAACTCATCATAAGAGTCTCTATTTTGTTGTCTCACAATACCCACTTATATCGCAAATAAATATTTTTAACTGTAATATGAACTCTATCTACTAGGGATAATCTCGCACTATGCACCTGAACTCATTGGTCAAATTGAGCCAATACTAAATATTTAACGAATTCATTAAAATAATATGAACAAGCAATATGAAAAGCAAGTAAAAGAAAATGGAAGAAGAAAATGCGAGAGAAGCAACTGAAGAAGAAAATCATTCCCCAATTACCCGCATGGCTTCTTCAAGAGCGGGCATTGCCAGGTCCAAATCTGCCTGTGCAACGGCAGCCAGCTTTTTACATACCGCTTCTTCTTCTAAAATTTTTATCTTACTTGCGGATACTTCTCTCTGTGTCACATCCGCCTCGTGCTTCTGTTGTGTAATTTTCACGAGAACATCATCGCACTGCTGCTGGAATTCAGCAACTGTTAAAGAAGTATATCACAATCAGTAAAGTCGATAAACTGAAACAAATAATTGGCTGCAGGAGCAAAATCTAAGTGTTTCGAAATTAGATACTTAAATACTGTCAAGAACGTTTTTTTAGTATGTTTATTTTTTATTTTATTTATTTTACGTCAAAAAACAGTTAAAAAACTGCGTATGACGGGCTATGGGGAAAAGTGAATTGTGTGCACATTTTCAAAATTCTGTGATCCCTACACTAAATAATATACTACTTAAGTTTTGAATTTTGAAAGAAAGAAAAAAAAACAAAAAAACTCCCATGTAATAAAATCTATTTTCAAGGATAAATAAGCAATAAATTTTGAATTTTGAAAGGGAGAAAAAAACAAACAAAAAAAAAACTCCCATGTAATAAAATCTATTTTCAAGGATAAATAAGCAATAAATTTTGGCTCTTATTACTTCCTGCCGCGACGTGGAAACGATAATTTGAATAATTGTATTTCGCACTGAATTCTAGAAGACGTGCACAGAAAATGAAGTTACATTTATGTCCAGAAGCAAAACAAGGGGCCATCTCAGCATTTGCTCAATGGATCAGGGAAACTGGACGAAAAACCTGATCGAGATGGGGGGTCATTGACCCGGAAGCTGTAGTACAATAGTTGTTACAGGTTGTTTATACTCATTTATACAGTCCAAATGGTAATTAATGCATTATGTATCATTGCTAAAATTAATGTTACTTTTCTTGTGATGCTCAGTATAGTCTCTAATTGTATAGAAACAGTTATGCAGCAGAAACGATTTCACTTGGGATTTAAACTTTTCTATTGAATTTAATGGTTTAATGTCATCTGGCAAAGTGTTGTAAAATAATGTACATGTATTGTATGTGAATTTTTTGTAATGAGCTGTTGATACTGTCACCTGATGAATATGATTTCTACGTCGAGTATTATAGTAATAGACTTCGGCATTTTCTGAAAATATATTCCCACCCTTAAGCAAGTCATTTTTTACAAAAACCACTGATTCGTAAATAAAAAGACACGGTAATGGTAGAATTCCTAGGTTAATGAAGATAGGCTTACAAGAATCACGTGGGTGGGATTTGGTTATTATTCGTACAATTCGTTTTTGTAATCTAAAAGTCTGGGAGCTATAAGATGTATTTCCCCAGAATATTATGCCATACCTCAGGCGGGAATGAACATTCGCGAAGTATACACAACGAGCAGTATGAAGGCTGACTGAATTTGCAAGAATTCTGAACGCGTAGCATAATGAACTTCATTTTGTGTTCAATTCATTTAAATGGACGTTCCATTTAAGGTTTGACTGAATTGAGAGACCTAAAATTTTGTTGCCTTAACATCAGTCAATGGTACACTGTTCATTTTCAATGGAGCACAGAAGTGTTTATTTGAAATGAAAAACTGCATTAAAACCGTTTTCTTTTCGTTTACTATTAATTTATTTCGGAACCAATTTGAAACATCTGATATTGTACTATTTATGGTTTCTTTATTGCAAAGGATGTTCGTATCATCCGCAAAGAGAACCGTTCTTCCGTTTCGAATCGTCGAGGGCATATCGTTTACGTAAAGTAGAAACAGAATAGGGCCTAAAATCGATCCTTGAGGAACTCCACATGCAATGGGCAAAGAGTCGGAAAGGTGCGTACGTAATGTTCCATCATTCCAGTAAGGTATTTCAACTCTCTGAGATCGTTGTTTAAGGTACGAACATAACCAATCTAGAGCAATACCACGGATTCCATATGAAGGTAATTTTGAAAGTAAAATGTCATGATCAATGATGTCAAAAGCTTTTGAGAGATCTAAAAATAATCCAATAGGTGCCTCGTTTTGATTTAATGATGAGGCGACATCTTTAAGAAAAGAAAATATAGCTGTTTCCGTTGATTTTGATTTTCTAAATCCATGTTGGCAATCTGAAAGCGCGTCGTGTTTAGTGAGAAAGGTTTCCATTCGTACGTAAAAAAGTCTCTAATATTTTTGAAAAAACTGATAGAAGAGAAATGGGCCGATAATTTTGAATTTCATTTTTGTTGCCTTTTTTGAAGAGCGGCTTAATTTTAGCTGTTTTGAAAATATCTGGAAACGTTCCAGTGCATAAAGATGCATTAAATATGTGAGTTAACGGGTGTATAATGGCATACGCACAAGTCTTTAACAAAGAATCTGGGAATTCATCTAAACCGGACGAATATTTATTTTTTAGTTTACCGATTATTTTGAGAATTTCATAGGAAGAAGTTTCGAAAACGAACATTGTGTCTAAAATTTTGGGTGAACTGTCTGTTTTTGAATTTTGTGCCTGAAGATCCTTAGTGAGATCGGCAGCAATTCTCGAAAAGTATTGGTTAAAGAGACTAGCCACTGTTGCCGGATCGTTTACATTTATATCGTTATATTTTAAAACAACATTCTCTACGGGTTTTCTAGTTGATTTGGTAGTATTTTTATTATATTCCACATTGCTTTTGTTTTATTATTTGAGTTCAAAATATCCTGATCGTTTTTCATGATTTTAGCCTGCCTTATGACTTTTCGTAACAATGTTTTGTATTTTTTAAAGTAGATAAGGAAATCTTGAGATACGTCATGACGTTTAGAAATGAAAGAAAGAATTCGCTTGTTTTTACAAGATGTCCTAATCCCTTGTGTTATCCAAGATTAGTTTACGTAAATGTTTAGTTTACGTAAATGCATAAATTTCATAAAATTTTGAGTTTGTGAAAATTTTTATAAAATACCTAGTAAAGATTTTCTCAAAAAAGTCTCGATGATAAGAAATCACAGTTTCAATTTTATTACTGTGCATCAAAGAGATGTCGAAAAACATAGAAGTTCCCTGATCGTGGGACAGTTGAATTATCAGACGCCCTGTCAACCCGCAAAACATTACATGGCACCACACTATACCATCAACCACACTATACCATCATACTCGTTGACAATACCTTCTACAAACTCAAAACTAGTTTCTTCGTAGTTTTTATACCGAAATTGAAGAAATGATACATTTTGGACATTTCTATGGTTCCGACTCTCAGTAACATGGATTCTTGGAAACATTGAAAGCATACCACCGGATAAAGTGGTAAAACGTTCCTCTAAACCAAATGACCTATGAGTAGTTTCATTATAATTCTAACATAAAAATAATATTTTTGAAAGGTTTCTTAGCCCCGTCCCACCACACACACCCATCAGCAGCCAAAAAGGTGTTTTTAATTTTAATTTTTTGGGTCAACTTAATTAAAACATAACGCATACTATCAGAAAATCTCAATAGTTCCTTTTAAAACACAAATTGTTGTGAATACTTTTTAGATTTTTTCAACAGCTGGGCTGTGGTTAAAAAATAAAAACCAATTTCCCGCCTTTAATTTACCTTGACTTTAAATAAAATTTGAAAATGAGGCAACAGTTTTGGGCATTTATTTTAGAATACACATTTATTTACGTCGTTGAAACACCCAGTAATATTTTGACTTTGAAATGTAGTTACAAATCGTTTTTTAAAAGCTTTATAATCCTTTGTATATCATACGCTAAGGAAGTACGATAGTATTTGGCAGTTTATGAGAAAATAATTCGATCACAGATGAAGGACAAGTGAGGGAAAATGAAGGGGGAACAGGTTGGACCCGGATTTGCAAGAACTGTGCCCGGATTAGAAAGAGCGTGTCTTAGAACACCGGTCCAGGCACAAAAACATCTTAAAACTTGATCTCAAAACACTAGTGAATTTTTTCACATTTTTTTAATTGCTGGGCGATAGTTTAAAACTAGAGGTGGTACAGAATGACACAGACATTCTCGTAGTTAAGTTTTCTAATTTCTTTGGTGTGGAATGGTACTGTACAATCTTGCCCTCCTTTTTGCCTGCTGCCATCTATGGCCACCCAAAGTAAATGTTTTTGACATTTCCTCAACTTTTCGGTTCCTAAATAGTACAACTGAAATATTATTTTAAGAATATTAAAGAGGGCTAAACCTTCGCCTTAATAGCAATTTTCATTGAAAAATTTGGAACCCTTTTGAAGAAAATGGCGTTTAACGTTTCTGTAAATGCGAAATTTCAAGCACTTTTTCACAGGAATCAATTGAGTTTTCGAAAAACTATTTTAAGTAATTTGAAGAACTCCCACTTACAAAATCAATAATGTATACAAGTAGATTGAAATATAGATATATTAACGGCGTGTAAGACATTAAAAAAAACATTTTTGTAATTTTTGAATAAACAAAAGAATAGAGCAATTTGGCATTTATGTCATCGTGTAGGGATTGTTTGGTTCTAACCCTACCAAAAATTTAAAGAAAAAATTTGGAGCCGTTTATGAAGAAATCTTTTTTTGTTATTTTTAAAAATTTCAAATATTGCACGCACTATTGTACGAAAACTACTCAAATTTCCAATAAACTTAACATGACTTTAATGAAAGAACTACTTATGGACAGCAAATTTCATTTGAATTAAACATGTCTTAAATTTTGTAGTTGTAGAAAGACGCCAAAAAATTCAAACTTTCCAATTTTCGAAAATTCAGAGTTAACCCACAAAATCGGATCTATGCCACCTTTATAAGTGTATTTACTCTATTCTTACAAGAAATTTAAAGAAAAAATTTGGAGCCTTTTTGAGAAAATTTTGAAAATGTCCGGGAGGTTTCATGTAAAGTACCCCCAAATTTTAAAGAATGTTTTTCAAAATTTCAAAGCTTCCACTAGAGCCAGATGGAGACGGGTTTCTTCAATTTAGAAAAGATCGCATAGGCGCTAGTAGTGTTCACAGACGGACGAACGGACCTTTTGCTTCCATTGTTTTTTCGGCATCAAGGACCCACAAAACTGGAATTATGGCTACACCACGTGTTAGAGGATTTTTTCTCTTAATTTAGCAACTGGTTTTATGCGCTTTTTCGTTGTCAGGACCCGGCAATGAATTTTTTCCGCCGAAAATCCGCCGTTTTTTCGCGCAGTATTACATAACTTTCTCTACACTACGTATATTACTCCGTATATACGTATGTATACGAGAAAGTAAAAACTAAGGCATTTGTAGCCAAGTACTTGACTGTCTGGTAGACGCCGCATCCCAGGCACAGAACGGCGTCTGAAACGTTGGTAACTGTGCCTAGGACGCGGCTTCTTCCGGACAGCTGAATAGTTACCGACTCTGGCAGCGGAAGCCTGAGCTCTCACATCTGCAAATGTTTCAGACTATAGAAAAACGTGGCTATTCCCTTACCTAACTATTTATTCTTGTATACGTATAAATAAGTATACACAATCCGGACTCTACAAAAACTCTGCACTTTGTGAATAATAATAATTGTATAAAACTGAAAATTAATTTAATTATCGCTCAACTGCGAACATCCATCCCCCGAAATGTGATTTACGGCGTTGTAGACCCGGTGCGAGAAAATTGATTCCAATATTCCTGAGCTTTGAGATAAAAATTCACAGAAAATATAATAGTTCCTTTAATTTTATCGTGATAGATCATTTCGGTATTTTCCTTTAATTTAATTTTACATTGATTTCGTCTTCTCTTTTCTGTTCACTCATGATACGGATTGGAGGCTCCTGAAAGAACTAAGTATGCAAAATCGTAAAAAAGGACGATCATAAAAGTCGTATTTTGTAGAATATTGCCTAAGAACATAGTTCGGATCCAACCCTTTATTTCCCCAGTGTCGCCCTTATATCCTTCACCTGTATCCGTACTGTCCCTCACCATTTCCCCCATTTGTCAACTACCCGTCCTCCAAAACACTTCATTTTCAGAATTTATATGTCCTCAAAAAAAAAGTCGTGTCCCTATGAGACACACAAACCTAGTTTAAAAGGACAAGGAGACATTGCATCCGAGTTATTCGCGATTATAATGCGAGTTGCAAAACTTTTTTGTACGTCATAATCTGCTAAATTATATTTTTTCTTCTGAAAACTGTTTGATTTAGAATGGGGTGCAATTCCCTACCCACCAGTATCACACTTGGTTTTGTGTCGATGGTTTCTTATAAACTGCCAAAAACTATCGTCTTTCCTTAGTGTACGATATAGAAAGCATTAGAAAGCTTTAAAAAACTATATTTTGTAAATATATTCCAAAAATCAAAATATTACAGGGTACTACAACAATGTATTGTAACCGTACTTCTCCTCGAGCCTCACTGATTACAAAAGTAGATCTGTCATTTGCCTACTTCGCGACGTGTGATTACACCGTCACGCATCCCTGGGAATCTCTCAGTTTACGGATAAACTTCCCTATTGGTAGTGGGTTCGTCTTTGTTAAACTACTGATCAATTAACAAACCAACACAATTTTTCAGTTTTAAATGACAAATAACATATATTCTAGAGCGCCAAAATGTAACAAATTTTACAGCTTTCGTTTACATCAATGTAATTACATGTATCCTATTGAATGCCAAATCTCTGTACAAATGAAATTCACAGATCCTACTATGTTTTCACTTTTCGTAAAATTATGGTAGCTAATTCCCTACCTAAACTGCAGTTTTTCACTAGAATAATAATAATTCAGATCCCTGTTTACAAGAAAACAAGCAATGGATACAATTTTACACTTCACAAAGAATATCACACATGAGACACACAAATCATAGTACAAATATTCATCCTGTAAAAGAAAAATACATACACACAATACTAGAAATTCACTACTACCTTTTAAATCACTAATTACGTTACACTCAGTAGTCACATTTGACCTTCGGCTTCTACATAGCCTTTCAACACAAAATTTTGTTTCATAACGTCTCTTAAATGATTTGAATCATTAAAATATGACTCTAAATAAACAATTCTGTACAAAACAACTTCTATCATAAACATAAAGAATTACTTTAATCCGATTCTTGTTACGACTGTCGAAAAAAAAATAAAACTAATGTTCTCAGAAACTTGCCCGATCAACGTCTATTATTGAGGGAAGCTCACATTACAACTTTTGGCTAGTATAATTATACTCCTATCTCAGAAGTTTTTTTCCAGACTGAAATTAAGTGAGTGTTCTTTCTGCTTTTATATAACTCACGACCGGCGAGCTCCGCAAGTTGGTCCCGCGCTGTGTAGCTGGCCCGTCGCGCGACCCTCGCGCCTCAAGGTCGTCGTTCTTCTGCAAAGTCCCTGCGTGGCCTGTCGCACGGAAATATTCCGAACACCGTCTCCCAGTCGTCTCCCAGGCGAAAATTCACCACAGCTTTCGCAGAGGCGATGGTCGCTTCAGAATGCGAGTCCGAAACTCCAAGTTATGACTTCGTAATAGCAAAAGTCAAACTAGTTGTTGGATAATCCGTCTTTCTCATAACTCTCAAAATTCCATAATAGAATTTCCAAAGTGAAATTCCCAAAAATAAGAATAAAGAATATATGAAAAGTATGAAATATATTAAAAATATGAAATATATTAAAGCTGTAACAAAGAAGAAACATGTCCTATGTTACAATAGTCCTCTTTTCTAGCAACAAGAAT
Source organism: Teleogryllus occipitalis (assembly GCA_011170035.1). Lineage (NCBI taxonomy): Eukaryota > Metazoa > Arthropoda > Insecta > Orthoptera > Gryllidae > Teleogryllus > Teleogryllus occipitalis. The sequence continues at coordinate 182,815 of BLKR01000418.1, forward strand.
GCAGCAACGTGGTTTTACAGATTCATTTCGATCTATGACCGCCGTCGTTCTTTCATTTATCGCATTCGTGTTTAATATTCATTTACTAATTCCATGTAATTTCACGATATTCACAGTACGTAAATCCATGAAAAGTACTCAGTCAATTACCTTTTATTAAAGCTTTTGTGTTCCGCAATCTTCGCGTGTCCCTCGTCGACCATGTGGCGTACTCGTAGACAACCGTTCTCCTTGCCGTCTCGAACCAGAAAAAGCGAGCTCTTTTTTGACGCAAGTTCACGCCACGTCCGTATTTCCACGAAAATTTCCTGATTGGCTAAGATCTGAGTACGTTCAGAAATCCTTCTCTGACTTACGCCATCTCTTCGCCACTGTAGAAACTACGTGTAGGGCCTAATGTCGGGTATAATTGCTTCCATATTCCGTTGGTTATAAGTGTGACCGGCGACAAGCGGTTACAGTATAAATGTAAAATAAACACTAAAACCAATGCACAGATATGTTGCAGTTATTTCCAAAGTATATTTAAAGTCAATGTGATTTAAAGGCGAGAAAATTATATTTTTTTCATTGCTCTCGTAAAAAGTTGAAAAAATCACAACAATTTGTGTTTTAAAAGGAACTCTAGAGATTTTTTCGAGTCTGTTTCAGTATTTCAAGACAATACAAATTTTGTGTTTTTTAAATATTTTTTTGTTTAAATCTGGGTCTGAGAAAATTTGAAAAATGTTTTTTCTGATAATATAAATTTCTAATTTATCATAGTTTTCAGTCAGATAAAGTGTTAAGTTGACAAAAAAATAAAAATAAAAAAAACACGTTTTTGGCTATAGATTGGTGTGGGTGATGGGGCGGAGGTCAAGAAACCTTTCAAAAATATTATTTTTAAGTTAGAATTATAATGTAATTACTCATATGTCATTTGGTTTAGTGGAGCTTTTTACCATCTTTTCATATTTAGCCTGGTTTTTCATCATTCTATTCCCAGCTACCTACTACTGGCGCATAAAATATTTTCTCAAGTTTTCGATCCCTAATAGTAGAATTAAAATATGAATATTATAGAAGAGTAATTCCTGATGCAATGAGCAAATTTTCACTGAAAAATTTGAGAATATGAGAAAACGTAGTTTGAGAGTTTCTGAACCTGTGCAATTTGAAGCTCATTTTCTCAGAAAATATTTGAGATTTTGAGAAACTTCATAAGAAATCATTTTAAGCACTTGTTTTCACAAATTCAAAAATGGATAGAATGCTAGTAAGGTAAATAGTGGTGATGAGGGAGATAATTAATAAAAATACATTTTTGAAATAGATTTGAGGAACCTTTGAGGGAATATTTTGGGACATCATCTGAGGGAACGTCTAGGGGATCATGCGAAGGTTTGAGCGAAGATTTAGCTATTCTGATGATCCCCTACTCCTTTGCAGGGTGGTCTAAAACGAGGAAAAACTAGAAATCTATGTAGCATATAATTAAATTGACGAGTTAATAGGCCCATAATGAAGGGAAATGTAGCAAGACAAATGAGATGGTCTTTGAACTATAGAAAAAGACAGGGAAGAAATGGATACCAGTGGCTGAAGACATACTAAGGTGGAAAGAGAAAAGCATAAGTGTGAAATGAACCTTATTAAAGTAAAAATGTAATGTAAGCTAGGTAAAAATAATGGTAAAAAATAGAACAAAATTGAACTAAGTTCATACAGTAGAAAAGAAACTAAAGTGCATAAGATTAGTAGTTAAATTAGTTATAAAACATAACGATAGTAACCACCATCAGAAGTAGCTCATCTGATGTGTAATGTTAGATAATCCTGTTTTGAAGCAGGAGGGCTTTACGCGATAGGGATTCGTGTAGGGTTTTTTTTCCTTTTTCAAATAGGCCGTCTCGAACCTCGCAGACAGGCACAGGTGCATATGATTCACTAATGAATCAGTATTAGGCTCAATCCGAGTTTTATCCCCCAGGCTTGTTAATCCTGGGAGGATGGAAGAGGGAAATGATATTGACGGATGAAGGAACGACACACACATAGACATACACAAACACACCCATGCCCGAGGCGGAACTCGAACCCGTAATCATTCTGTCCGAGATCGCGATGTTACAAGACGGTCGTGGGAAAATTTCACGACAACGAAGGTCTTGGAAAGCAAGTTGTCTGTCCGCTAAAATACCGGTCTTTCCAGTGATAAACTTTACCTTGCTTCTGGGCTTCCAATAATTCCACTGACATGACTTGTACTTTTGCTCTTGTTTCATCGATTTTAAATAAACCATTGCGAAGTTTGTCTGCAGATAACTTTACCGAATGTCTTTTTTCTGCGAGCATACTGAAAGAATTATGGAGCATAACAAAAGTTGATTAGTACAAAGGAATTCATTTCACTTGCATCACGATGCTACTCTTTCACACTTACCTCTTGTATCCCACCACCAACTCCAAGTAATTTACAGGAGTTACATAGTTATGCCTTTTCATCTGTCTACGCATCTCATTTGAACAGTCTGATACAGAATGATGGACTGTAGCAAATATTTTTGCAACGGAAGTTCGAAGTAGTCGCTGAGAACACAAGATGTAAATATATTTAATGGCTATATCTCATCAAGAGAACTCTTTTAAAAAGGCAATTCATATGTAAAAATTTACAATGACCTTTTGCTATTATAGTCCTTTTAATAATATAACATGCTGCACTGGCCTGTCAATTGAAATATGAAGAAGCAGTTGAATGATAACGCTTATTACTTCTCTAGTCTTCGTATAGAAGTGTTTTTCGACTGCCATATCCAATTATACACGATTACGATAGACTACACGTAATAGGGAATTAAATAAATATATACTTAAAGGAAAATCGGGTACTAATTGTAGCGAAATTGTAAAATTACATATAATTTAAACGTATGAAATGTGAAATATATGTAGCTCGGAAAACAAAGTGGTCGGAAAGATGAGGCACAAGAAACAGGAGAAATTACTGGGTCTACGCTAGATAGAATGTTTTGTGTCTGACCCTTAATTATTGGTACGTTTCCTCTCACTACTGTTAATAATTGATTAAGAATAATTGATTAGAAATTTATTGAAAATCACTTCACCTGAGCATCCTGGTATTCAAGTCTTCCTTCCCTTTCTGCTGTCGTCTGCAATGACATTAGATTCATTACCAAATTGATAAACAGATGTTATCGAATTCATTACCAAATCTATTACAGTAATAATAACAATAATAACAACAATAACATTGATAATAACAATAACAATGATGATAATAATATCCATCAAAATATCAGTCATAATATCTATGAAAATATAAGAAACATTTCTATTGCATTTGTACATTTAACACATTTCAAATATTTAACGTCTCTCAGAAACGTAATAATTGCGCAACTTTTATTAAACCAGATCCAAATGTTTATATAAAGCACTTTTTAAATTAATTTGAACCAATCTAAGGGAATTATTTGTGAATCCTACATCTAGGGCTTCAGGCACAAACACTCCGCAGAGATACTCCGCAAAATACTTCAGGTCTGAATTCAGAACAACGCACAATCTTCTGAAATAGTTAACAGCTTTTAATGAGGCAATCCGTAAATATAAGTTTTCAATTATTATTCGTAACTTTAATTTTAATAATTTTTCCAAGCACAAGTTCGTTTCTTCTTGTGGGTACTATTTGCCTTCTTATTACTTTCAGTGCATTGACGTTTTTCCATTATATGGTCTGACGTTGAAATGAAGGTCGTTCCATGAGCTCTTTGGACAATGCTTTTGCAAATCACTTATTTTCTGTAGATGTTATAGTTTTGAAATTATTAAAGGAATATGTTATTCACTCTTTTGAGACCAACGTACGTATTTGTACCTAACTAGAGCCTATTATTTTCTCAAAGCGACAGCCATACTCTACGATACTGCACAGAAAATGCAGGACTACAATACGTATGACGACTGTCAACAATAACTATTATTCCAGAAATACAAACGAAAACAGTTCTTTTCAGCACGAATATACAACACAATCTGCAATAAATTGAAAGAAATTGAGTAAAATATTGACTTACTGCTTCAGATTCATTGATTTCAGCAAGAAAATTGATGTCGACCAAGTACTTTTCGGCCACCTCTAACAAGGCTTCAACAGGCCATTCGTGGAACCAGTCGATAGTCGTACAGTTGACTAATCCAGGGTACTGTCGAACACGAATCCTGAAAATCAATGCAACTTAACTATACCTTCACAAAAATGTGCTTTTTATAATTTGCCAATTTTATGTTATTGGCGTCTGCTATTCAAGGCAGCAAGTAGTCGAGCCACTCCAAAACAGAACAGATGCGTCAAACAGGTACAGTCGACCAGATATAGCAAACTGGCACATGGTGAACATTCGGTAAACTTCCAGAACAAAATCATCCTCAGTGCCGTCCATTTTCTTAACCCAAAGGGTTGGATGGTTGAGGGAGATGAGTTATTTTGTAATATTTCCAGAGAAAAGGAATTTAAAAAACCGTGCCACTGAGGGATTGCATCACAAGAAGAGAAAGTAATGTAATCGTGCTCTGGAAAGAGACGAGTTTTCGACAGAAGGTCTATTATTGACGTGGGCCGGTAACGATAAAGCGGATAAATCTTGTTCCTATATAGTTTATATTTCGATTCAGTTTCTATAGATAACTCCAAAACTACAATACTGAAGATGTCTTAAAATAGGTTCTAAAAATCAGATCTTTAGAAATGGTCATAAACAGGTTTTTTGAATAAATAGAAGTTTCCCCGTATTTTTTTGTTTTAATTTAATATAATTTACTAGAAACACAAAAGAACCCTAAATGCTCTTCAAGTATTCGGTACCATAGCAACATAAGTTCGGAAATCCTGTAGAGATTATCTCCACATACAATGATGAGGTAAGACGAATATTTACAAATGTTAATATCACGGTAAAATTATTATAATTTTTTATTTATTTCCTTACTTTCTTTGCCTGTGCTATTTATCATTCTGCGAATAAAACAAAACAAAGAAAAGCACGGTGCTGTTAGCGCAAAAACAATGTTTCCCAAGGACAGTAAAAAAATATAATTCTGCGGTATAATTTTACGTCACGTAGACGTGCGAAGAAAATATGTAAAATTTCTTATTATGTGTTAAAAGTACAATACAATTTGATTTAATAATAAAAAGATTTCATTCATTACTTCATTTCAATCCCATACCAGCAGTTTATTTAGAACGGATCTCTGAGACCTTTTAAGTAGAAAGTTGCAAAATGCGAACTTGTGCATCGAAGAGTTAAGGTGCTTACTGCTTCTAGTTCTGTACGTTCTTTATCCACGAAAGAACGAAGTGAATGTAAACTTTGCCATGGGTGAGTTTCTCCGGTGCATCGATTTTCGCTCGTTCTGCGCAACACCAGTTTGCGTCACAAACCACGACCACAGCACGGGCACTTCGTTTGAAAAGCCAGACCAGACGCTGGCCGCCATGTTGCATGGAGAGCGAGAAGTGTTGAGAAACATTTGGAAAGTGGTACAAAATGACAATTTTCAACAAAATGACAACAATAAAAACAAATACAAAGGTGTACAAGATGCAAATTTAGAAGAAATGCTTCATAAATCTGTTTCAATGTCTTGTAACGAAGTGATAATTTTGGTATCTCACTGCATTTGAAATTCCCGCTAATATTGTGACGCAAACTAGTGTCTGAAGCTCATTGACTGAAGTCTGATACGATGCGCAAGAGTCCCCGCCCCCTGAACTTTGCCATGTGGGAAGGTAGTAACTGATTCGCCACAAGTCCGCATAGACATTCCTCTTCCAATAGTTTAAGTACATGAGATATAAAATAGATAATTGGATAAAAAAGAAATTAAAGTAAATATGAACAGTGGAAATCATATGTAAACGTCACGTAGGCGTGCGTTGAATAATAGGTACTACTTCGCTTAGGAATGGAGCAATCGAATATATGTGCAAAGGGAGGAAGTTGTTTTGATGCAGTTAAAAACCGCTTAACTTGTGTGGTTGTCGCGTAGTGAAACAATTTGAGTTGTGCAGAATGAATGAGTATAAATGAATGTGACTTTTACATTGCAGTGTCAAGATCGGTTGTGTAAAATTGTGTGTATGTGATTGTGTACATGACGTGCCGATTAACTGAATTTTGTGTAGTGTATTTTCACCAATATGCAATGTCTGAACAATTGTCCCTATCGCCGTCCACGATTTCGATTGTCACGCGAAATATCGTCATGTAGCGAAACAACTGCTTAAACGTTTTTTATTCATTACGCAAGAATAATATGGAACTTACAATTGATAGACTTTCGAATTTCTATCATAGTGAGAAAGAACGCCTCTTTTTTCATGTAAGAACCGTCTAATATCATTTTAAAGTAACAGAAGTACCCATTTGAAGCCAAAATATAATAAATAATCAGCGCGTTCTGAGAAACACAAGACAGATTCGCGTTTTGTGAGCTCAAAAATTTCGTATCTTTTCAACAATAATGTTTGGTAAGTTTTAGAAGTAACGTGCTGTGTGAATGCAATATTATAAGTACGAGTGCTACGATGTCGATCCACAACTGTTAACCAAACATCAGTATCACTTGCCCATTCTGTACATGCCCAAAGAAGGAAGAGTATTGTGCAACGTGTGCATATTTTCGAGATCGACCTTCGATAGCGAAGAAAGCGAAGAGTTGTCAACCAATAAGATGAAAGCTCAGTGGCGCCACTCCAGGTGCTTCAGAAGAGGAATACATTCCGGTTTATACACTTTTTTTAAATTTTGTTGCGTCTTTAATCTTATCATATCATTTATCGGCGCAACGCGTCTCTTCGCCCCTTGTCGAGCGTTGAGCGCGGAGTAATCCTCCATTAACGTAGCGTATTTTGTATTTGTCTCGCCTCGTATGTCGGACCGCCCGCTAGAATCTCCGCATACGCGCCTCCTACTACGCGTTCCTGCGTCACTACCCAACGGCCAGAAATGGGAAGGAATTAGGAATGGGGTAGGGTTTAGGACACTTCACAGGGGTTGGACTAGCCCTTGTGAAGCAGCCAACTCGATTTATTAGAACAAATTTCACAGGAGATTCGACGGGAATCGAGCCCGGACCTCAGTGGTGAAAGGCTAGCAACTCTGCTATGAGCCACGAGCGAGCACTTTAAGTTCGTTCTCTCGTTGGATAAAGAATAAAGTTTACCTTGTTTTCAAACAAAGTCAAATAGTTTCTCATTCAGATTTGAGGTTTTTTCACATCATTTTATATCTTTAAAATGCTCTTTCACACGTATTATGATATTTCGACGAATTCACAGTATCTCGCTAGTGACACTAAACGCTATGCTTAATTTTTTGTCTCACCCTAACAACAAAATCTTATTTGATTTATTTTGGAACAAGAGAAATCGTCTATAGCTGATGTGCAAGAATGAAACGTTTCTTGGCAAAATGACAAACAACTCAATTTGGAAAAGAGTCTGGTGTGCCCCATGCTACGTATCTAACTTAGAACTTAATAAATTTCATGTAAACTGATATATGTCACTATCTAAATTTAATTAATCTTTTAGATCTAAACTTAATATGTTTTGAACGTAATATAAGCCCTTTTCTCATTCTCAAATTATTGTTGTTCACAAATCCCATATTATTTCATTCAAAGGTAATTACGAAATACCTGAATGCTTCTCCAATGGGACTCATGCAGAGAACAATGTGTAGATTCGATCTCACGCGCTCGATGAAAAATGAAAACACAGCTTCTGATGTTTGCATGATACCAGCCTTTGCCACAGCATTGCTCAGTTTACTCTTTATCTGTTAAAAAAAACACATTTAGCATATTTCAGAGTGTAAAAAATTTTCACGATTTACTAGAAATACAAAATTGCAAGACTTAATAGATACAAAATACTTACTTCCTCAAATTCCTCAGGTTTGTACAAGTTTGGAACTTCTCCGCTGCTTAACATGTTATTTATAATTTCCATGAAAGCTTCTTCTGTAACCTGAATACGAGATAACAATATTTTAATGATATATTTTATTCTTTAACTAGCTGTATCCTTGCGAACATTCTCAAATCACTGTTCTAAGTGAATACAGATTAACACAGATTTCCATCTTCGAATAACCTAGTTCTAGACTGTGCGTCCCCACAAACAACCGTGGAATAACCACAGGTAAGAGGTCAAAAAAATTGGGCGGTTAACTTCTAGGGCGCACCGTTTCCAGGTTATGCACGATTGATGTATCAGAAACAAATGACTTGTAGTGCGGGATGCATGCACATCAATTGACGTTTTTAGAAACTAGTGAAGCTAAAATACCACGTACTTCATCGCATTTGTAACGGTTACATAAGATTATATCACCACATTTTCTGTCCCAATGAAAACATTTCTGCCATAATTTGCAAAACACATTACCAATTGTTGCGCAATAGGTGCGAAGAACACTGTTTCGACAATTCAAAACCCCTGTCGCGGCTTGTCGATTGAGTATTGCGACGTCTATAGCAATCCTTAATAGATCTATAACAAACGCGGTATTCTGTACCAAAAGAAGAGCGTAAATTCGAATTAGCAATTTCAAAGATTTCATATACATGTCGGGAGACCCGTAGGAAGCTTAGAGCTTGTTCCAGCGGGAGGGGTTGCCCGCTTAGAGAGAGATTCCTGGAAGGGGAAACCCCCACAACCTACATGCAGATCAGGGCAGGATCACGTCCTAGCGATGAAAAACCCGCCACCTTCCGGTGTCCTACTCCTATGCCCTACTCGAGAGAAATGATATAGCAGTTCAAAACAAAACTAGGTGATACAATAGCACACATTTTCTCGCATTATTTCTAAACTTCCAATTTTTGAAAAATCAGGGATATCAACAAAATGATATCTGCCCAATTCTCTTAAGCGGTCTTTACACTATTCGAAGACAAAGTTTACTCAAATATTTCCTGACAATTTTGAGAAAATTTGAAAAATGTTGAGGCTTTATGTAAATTAGCGTCCAAAAATCAAAATATCCGTTTGGAACGCTGAAGACCTCGCGTTCATTTAAGGACAGACGGAACGTTTTGGGCCTACATTTGGTACAATTTTTGCTCCATTTCAAACTAATATAACGTTTGATTGCATAAAGATAACTTGAAATTTGGATATTTTGAAACTACCCATTTTCTGATCATTATGTATTTTTTTCAGTGGTCTACAAAAGATTGTTTTGACATAAGCCTAAAACAAATATACATTGACAATTTAACTTTGGATAAACAATATCATACTTCTGTACCATTTTTACAGAAACTGTTAGCAGTAGAAACTTCTTGTCTTTTTTAATGAAAGTACTGATTCTATTTGACATAACAGGCAAAAATTTATTTTGTTTCTTAATATAATATTACAGAAAAAAATTGTAAATTTTTTTTACACACTTGTTTTTTCCATTATTTTAATTTAATATTGTTATTCAAAATTGCAAAATTATCATTTTTTTAGCCTGTTACCTAGAACTCAAATTGACAAACTACTGTAAGAAAATCATGTGAATATCTTGTTTCATTTAAGAGAAAGTTGCACCTAAGTTTTAAACAATTCACTTACCGGAAAAGGGCAAAAAGAAGCAAATAGTGTTGCCCCGAGTGGCATTTAAATCAACATGGTGCAGGTATTTAAATGCCCATTTAAAAGGCTTAATATGTCCGAATTTAAAAAATGAAATATACTACCTTGTTCAGAAAAGAATTTTATGGTGTAAAAAATAAAATTGCATTTTTTGAGCCCAAGAACCTTCTGTCTGTCCTTAAGTCGATCGGAGAATATAAATTTTAGACCAAATTGGCTGAACGATTTAAGCGGACCAAAGATAGTGAAAGACGAATGGACGAACTGACAGACGTTTTGCGGTCAATCAGTTTTTGGGTTTCAATGTCCCACAAAACATGGATTCTGCCTTCACAAAATGTTAGAAAAACCAATTATCAACAGGTACAAACTTTATCCACTTTTAGGTTACCAGGCCCCGGCAATAAGAGCTTTTCTGATGAAATTTCGCCGTTTTCGGAGCAGGATTACAATACCTACTTTCTCTTCTTACGAAGTAAGGGTGAGAGTGTAATCATTACTATTATTATTATTATTATTATTATTATTATTATTATTATTATTATTATTATTATTATTATCTCATCTTATAGGACATTTGAATGAATTGCACACATATACAAAATCAAAGCACAATACATCTATTTTTAAAAAGAATTTATAATACATTGTTTCCCATGAATTTCCGCACTATCCTTGTGGAAATAACAACTGCCTTCTGCATGGGTTTGTACAGGTCTTCATTCAAACCCAGTTGCTTAAGGCCTTATGCCCAGTTGCTTATTATTATTATTATTATTATTATTATTATTATTATTATTATTATTATTATTATTATTATTATTATTATTTGTTCTTCACAGATTTTCCTGGTCGGTACGCCAACCACTCACAGATATGATGACAAGGTGTTCGGTTGTTTTATTGAAGGATCAGGTGGCTTCTAACAATACGGCATATATTAAAGATAACTGCCTTCTGCATATTGTATATACTCCTGGCATCCAAGTGAAGACACTCTAGAGCTCGAAGTGTCATTTTCGGGATCACTCCTGTGGCTGATATTATTATTGGTTCAACTGTCACTTTGCTGAAGTTCCACTGAAATGCGACTTCATGACCGAGATCTGTATATTTTGGGATCTTCTCTTGATGTTTTGCCGATATGTTTTGGGTGTTGGGTATTGATACATCTATAAGATAAGCCTTCTGATGGTTTCTATCGATTATTAATTCTTATCATTATTATTAATATTATTATTAATTATGTGCAGTGGTGTTGTGAAGTTGAGGGAAAGGAGTGTGTAAGAAACACATTAAAACTCAGTGATCCGCGGTGAAGTGAAGTGAAGAGTGATGAGGTGGAATGCTACGAAAGCTTACACGGTGAAATGTTCATGTTAATTTGTAAAGTTGTTAAGTTCCGTAATGTTAAGATATTCTGTCATCAAGTTCTCAAAGTTATTTGCTGAATTAGTAATAAATGTAATCTAATCTAATCAGTCAGTTGACGCGCGTGCAACGCAATGACTCGACCCCAAGCGGGGCTCGCTCGCGCCGTGTTCTGCCGGTGCTCCTTTCTGCGGCGACCAACTCCCTTCTCAAATTCCATTCTGCAACGTCGCGCCTCGGTCCCTGCCTCAGTTAAGCGCACAGACGATTTAGAAAAACGATTTTATGACGATCAGAGATCCCGCATCTTAAAAAACGAAAGGAGATGGACCTAAAATTTAAAAAACTCTATTGGATGATCGACAGAAAATAGTCTCTGTGTAATAAATGACTAGTTTACAAGGCAATATTAAAACCAGTTTGGACTAATGGGATACAACTATGGGGAACAGCTAGTCATTCGAATATAGAAATTCTGCAAAGATTTCAATCAACGAACAAATCAAGATTTCAATGTTACGATACATAACAAATGCACCATGGTCTGCATCTAACAATATTCTACATTGTGATTTGCAGATTCCAACTATCTATGAGATCATTACAGAATATAGCAAAAGATACGGAAAAAGACTTGAAAACCACCCAAATTATCTTGCAGTGAACATCCTGGACAATAGTAGACATCAGAAGATTGAAACAACACCACCCCCTAGACCTCAGCCATAGATATAAAATTGCAAAATAGTATCAAAGATGACTATGTAATTGCTACGGTAATTAAGTTAATCGCTGGATTAAGTTTAAAAAGTTCAATTTTTATTTGAGAAGTGCTGTCAAAGGACAACGCTTCACTCTTTTTTTATTTATATATAATTCACCGAAATTTTATTTATAAAGAATTCACCAATTGTTCATCTAAAGAACAAGTTTTGAATAAACAGTTAATTAAAAAAAGAGATCTTTCAATACATCCGTCAAAACTTGCTCATCGATTTTCTGCAGCACTAGATTTTCTAGTGCTGCACTAGCACTTTCGCTTCACAATGAATAAGAGAAAGTGAAAGGTAAAAGTTTATGACAACAAGTATTTTCCACTCTTTGACAGAAACTCAAAAGGTTGAAACATAGTCATGTTTGTGCGAAAAAGGTATAAATCAAAAATCTTACCTGCGTGTCACTAAAAATGAAGGCCATAGGTCTCAATTCAACGCCTGCTTTATTGTATAAATCTTTTAGATCATCCTTAAATTCTTGGACACGATATGATTTGGTAACTTCGATGCTAAAATTTCTGAACTCGCAAAGATAACCAGCTATTCGTGACAGAGATTGTCTGCCACTGCCACCTATATTAGAAGTATACATTTATGTCGATTAAGAGAGTAAAATATTAGCGACATGCCACAAGGATGGAAATTAAAATAATCATTCAAATTGGAATAAAACTGCTTACCCATGCCAACCACCAGCATGTTCCCACGCGGTTGTGATATTACCCGTACTATTCGGCAGATATGCAGAATAGCGTCCTTGAACAGAACCAAGTCAATAGGAACGACGCCAGGAGATTCATTGTATTCGCCCATTTGATGTTCAAGATGTTGCCGTAACTTGGGTATATCTTGAATATCCTCATATATCGCAAATGGATTCATAAAATCAACGAAAACAGGTGATTCTTTTTCAGGGCATACACCATTGAAAGTTAGCTCGAACTGCAGCCCTAATTGGGTACTCAAAGTACCAATAAACCATTCTTGATCTCTGAAAAATTCAAACACGAAACAGAATACTAAAAAAAAAATTAACTTCTTAAAATAAGTCCTTTCGCTTGGATCAGGATAAATTCTACAAACGTGTATATGTGAATGTAATTATTTCTTACAATCGGTTATATAAATAGATACGCAGATAAATCAATAAGACTTTCTACATGATGGATTCGTAGGATTCCGCGGCCGGAGTCATTGGATTCTTGGCTGACCGGGATGAGCCGCGTCTCAGTCGATGGAGCTGACGTTTCGGCCATCTTGTTGTGGCTGCTGATCCGTACTGATCATCAGTAAATCTCTGAAGAATGCCACAACAAGATGGCGGAAACGTCAGCTCCATCGACTGAGGCGCGGCTCATCCCGGACAGCCAAGAATCCAAGGCTTTCTATATCCTTTGGCGCTTGACTATTCACAACGGCTCTTAGTCCACCTTTCCGGATTCGCGGTATCTCAGAACGCGAGTTTTAATTTTGAAAACGTATTACTTGCAAAATGATACAGTGTGTTTCTGATGAAATATGATGGCAGTAACTGGAATAAGGGTGGAAGTGGCGTGATGTCCTCCCCCGCACCTCGCACTTACTTGGCGTTGATCAGGCGATCGTAAAACACACGGAAGCACTCGTGAATCCACAATCTGAGCATTTGTTCCTTCGTGTATTGTTGTTTATTGTTGCTGCGTAACAATCCTTGAAAAACCTAAAAGAACAAAACTTCGTGAAATTCGTAAGGTGTAGTTAAGCAGTATTTCTGTAAAATAAAATATGCGCTATAAATATTATGTATGCACATGGTAAAATAACGTCCATACAAAACCTCTGAAAAATTATTTTTACAGAAGACAGATATATAAGCTGAATTCAATGTTGTCACATTTGCTTATTAAAAATCATAAACTATACTTTATGAATTAACTTACTTTAGAAATGTCTCGTAGATTAAATAAATAATGTATCTTATCAGGTGTGGGTAGCATATTTGCTATCACAGCATTGTAAATATCAAGTGTAGCTTGTGTAATTTTTGGCCCAACATATTTTGCTTCACTTTCAAAATCCGCCAACTGCTGCGTTAACATAGTTCCAAAAATTCGAAGAATTTGACCTTCGCTGGGGAAAGTAATGTTGATGATGTTGAAGCACGTCATCAGTCTGTCTGTGATGACGGTGCGGCCTCCGCCTGGAGGGCCCATTGCCGCCATTAGAATCATTTCCTGGACAGAAGAATCCAAAAACCACTTTATTGCTCAGAGATTACAGGTGCAGTTCTTTACTCATAGTTTGCCCGTGGGAATAAGAATTTATCAATTCTACGCACACTTCCCAAATTTCTAAAATAATAGAGAAAACCGGGGCGAGTTGGCAAAGTTTGGTAGTTTTTAATTAATTTACACAATTCTTGTTTAGTTTTGACGAGATTGTTTGTACAAATGAAAACTACTTTCGTTAGGCTACCGTACGATACTTTTTTATTCGTGAATGTTTGCTGTCGAGCTTTCAGAGTCGTTAAAAGTCGTCACAAGATGTGCCAATCTCATGCGGTGCCGATCATTCACATTGAAAGTGGCTAGGTCCTTGCATTTAAAATGCTGAAACTTGAGGGGGAAGTTTGTTAAATCGTGAAGGACCCATGACAAAAGGGTAGATTTTATGGAAGCTGCGTAGCCATTGTAGGAACGTGAGTGTCTGGCAACCAGTCGCTTGTGCTGGCAATCCAATCTCCTCAAGAATAAAATTAGAAAATTACAATTGCAAACTTACAATGCTACAAGAGAGAGACTTACTCTTACTACTTACTTTTCGTAGTATTTGTACCCTTTCAGACAAATCATAAAATTAGAGAGATACAATATTTCTCTCTCCCCCCCTCTCTCTCTCTCTCTCTCTCTCTCTCTCTCTCTCTCTCTCTCTCTCTCTCTGCATGCAACATTGCCTTTTATCTATGCCATACGTTTTCATCTTCAATATGTAATTATTGTGACTACACTGCTATTGCAAAATGCGAATTGTACAATGTGAAAAATGTAAATAGTACTACTTAACCTCGGACTCCCAGTGGTGAGTACTTTAATTTTGGCGATGTTTGTGTGCGATGCAAGTTCACATTAAAAATCAATTTTAAAGACATTAAAGATTCAGGTAAATGTCAGAAACAGTAAATCACAATATTTCACCAATGCTCTCGAAAGTACATTGAAACAATCAGAAACAGTTTTTTTACAATTCCTGGAGAACATCCTCCAGTCAATAAGCCACGAATTGGTTCAATAGATTTCTTTGTCGAGAGATATCAAATGAGCTATTGGTTACCTCTGTAGCTGCCGTAAATCACCAAACCGAGTTTCGGTTGCTAAAAAACACTTTTACTAGAGGCATTTCTTAGATTGATTGATTGATTTTTTTGTGTTTCCGGGCGCGTCAACTGCTTCGGTCATTAGTCCCGTTAGTGTAGTGCGTTTTTTTTCTCGGGAGATGGCGGTGATTTCCCCCGCTGGATGGCGAGATCCGGCGCCGACCTAACGTCAGCTAGTGGAGTTTCCCCCTAACCAGGACTCTCCCACCAACGGGGCACCACCCCAGCCGGGACAAGCTCCAAACTCCCGACCGGTCTCCCGGAATATGTGATAGTGTGATGCATGTTGGTGTAAGTGTGTGTGTAAGGGGAGAGGATAGGACAAGGAAGAGGAAGGACAGATCGCGCGCGGCCCGTGGCCCGTTTGGTAGGGTACTGCTCCGGCATTCGCCTGGTGTTGATCGGAGAAACCACGGAAAACGGGATTTCTTAGATTTCTTGAATGTATCCGTAAAATAATGATAAATTCCTACCATAAGAACGAGACGTCGAATTACACCTAATTTGTCGTCATTGGAGAACTGAAAGGGCTCTAGCCGTGAGTGACTGATTGGCCAATGCAGTTTGCTCCATTGTTATACAAGGATGAAGTATGTAATTTGTAAAATGTACCTTTATAATATATTACTTCTAAAGTTTAAACTAAAGCATTATTCTATGCGGAATAACAATACTACATACGTTCAGCCGCGAGAGAGCACGCATTGTCTAAACGCTACAGCTGGAGATGGCAGATATTTTTTAATTTTACGCCAAAAAACAGTTAAAACTACGTATGACGTGCTATGGGGAGAAGTGAATTCTGTGTACATTTTCAAAATGCTGTGATCCCTATACTAAGTCATATACTACTTAAATTTTGAAAGGAAAGAAAACACCCTCCCATGTAATAAAATCTATATTCAAGGATAAATAAGCAATAAATTTTGGCTCTTATCCATGTTGTCCTTCGGAATAATACTTCCTGCCGCGTCAACATGGAAACGATAATTTGAATAACTTTATTTCCCACTGAATTCTAGAAGACGTGCACAGATAATGAAGTTACATTTATGCCCAGAAGTAAAACAAGGGGCCATCTCAGCATTTGCTCAATGGATCAGGGAAACTAGACAAAAAACCTGATCGAGATGGGGGTCATTGACCCAGAGTTGCGATACAATACTTGTTACAAATTGTTTAGAGTTATACAGTCCAATGGTAAATAATACATGAAATATCACTGTTAAAATTAATGTTACTTTCCTTGTGATGCTTAGTATAGTTTCTAATTGTATAGAAACAGTTATGCAGCAGAAACGATTTCACTTTGGATTTAAACTTTTCTATTGAATTTAATCGTTTAATGTCATCTGGTAAAGTGTTGTAAAATAATGTACATGTATTGTATGTGAATTTTTTGTAATGAGCTGGTGATACTGTCACCTGATGAATATGATTTCTACGTCGAGTGTTATAGTAATAGACATCGGCATTTTCTGAAAATATATTCCCGCCCTTAAGCAAGTCATTTTTGACAAAAACCTCTGATTCGTAAATCATCAGACAAGGTAATGGTAAAATTCCTAGATTAATGAAGAGACGCTTCCACGTGGGTGGGATTTGGTTATTATTCGTACAATTCGTTTTTGTAATCTAAAAAAGTCTGGGAGCTATAAGATGTATTTCCCCAGAATATTATGTCATATCTCAAGCGGAAATTTCTTCTCTCAATTTCCTGTAATGAATTTTGCGACCGTATCAACCTTAAATAAACCCCCATTAATTGAAGTACTTACCTTCACATACTTCCTGACCTGCTTCTTTCGATCGTACCAGAAGCCGTAGCCAATCCACTGGCGAATCAGCTCAAGGGGCGGCTGCGCTCCGTAAATTTCCTTTACTGGCATGTTCAGGTCGTCGAGGAAAGTGATCATTTTCTTATCTGCGAACACAAGAAATAGGCCGTTCTGTAATGTGCCATTGAAATACAGAAATTTTTCTCTTCACCCCGCCATCTCCAGAGAATAAATGATGTCATGTATGGCGTCATGGAGAAAAACACACAGACATTTACAAGTATGTACAAGTTTATTTACATGTATGTACAATAACCAATTTCTGTTCCGAAACTACACACTTGTGAGTATTTCCCTGTGGATACCCCACATAGCTAGGGAGGCCCCGCCTCCTCTGACGCTACTCCCGCGCCACTACCGTGAACTCGTCACCCGTGCACTAGACACGACACGCTCCAGCCTGGGCAAAAAGGTTTGCGCATCGCGCGACGTTTCCAGAATACAAAACCCCCGTGTGAGCTCGTCGGCTCGATTTTATACCAGAGTTTAGCCGTCACGTGACCGTCCTAGGTGTAGGAGGGAGGCTCGCGTCTACCACGTGACCTTCCCGGTCAAGCTGGCGTCCCCTTTGTCTAAATGTATCCCAACGCCGGGGCGCCAAGCTATTCAGCTCGCAAGTATGCGATACTTCCGCTCCTCCTCCCACCCACGGCCGCCAACGTGACGCTACACATGCATTACCAACGGAGGGGGAGGGGAGCCCCGGAGCTTGCGGATTATTTTCATATTTTATTGCCGTTATGACGATATTGATAATTAATCAATTGATATGACTAATAATATACATGTACATTCATTTAAACCAAAAAATATTCAATTTTAGGATCCGTAAATCAAAAAGGGATTGATCTTTCCCGCATCAATATACTATGTGCTTAATGACAAAATCTATTACATTTTATTTAAAATAAAGGCCATTGTGTCTCTGTAATCCAATTTATTCCACAATCTTATAGTACAGATATTTCCAAATATATTGTAAATGTTAGGTTTTCACGATAATAGTCCTGAAGTCAAAGGCGCTGTATAATATTTCAAATTCGAACAAACACTTGCGACAAATTGCATTATATTTTGAACAAAAAGGCCATCATACACAATGCCAATGATTTTCAGTCTTAAACACTGAAATATTTAAAAGACAATACCGTTGGGTCTCTTAGCCCCTTCCCCTTGGTGCTGTTAGTTAATGCTAAATATATTTCCGGCGTAAACTGCAAATCAACGGTGGATACAATAGTTCATGTTATTTGCCTACAATGATTACAAAGTGTAGAGTATAAATGTGGATTACTTTATAAACAAATATACATGGAAAAATTTAACTTTTATTATTCTGAGTTTTCAGATCGAATTACCATTAAGTGAGGTTGTTAGATTCTAATGAGTCTAGAAAAAAATATTAAAGAATTCAGATAGACTATTGCACTCATGAAATTAAAATCTAATAGTGTGTATCGCTTTTTCTATCCGATTTTTCTTACCGCTCCGCCCTACTGGCCAATCATAAATTGTGTCTTATCTACCTTAGGGGGCTGTATACATTGATCACTAGCCATGTCTAAATAACCGCGTATGTACTATAACATATCCTCTTTGATTTTAAGATAACTTTAAGTTATTTTCAATATTTGGCGCATTTTCGTACTCTGTTGGACATAATTTCATTCGTAGAATAGTCCTAGCCGACCTGGATGGCCGAGGTGGCTAAGAGCGAGTACCGACTCAGCGCTTCGGTCCGAAGGGTCGCGGGTTCGAGTCCCGCCTTGGGCATGGCTGTTTGCCCCTTCACTTTCTGTGTGTTGTCGCGGAGGGCCTCGCGTTCTGCTGACCTCAGATCAGAGGAGCCCGCAAGTGTTTGTCTAGTGTATGGTCGAATATGCGTCCCTTCGGGACGTAAAGGGCAACCGGCTGTCGACTGGATAAAAGCCTTAGGAAAAAAAGAATAGTCCTATTAAATACCACCAGTGCATTGGAAATTCTCGTAAAAATCCCTTTCTCGCTTCGCGAGTCGGGGATTTATCGATAATTTCCCAAGCACTCGTGGAATTACCTATGGTAATTCTTGTGCATAATCGTGTTGATTATTTTCTATAGTATTTTTTACGTATTGTCTTTTGTATTTGTCTAATTTTCTAAGGAAGTGTAGGTTTTTACATATCAAAAAAGCAGATTTTCCTGAAGAATTGTACACAAACTACCATAATAACGAAAAAAGTTTATTTTCCTGTGACTTGCGTGTATTAAATGAAAACGAAGGCACAATGTTGATTATGGAATTAAGTTCAGGATTTAAATAACATTTAGAAAGAAATTTGCATGTATTGAGTTACAAGAAGCAACGAATAATACTGTTTAACAATTTTTTATTGTTATTAATTATTTTATTGTTATTTAATTATTTTAGCTTTTATTTACAGTTGGCTGAAAATTAAATAATAGTTACCAGAAATTATTGAATTTTGATAAATAAAAAGATTCAAGTACCGTCAAGTTATTTCCGTGGTAATAAAGAGACATAAAAGAATAGATTACTTACCTCCCGGAGGCACAAACACACTTTTAGTGCGTTTCTCGACACGACTTTCAATTATATCCTGTACGTTTGCCGCGGTTGTCTGCGAAATAATTAACATATATTAGACGAATGATATCACAAATGTCACAAATTAATAAAAGTATTTTTTCTATATAAGTTCTCACTACGTCAGTTCTCAATTTATTAATTAAAATTGTTCCATTAGTTGAGTAATTATGTGAGGGGTTTTAAAATAGAAAAGGATATTGATCAACTATTACTAAATGAACCCTATAAAAAAATCAGTACCACACCTGAGCTGACATGTTGACACTCAGTGTGGTGTACCTAAGTGAATCCAGAGATCCTAAAACTGCGGAAATAATAGACGTTTTACCTAGAAAATAGGAAAGGTATATTCAAAAAGACGAACAAAGGCATTCAGTTAAAACAAGAATAATATATTATCACATAATAATATTGAGTATAGGTTTATTTACTTTGTATTAGGATCATTTTAAAAATGCCCGTTTTCCAGATTTTGGACCCTAATTTGGGTCAAAGTTTTATTTCGACTTATCACATTACCATGTACCTTATCTTGAGGCTCATCATTAGAAATAATGTTCTGTGCTCGAAATAGTACTTTCATAAAGCTTTCATTTTTTATTGTACTTCATTTTGGTGTCACGGAAGTCCCCTGAGAAGATAATAAAAATACCCCCTAAAGGAATAAAGTAAAACGTATTGCATAATGATTCTCATTGAAAACTAAATTATTAAACCGGTTTCTAGCTTGCAATATATTTTTTCAAACATTTTGACTCCAAACCTGAACTAAAACAAAATTAGTAAATTGTTCAAATGCCCTCTCGACTGCAAATAGAACCTCAAGCGTTAATGCCGCGAGTATTACCACAACAGTCACGATTTTACGCCAGAAAAGTACCGAAGTGAACAAATTGTAACTACAGGAACAAATCACAACCGTCACAAAAAAAATTGAAAACTAGTACCCGTGAGCTATTTTCAGAGAAAAGAGTAACAAACGACGCTCCTTCACTAAGGAATTCAGCATTATTTGACTTAAAAATCGTTTGTATTACGGAATTAGTAAGAAACGGTATTTATCTTGGAAACTTTAATGTGAACAAATCTTGATTTTTTGTGTTGCTCCTGATGATGTGCTTTGGTCTCGTCAATCGTTGGGAGCAGCTGGGAAGGCAATGTTAAGCCTCTCCCCCAGAATATTTCTAATTTTTTTGTTTTTTTTTCTCCCTTTCAATATTCAAAATTTATTGCTTATTTATCCTTGAAAATCGATTTTATTACATGGGAGTTTTTTTGTTTTTTTTTCTCCCTTTCAAAATTTATTGCTTATTTATCCTTGAAAATCGATTTTATTACATGGGAGTTTTTTTGTTTTTTTTTTTCTCCTTTTCAAAATTCAAAACTTAAGTAGTATATGATTTAGTGTAGGGATCACAGAATTTTGAAAATGTGCACACAATTCACTTTTCCCCATAGCCCGTCATACGCAGTTTTTAACTGTTTTTTGAAATAAATAAATAAATAAATAAATTCACCCAACTTTAGCGGTTTGTCACAACGGTGACACGACCAACGTAAGGAATAAGCACACTTTCGTCTCTTAACATTTGAATTATAAACTAATTTTTTTATGTGTAAGAGGGTAACTTTCGCTGATGCGGGAAAGAGTATTCGATAAATAAACAAACAGAAATTTACTATTAGCAAAGAACACTTTCAAAAGTGCAAGGGGACTTCACTATCGTCAAACTTTTGACCTTTTAAATATTAGTACAACTTATATTAAAATCCTTTAAAATGGTTCGAAACTTTCCAGTACGAAGCTCAATTTTACTATCCATTTATCATTTCTTCAAAACGTACTATATTTTCCTTGAGACACATGTTTACAATTGAAGGAAAGTGAATCGGGCATGTTTTAAAATGACAAATGACAAATAATTTTATGTGACTAACCAGTTCCAACAGGACCAGTAAGAAGACAAGGATAACGCAACGACAGAAGCGAAGACACAAGGAACTTATATCGAGCAGTATCAACCGTAGGAACCACATGTTTGAAAAATGGTAATCTGTAATTAAATGAATAAGATCAATACCCACATAACTAGGCATTAAATAAACGTAATATCTTCCAGCACAACGCACAAGGGGTGTAAACAACTGTAACGACGGGGACCCGGGCGGCGCGAGGGGCAGGCCAGCGGGCGCGATGACCTGCACTGTGGCACGCGCCCAAACAAAGAGAAAAATATTAGCTCATGGGATTTCATATGTAATACAGTGTTCTTCAAAGTCTGGTATCAACCAAACCCGTTTGATGTCTCCACAAATATGCTCAATGCAGTCTAACAGAGAGTAATAAATAAATCAGACAAAGCAGTGCGGCTCAAATGTGTGCCGATAACTGTGATGGCGCACGACGCAATTTTAGCCGATTGCACTAAAACAGTTCAGTTGTTTGAGCAAGTTCATTAAATTGGAGGTTTCAAGCTTTAATTTTATCAAAATTGAAAGTATTTTGGATTAAACACACAGAGATATTACCATTTGAAAAGTGTCCATTTCTATGGATTTAACGTAAAATTGACCATATTCGGACTAATAAGGCACACCGTTTGAGTCAAATAAGTAAAGTTTGATGGTCATAAAATTGTTGCGCGATAACGTGAGCACTATTTTAGCCAAAAATCTGTTGATAAAAATACCATTAAATAATATGTATTCGTTATTTTCTAAAAAGTGTCGAAAAAGGTCGAAAATGGTGTGTTTATGGGGTTTGTGGGAGTTATTATTTTTTATAAATCACTTAAGTTTCTAACAATTCTTATATTTGTCCGTGAGAAATCGGGTCATCGGGTGTAAGTAACAATCCAAAAATGCTCAATAGCGAGAATGCATGCTCCGTAAAAGTAAATATTATTTGGACAAGTACCAAGAATATGCGTTGTCAGGATAAATGCCACATAAGAAGACTTTGCTTATGTTGACCAGGAAACGAAGTTCGTTAAAACTTGTAATAATAAAAGGACTTTGTATTTATAATGTTTATATACTCGTATTACTGATTTCAAGGATTTTTATAAACTTGTAATGATTTAAAGACATAATTAGTATAGTGTTAACATAAATGTTTTCATAAAGTATATTTATACAAATAGTAATAAAAACCTTTACATTACTAGAAGAAAAAGACATTTATGATAAATTAAAAATATTATTAACTCACTCTTTGTCTAATTTCCAAATGTCAGTCAATTTATCCTCCCATGCCACAAAAATTTTCAATTTGGGATCCACAATGTATTCGTACACAGTATCCTTCAGGGGGAATACAGTTTCAATAGTGCGAATGTAGTTGTCCAGAATTTTACGACCGTCTTCATTTGTTACTCCACCTAGAGTCCAGTTCAAGCTGAAAACAGCACAGGCATTTATATTTTACAAGTGGTCTCAAACATCAAAAGCAGATTATGTATTTGATACCATTAAGAATTCTAATACAACATTATCTTTACGCGAAATTATATTTTTCGTGATACTGCTGCAGCCAGTTTGTTGTTTGCATAACATCGCGCTTCACAGTATTTCCGGAGCGCTACAGAAATTAAATCTTTCATATGTGATGTATAAGTTACGAGTATAACAAAGTGAAAGAATTGGATAACATTGAGCAGTTAGTACCACAGACAATACCACATAATATTACTTTCTTAAATCATAACATATTAATTCTAATGTAGTGTTAAATGCAAATCAATATTATGTATAAAAATTGAAGCAATGTATATTGTAAAAATTTAAGAAAAGCAAATAACTTCCTTAAGGAGGTTGAAAAGCTTTAAATAAAAAAAATAATTCTAGCAGATTGGGAAACAGTAAATTTCACCACCCGACCTCGACCGCGGTGTCCGGCCCTAGGAAAGCGCATGTAAAGGCAGCTGCACACATTCGTTATTCGGCGAACACCGAGCAACCGCTCGCCGAATCCCGACTAGTGTGGATGGGTTGCTTGCTATTTGCCGAGTGACGAACATTCGGGGTTCGCCCTACCCACCGCGTGTCGGTCTTCTGCACACATCAAAGGCAGCGAACATTTGCCGGACACGTCAGGTGCTCGGAATTGGGCGAGCGCTAGCTCGCTGCTCGGCGAATGCCGCCTGTGTGGAGCCACCTTAAGATAAGATGAGAAGATGTGAGTCCGCGTGGGGACTTGGCCGGGCGTAGAAGCAACTCCAACGCCGACCGGGAGCGGTAGCTCAATGCATCAACTGATGTGACTGCAGCGTCTCTGACCGGGAGGTCCTAGATTCCCACTCCCCACGGCGGCAGGATTTTCGACGCTAGCTTTTCAGCTAGGTCAAATTCGGTCGCTGTCTGGAGGAGAATTCTAGCGGCCGACTGCTCTGATCGGTAGTTTTCCGTGGTTTCTCCGATCAACACCAGGCGAATGCCGGAGCAGCACCCTACCAAACGGGCCACGGACCGCGCGCGATCTGTCCTTCCTCTTCCTTGTCCTATTCTCTCCCCTTACACACATACACACACTAACATGCAGTACACTACTACATATTCCGGGAGACCGGTCGGGAGCTTAGAGCTTGTCCCGGCTGGGGCGGTGCCCCGATGGTGGGAGAGTCCTGGTTAGGGGGAAACTCCACTAGCCGACGGTAGGTCGGCGCCGGATCTCGCCATCCAGCGGTGGAAGATCACCGCCATCTCCCGCGAAAAAAGCATGCACTACACTAACGGGACTAATGACCAAATCAGTTGAAGCACAAAAGAATCAATCAATCCAACGCCGAACACGCCGCTCCACGCCGAGTTGCGCCGGAGTGCCGTGCAGTGGATGGTAAAGAACGTGGGCACTATTTAGTATACTTGGGTTTTTCTAACGTGGCGGCTGAGGCTAGTATCTCCAAGATGGAACTCGACACTTTTGAGTCATTCTCAGTCCTGCCGCTAAAGTTGCTTATCTACAGAACTGCTTGATGCGGTCGTGATCATGCGACATCTTGCAGCAGGACTGAGAATTACTCAAAAAGTCGTGTTTGGGGAAGAAAATTGTGTTTTGGGGTTATGATCAAGCTTTTGCACAAATATTTTGAACATTCTCGTTCATCAGACTGCATCGTATGGTGCTGCCTTTTGGTGCGGATGAGTCCCGACACCTTGTATTAAAAGCACTTTGGACTACATTTTTTAAATAGTCTGGAATAAACAATATGTTTAATATAGAAAGCCGTTGAAACAAATGTTTACGGTTATGTACCGTTTACTGTTTTCCAAAGACAAAGACGAGTGAGTGTTGTTGCAACATTTTCAGAAATGTATTATTGAACTGTTAAGCCGAATAACGGTCTATGTTTAATGTTATTTGTAAATCATTGTTTTCGTGAAATAATAGTATATGTAGTGTTGTGTATCTTGTGTGCGTAGTATATTTGCAAATCATTGTTTTTCGTGAAATAATAGTATATGTAGTGTTGTGTATCTTGTGTGTGTATGTTCAATTTATGATAAGAACCAAAATATATTCACGGGATAACGGTCCATGTTACCGATCTATAAGTAAAATTCAGCAGAGAAAGTGAAATGTAGCGTTCCTGCCTATCCAACAAAACTCCTAACACCCTGTCATTCGGCCCAACGTGCTTCCATTTTATCTTAAGATAAATTAAGAATTAGATATAATTTTGCTTCTAAAGAACACAAAAGAATTTTTTTTTAATTTTTAATATAAAATTCATGTTTTCTTCACTTGAATTTCAGCTGTCTTACAATTTATTAGCAAATACTCACCAGAACAAGAACCACATCTTGGTTATTACAGGTAATCCCTCTTTATCACGGACATTCACTCCATTTGTGGGAACTAATATACATGATAATAGTTTACAGAACCCCATCACAAGATTTATGTCCAAGATAGGAACAGCGTCTTCACAATTTTTCGTTTTGTACTCCAAGAAAGCTACCACATAATTTTCAAAATGACCTTTTATCTGAACGGATTAAAAAAATAATACATTAAACTCAAAGATTGAAAAATTGGTATACAACTAAAAATCTACACAATAAAAAATCATTTCGGATTAAAAATTTTAAGTTAAATATAAAATTAATTAAAATATTAACAAAGACATTTTTTAAATGTATCTAATAATTATTACGCACCAGCGGCTGCAATTCAACTGGGAGTGTTTTATACCATGAAGTTACATACGGTTGCCAGCCTATGTCTTTCAAGTCATTATATACCATACCACAACGAGACACTGTGGCAGGAGACGCTACGGCCAAGTCTTCCACTTCAAATAAGAGTGACACCTTAAACACGAAATGGCATTGCATAAAAAAATAATTCACCACAAGATGAGAAGTTAACTGTTCTTTATTTCAAAACATTATTTTGAAAACTGCGTAATTTTCAATAATTCTTCTCACATTCTATTCTACTTTACAAATACAACAAAATATCTGTAAGGACCTAGAGTAGAATTAAATTACAACTAGGCTACTTATAAACGTATTTTTCAAAGTGATTATTCCATTGAAAATTGGTATTAATTAAAAATTAACATCTGCTGCATTAATAGAAATGGCATAATGATACAATATATTTCTGTAAATGCTTCTACACTTATAATACTTAACACAAATGGTAGAACACAAAATACCGAATAAACACAGTGAAACTACTACCGAGCGTTCCCTTTAATCACTTCTTAACCTCGTTCTCCAAAAAACATGTTTCTTTTAATTTCTTCTCCCCACCATCCTTTCTTTCAATTTCTTCTCCTCTAACGTAGTTAACAAATAACTAAAAGAGTATATCAATGTTGAAAATGCAGCATTCATCTGGCGAAGGTATTGTAGGTAGAACTAAAAGTGGCTCTATGTTATTCACTTTTAAATAAAAAGTTGGAAGTCAAACGCTATTAGTATAGGACGTTAATCAAGAGTATAAAGGCTTTCCGGAATCCCTTGATATTGCTGGACACACTTTTTTCTTTCTTACTATCCCATAACTTAATCTCATTGATCAGACCTGGAATGGGTAACGTGATGGGATGATCAAACGGATAGTAACCTCGGTAATTTTGGCCGTTCCGTTGGCACACTTGTGCAACTGCGTTACCACTTAAAATTGAAACACTTAATTAATTTTGTGATTTTCATCATCTATCCAATATATGTCTTTAGCTAAGTAAAAGTTTCACGAATAAAAACACAGAGAGACAATTTAAATCATTTCAGTTCCTTGCGTCGTAAGGTGGAAGAGTAAAGTCAAAACACTCAAAGTCTCACACTTGTCTTCACGTTTGAAATCTAGTTTTTTCTTAACTTTTTGATATTGTGAAACTGTTAATTGGAAACCTCTTATTATAAGAGACACAAAAATAATATATTTAATAATTAATTAGTATTTGGTGAAGGATGTTTTACTTTGAGGGTAGTAATTTTTCAAAGAACTGCGGCCATGCCGAAAATATCCTATAACTCAATGCCTTCTAGGTAAGTAGTAAGCGAGAAAGTGAAAAATAGGAGGGCGTGGATACCTAAATTGTAACCTGATATCTTGAGATCATCTACATATTTCGATATATTGAAATCAGCTTCATCGTGAATAGAAGAAATATTGATACATTCTGAAACGAAACAAGGGAGCCATGATATCAACTACGTCAATTAAAACAAAAATAGAGAAAAAAACATTCAAAACATAATATGACGGTATTATGGATAAATAAACGAAAGATTTGAGTAGTATATTTGCGATACATGAAGACAATTCAATAGCTAAAAACATTAATGCTTTAATGTTTAAAGATTATGTTTTAAAAAGAAGGATTGCTGAAGGGACTTTCGAATCGTAGCGCAGAGGCTGAGTAAACAAGTGATAAGTCGCGGGGATCTGACCAAGAAGAAATTTAAAATATATGTGCGCCGCGTCGTAAAAGAGTAGAAAAGCCACGTGAGACCTTGTTGCTAGAAAAGCTACAGAAGAATAATCAAGGAGGTGAAGGAGGAAGGACGCGGGGTAGAGAGCTCCGGACAACGCTGTTGATTGAGTTTGGAACTCCAATGTTAAACCCGTAAGGTTGATAGGAAAGTTATAGTATTTCGTGAGAAAATAACAGGAGAGTTTGAACATTTGAAATTTCATTTTAAAAGTTTAAAATTAGAAATCATTTTTCGCAGCTATATTCGTGGACAGAAAATGTAATGAAGATGTAACACTAGACTAGGGGTTTGGCGAGAGAGTGCGGTAAAGAGCCCAAGGGAAGTGTCAAAATTTTTAAGTCGGAATCGTCAATGTAGAAGATCCAATATTTATTAATAAAAGAAACTAGTGTTGCTGAAACAGCTCTTACTTTCTCGCCTTTAGTAATGGTTATGTAATACTATTTATACCACATTTTCTCTCCAAATTAACACATCTCAGTCATCATTTTTTGTAAAACTCATATGAAATTCTAAGACAGTCAGTGCGGAAACTAAATATTTTCACGCAAATATCAACACAAATTTGACAATTATAACTGCTTTTCATGTAAGTAAATCATGTCCCAACAATGAGACGTATAATTCACAGAACTTCAGCTGCCGTCTTACGGCGTGGAATGCCATTTTTGCATTCCAATCTGATATTCCCTGAAAGCTAGCGGTACAATGGTAGAAAGCATAGACAGGAGAACCCTGAGAAAATCTGTCGCGAACGTATTTTGACGATAACAAAATCAACGTGGACCGACAAGAATTTGAACTCGGGTCCCTTAAGTTTTGCGCTGCGGTCGCTGGGCTTCTAACCGCCCTCTGCGTATCGTTGGGCTAGTTTTACTTTTATCTTGGTTGTTTAGGCACTGCTCAGGCGCGTGGTCTAATTTATAATTAATTTTTCTGCATAATCTTTGAAAAATAATAAGTAACACATCAGAAAACAGGCTGAACTTCATAAAATATCAAGTACTGCAAATTTTTGTTCAAAACCTATTACATTGATACTCAGTAAAAAGCACAGTAACGTAGACTATTTCGCGAAGGTATGCATACTCACTTGAGGAGGCATTGTAATTCTTTCACTGTTAATTAGAGTCAACACTTTATTGTCATCCATTACGCTATTCATATTTTCTATCCACACCGCATCAACAGGGCCATCAAATATAATCCATTTTTCATCAGGACTCTCATCTATAAAACAAAGATAATTAAATTTTTAGAAATATAACCAATTGAATTTCAAGCATTTGTTTATTTGGTTGGAGGAACAAAAGGAATGAGAAAAAAGTTTTATTTTGAAGAAAAAACAAATCATAAAATTAAAGAATACTAATAATATTCTTCTTATTTTGATATAATTATTGTTTAAATATTTCTGAAAAATAACTCTTAAGTTCCAACCTGACAGATAAAACCAAGATTGAAAAATATAAAATATTTTAAAGCATTAAGAAGTAAGTTTTTACTGATTTGTAAGAGCATAGCTTAACTAGTATTGATTATATAGGACAACAGAATTTCAAATTTTCTCTGTCCGTGGAATGTAAAGAGTGTTTCTCATCGTTTGGGTGTTAAATAGAAGAAATTAAATAAAACTTTCAACCTATATTTGCTTTTGTGATCAGACCAAAAATATTGTCGAAACATCAGTTTATAACATATTTTGCAGTTTTGTGACGGGCTGTATACTGCGAATTGTGGAAATGCTAAATTGGTATGGACATTATTCATGGATGAAGTAATGGAAGTCATCTTTTTTTTATTCACAGGCCCGGCTTTCGCTGGTTTTGTCGTCATCAGTCTAACAATAAGTGGCGAAGTTCGGGAGATGGTATTGCCAGACTGATGACGGTAAAGACATCTAACGACGGGTCTCGAAATAAATTTAAGTTAACAAAGATAACTTCAGCTTTTAATCCGTCATTTGTGTTTAAGCTAAAAAAAATTCTGAGTGACAAAATCGAAAATTTGAAAAGTATGACGTACATTTTCCATTATTCCAAACACCAAAAGGAACAATGCCGCTTAGGTCTTAAGGAAAATCTCATTGTCGACCAATGTTATGAATAACAGATTTAAAAAATATATTTCACTTATATTTCAAGGCTGAAATTCCCAACCATTCTTAGCCCCAAAGTTATTGCTTGCTATTTTATTTTATTTACATTATTTTATTAAATTCTGTTAATCTTAATGACTTTGTGGATGCAGCAATGCATTTGTTGCCGTATCAACAATGTTATTAAGTTTCTTTAGCTTTAAAAACTTTACCCTCGCATATATTAAGAAACAATTTTCACAAAATTAAATAACTTCGTAGAAAACGTAGAATATAAAATAAAAGATATTCTCAACTAACACAAAGGAATTTTCTTTTCTATAATATGTATGTTGAAGACATTGTTATTTTTAAAAAAAATCTCATTCTTTTTCACATATTCTCAATTTGTAGGACCCCAATTATGTACTTGAAAGGACATTTTCAGAATATAACAAAAGATGAAAAAATCATCACGAAAATTTTTGGCAATGACCATTTGTGAAATTTCTATCTTACCACTACGGTATTCTTATCGCTGACAAGAACCACTTAAACTGTTCACATCATGATTTATCGATGAAAACCAAGAAGTGTGGGGCCTTTCGTGGCTCTTTGAGAAGTCCAATCTTCAATTACCAAAAGTTCAACCGTTCTTGCAAACAATCCTCTATCACTTATTAAGCAAGCCATTCATATCAAAACAAACAAAGCAGTCATTCTGGAGAAAATTTTAACAATGCAATCCAAAATTAACGTAAAATGTTATTATTAAAATCTACATTCTGTATCATAGGCGTCCAACTTGGGAGAAGGAGAGTAAAAATGGAAAGCTGGACGCCACAAGAGTAAACATTGAAAATACATTGTTGTACATTTTAGAATTACTTAAATGTTTCTTCTTGATTAATTTAATTATATTACCTGCACATGTTATTCTCATTATTGAAGATAAAATTCCATCATTCCATTCACCACTATTCAAATCGAATTCTCCATAAAGCTCGCCTAAAATCACTGCCTTTGGATTCATAGGGAACTCCTTTAAAACAAAAAATCATAGTTTATGGTAAATGGCAGAAAATAGATTGTTTATATATGAATAATATAGTTTCGATCAATATTACTTGTAGGTACAAAAAATCTTAGTATAATGAGTAGACTGACAATACAGCGATGAAACAATAATGTGATGAAAAAATTGAATTAAAGAAACTAAACGAAAGTTCATAAGTGGAGATAGAAAATTTGGAAGCAGAGGAAAAATTATAAAATCAAACAATTAAGTGACATTTGGGGCGTACAAACGATTAATTACTCCAAATGTAATTTCCCGGTATACGCGCAGTTACTCTTACCATCTGAGCTTCCGAGACGGAGAACTCTTTAATCGGCATTTAGAGCATCCTTGTGATAATTATATGCAGATATTTGATTCAATGAACAGCATAAATATTTTAAACAATTATTAGCTAAGGCGTATCGGAAGGTGACACTTGCGAAGCAGAAAACATATTGCTACGTAAATACTAGGCTAACCATAGTTAACTACAGCATTAATGAAAGCTAACCACAGCAACTACGGAGTCAATTTGTTACGAAAAGGGAAGACCGAAGAATGAAATATCAAATGTGTGATAGAAATCAAAGAAATGTGAATGGGACGTGGGTAATTGATAATTCTGTAATTTGAGTGAAAGTAAATTAAATTAGGAAGTGGACGGATTAATTATAAAATTAATGTTGTTTAATTAATGTTAGAGAATACTGGAAAAGATGATAAAATATATTGTTATTTACAAGAGTGATTGAAAAAAGAGTGAAGGATATAAGGAAATGAAACGATAGAAAGGATTGTATCAATTGCAGTTGAAATTACACAGTAATAGATGATATCGTAGGCTTCCGCGGCCAAAGTCATGATCTGGGCTGTCCGGGTGACGCCACGTCGAAGGCTGGGGTGCCGACGTTTCGACCGACATATCGCGGTCCTCTAGGCAGTACAGCCCTGAAGAGAACCGCGATATGTCGGTCGAAACGGCGGCACCCCAGCCTTCGACGCGGCGTCACCCGGACAGCCCAGATCATGACACAGTAATTTTATTAACATAAGAAGGATGTAGTGTTTAGAAGCTCTTATTTAACATTAAGACGTATGTAGGAATAATGAAGATATAATGAAGGGCGTGTAAGTATTCTAGCGTTAAGCAAAAAGTATTTTTTATGTGTATTTACGGCTATTTTGTGACGTCAGAGTCAACTCCTTACTATAAACAGTATAGCCCCTATTGCACAGAATCATATTTGTATAAAACGATTTACGGAACCTGTCCGAATTGTTTGTAAAATTGTTCGCCCGCCACTTTTGGGAATATTGTGTCCTGATATGAGAGTCTCTAGAGGGGAAGATCCAAATACAGGCTACGGTCTAAATATGGACTAGTGAGCGAGGTCTAAAAACGGGCTACCTCTCCGGAGTTGCCCATATTTGGACCAGACTAAAATCATTTTCAAATAACCCAAAAATGATGTACCTATTATTTAAGTAACTAATTATATTTATTCCATTTAAAGTCTTTTTCCGACTTTCCGATCCGTGGTCTTCAGGGCTAGAGTGCGCCAGGACGGTGGGCTCGGGCTTTTATACTGTGGCAGTGCAGGGAGCAGGATTTGGTTGACTGGTAATCCGGTCAATCTGGCAAGATCGGGCAGTGGCGTCAGGAGGGGTGAGATAGGACAGCATGGAAGTCTTTGGTTGGACGTGTACCCATCATTTTTGCGCACTTTAGCCCTAAAGAAGGTCACGATATGGTGGGTGAAACGTGGGTATCAGTGCCCTCGGCGCGGCGTCACCCGGAGAGACGTGAGCCTGCACATGACTCTGGCCGAGGAAGCAGTGATTGAATTTCGTTGGCCGTGCGCGCCCTGGGTGCACTGCAAATGCAATCGCGGCTGCACGGAGAAAAGACGCCACACGCAACCGTCGCCGTGCGCCGTTCGCAAGCGCCGGCTGCTGGCCTCAGAGCGGTTACCTCACTGCCGCGCGCGGGCCACTCAAGTACAAATGCGGGCAGTGAGGAAGGGGGTGAGACCCATTCTAGGAGCAGCAATCACCAATGAGAATGAGCAATTCGAACCATAGCGCGTAAATTGAAAGAGCAATCGACAAGAACATGACAGACTGGTACAAACTGTTCAAGTATTATATTTCCTTTTGAATTGTATTCGTAGATATGTTTGTTGTCGGTTAATGACGATTCTTCACAGTAAAGAGCCAGCTGATAATGGAAACTACAAGTAACAGCAATTAATACTAGAAGGCTAGAGGGTAGACAAAGATGGACAGATCATGTACAGAGAATGAGTAAAAATAGACTTCCAAAGGCAGCATTGTATTACGCACAAAGAAGAAGGCGAGACGAAGGAATACCAAGGAAAAGGTGGAGAGAAACTGTGAGAACGGAACAGACAGAAGCTCAGCCATTAAGCGAAGAAGAAGAAGACGTGTGTCGCACCCGCACGATCTGGTAGCCCTCCTTGCGCTCGCCGCACAGCTTGGAGAGCGCGGACTGCAGCGTCTTCCAGGTGGCGCTCTTGCCCGAGCCGCTTTTCCCCACGATCATCACCGAGTGGCGCGAGTTCTTCGTCTCGTACAGCTGGATCACCTTGAGCACGCAGCTCTTGAGGGGCTGCAGCCCCGCGGACACGAACGCGTTCTTCACCGCCGTCTCCAGCTCCAGGTACTCGATCGGGGGGATGATGACGCCGGGGAACAGGTCCGAGATGATCCCCATGAACAGGGGCACGTCCTCGGCCGTGAGCTTGGCGATGTTCATGTCTTTCATCGCAAGAAGCGTCACCTGCCAAACAGACACACGACGGATTATTTTTCATTTCGTCTTCTTTTTTTTGTTAATAAAAGTTCCAATAATTATTTTTTATAGACAGTCACAAATCCATTTATTAGAACAAAATGATTTTTACATTACAGTGGTATCTTGAAACAAGAAACAGCGTGGCAATGTTTCAGAGGTCAAGTTGTGCCTCCATCAGGATTAAAGCCCTGATGATGGAGGCACCATAAAAATTATTTTATTTTAATAAATGGATTTGTGACTCTCTATAAAAAGCAATTATTGGAACTTTTATTAAGAAAAAACTTATTAACAGACAGTCTATGTTTCATCATTATTCATTTCACTAATAGCGAAATGGATATTATTGTCATTCCAAATTCTGACAGTTTGTAATACGCACACGCACACACACATACCACAAAAAAATTGCTTACCATGCATTGATCACAATCAGAAAATAAAGTAAAACTTCCTCAGTGTTGAACGTGCATAATGCGGAAAACTGTCTAATGTGAACATGAATCGTGGTCTTGCAAAATATCACTTCTAGTTATTACATTGTATAATGCGGAATCTTGTCTAATACGGAAAAAAAATTGGTCCCTTGAGGTTCCGCATTGAGCAAAGTTTACTATATATTCTTTAACATATTGAAACAAACATCAAATTTAAAAAAATCTGTCTCAAAACTTTTTAAAACGTCTGCACTTCTTTGCACTTTTTATTGTATGTATACAAATGTTTCTTTAATATATCACACGTGTTTAATATTTACATTACTGAATTTTTCTATTTATTGATGGATTTGTGAACAAAAATTCTTGAAATTATTTCTCATAAAATGTCTCTAAAAATCAAAACTTTTCTGTGGAAATTAGCTCAAAATGTCGCATTTTCACAAACGCCCAAACGAAAGTTTTTCAAAAAATCTTCAAATTTTTCAGCGAAAATTTGCAAATATCTCAATGTTTTACCCTTCTGTAATATTATTAAATACATATTCCAATTATATTATTATTAGACCGAAAACTTGAAAAATTGTGGGAAAAAAAATGTCGATTTGGGGCCGGTAGGTAGCTGCTAGGAAGAGGGTGGTGCAATACCTCAAAGCTACTTTAATTTCTAAAGAGATTATAAAACTAAGTAGTGCGAGAGAGTCTTTGGCATACATTCTGTAGCACTACTATTACATTTATGAGTAAATATACTTCAAATGATTTTGAAAGATGTTTCTCGAAATCTTTTGAAAGAAAAATGATTTTAAAAGAAGTTTTCTGTGAAAATAAGCTAAAATTTGCGCACTTTCAGAAACCCCAAAACAACATTTTCTCAAAACGGGCGCAAATTTTTCAACGAGAATTTGTACATAAGAGCAGGTTTTACTTTCCTAAAATTTAAAAGTCATATTTTTATTATGCAATTAGAAGAACAAAAAATGAGCAAATGTGAAAAAAATGTCTTTTAGGTGCCGATGGAGCGGTATCCGAAAATCTAGACGAGACATTAGGAAACTAATTAGAATCAGAAAGTCCGTACTATACTTGAGCACCTGACTAATTTTCTGAATAAAATCTTTAAATAAGGTCATCTAGAATTTTTTGAAAATACGAATAACTTTCCCCTAATCTTTGCTTGAAGTAAAGATAATTTTTGAAAAATATTTTCTGAAAATATTTTTCTTTATTTTTCTCCCATATTGCCAAGTACGCTCATAAAAAATTACGCAAATCTAATTTTCCTTAAACTCTATAAAGTTTCCAATATTGCGAGTTACAAATAAAGCTAAAAGTGCGTGCTGTTGAAACACCCTTAGTTTACGTCAGAATTATTACCACTGTTGTTGTTGCTACTTTTACCTTTAATGCTATTGATTTGCCAGAAGGAATAAACGGAGGATTATAGGTTAACCTTATGAGTAAATGAGCATGCGAATTATTTATTCATTATTATATCACATTAGTAATTATTTTTTTCTCGGGTCCTTAATTTCATAGTGAAATAAAAAATCTTCCAGACATTGATATTTACGTTGGATCTGAATAGGAATTAGATGAATTTCGCTTCTGTATCAGTTTCATGGAACATGGCTGACGCTCTCGCAAATTGCTTCAGAAACTGCCCCTGGCGAGTTAAACACGAAAGACAATTTCCAAAGAATTGGAAGTTAAACTGAATCGAAATATAATTTGATACAAATTATTTAATCGTCATTGAAAATCATGATACTTCGTTAAAATTATAACTTCGACGGCGTATGAAACAAGAAACCCATAATATAAATAATCTCCGCTTCCCATGAACGCAGTATATTCACACTTCAAATAAGCATGTCCCATTGATTAATTATATTTTTACTGCCCTATTCACTACATATTTTATATTTCAATTGGAATTTTCACTTAATTTATAAGAAAATCATAAGAGGTATTGTAGCATCTACGACCTCACCTCATCATCAGGAAGGTCTGAATGTGCACGCCTCTTCACGCCAGCGTATCTAATCAGAGCAACCAGCGAACGCAGACCAAAGTCATAATGATCTTGCTTACTCAATTGCTGCTTGGCTAGATTATACAAAGTGTCAACCTGAAATGAATTGTTTGAATATTATAAATGTTTTTGTTATCACTGTAAATTTCTGACATGTAAGTACACATCGGTTGTCATCCTAAGAAAAATAAGGAATTTTGCAATTTTATTTAACTTACTTTCTTTGCCAAATTTCGTGTATCACCAAATCCTTCACCAAACAAAATAATTTCAGCAATTAACGCAGTGTCAGGCACCATCATAGATATTGGACGAAACATACTTTTTAAATTATCAGGTAACTCAGTACGCCCAGCATATCCTAAAGAATCAAAAATTCTTGACGAGTGAATGTTTTTAGTTGACACTAATGATGTTAAAAATAATGTAAGAAACAGACATTAACCTGGGTTCATGGTTATGAAAATTCCACATGTTGACACTAAACTGATCTCGGATCCTTCAAAAACAAATCTTTTTAAATGAACAGACAAAGCTCCCAAAATAGACATTATTTGTTGGGCAACAACGGACAGCACCTCAATGTTGATTCGATTGAATTCATCAAAACAACCCCAAGCTCCAGTTTGCGAAAGTCCTAAACAAAAATGATATGTTATTCAATTAGATACAGCCCAAGATAAATATTACACAATAAATGATGGAGGAAAAAATAAAGAGTAGTATGTGTCCAAGTGTAAATTATTTATTTGTATGAATACGTTGCGGATTTGTGAATATTACAGGACCATATTTATGGATGATAAGATTAAATTAAAACAAATCATATAATATTATGTTTCTCGAGGCAAAGAAACTAACTAAATATCTACTGCAACGAATAAATATTAAGTTTAACACATAATCTGAGAGTGATAAAATCTTTAAACTGTAAAACGAACATCGAAAAACTGTTGAACGCAACCTTCAAACTGTATAATTTGTTATAGAGGGAGCTGAAACTTGAGGGACTTTTTCGAAACAAGCTCATAGTCATAACGCTGCCTTTGATCATCTTATTTTTTCACGTAACTTTTTTCATTAATAGTTGAATGTGAAATGTGTTTCCGTGGAGTACTTAAGTGGCCACGCATTGTCTTAAGCCCGGCACACACGGTACAGTTTTCGCGCAGATTCTCATACAGTTTATACATAGAAACTTCAAGATCCCAAAGTAGAAGTACTACTCGCGCAACTTTTCTTGAACGATGGATTGAAGAAATGCAGACGGAGTGGGAGTATTAGTTACACAGTCGGCCGCTAGAATATTTACAGTAATGCCAACCTCTGGAAAATCAAAGTCAAACCCGCTACGTGTGCGGTGAGGTCATTGCTCTGGGTGGGCAACGACAGAGACACTAGATAGAAGTTTTAGGTGCCTCACTTGTAGGACCTGGACATACCTCAGCCATTTCTTTAGGTAATGGTGATAAAGCTAAACAGAAGTTCTCGACTATGTTAACAACTAACTTTGGCTATCTTATGTTTCGCGCCAACGAAGTTTTAATGCTTGTAACGTTGTCATCAGTGCTCGCTGCGAGCTTTTCCCTTCAACTGTTTAT
Organism: Teleogryllus occipitalis; assembly: GCA_011170035.1. Taxonomy (NCBI): domain Eukaryota; kingdom Metazoa; phylum Arthropoda; class Insecta; order Orthoptera; family Gryllidae; genus Teleogryllus; species Teleogryllus occipitalis. Next base: position 220,372 of record BLKR01000418.1, read on the forward strand.
TGTTCAAGGGAGGGGGAAGCTAGGTCATCGTTCAAGAAAAGTTGCGCGAGTAGTATAAAAGCCAAAAGCGCATACACGATCTGTGCGTTTTCTGCACGAATCACCACAAGCCACCCCTTGAGGATCTAAGTCCGAGTACTGTCATTGGTTGTATTTCTGTGTGCGCTTTATGGCTATGATCTTCATTTGAGATTAATTAACCATGAGGAGTATAGGGAATAAAAATAAGAAGGCAGGAATTGGGTAAAAGGAAGTTTATCACAATATATCACATCACACAATCACACTTTGACACACCTAACCAAAAAATCGAATGTCCGATTACCGTTAGTGAACGATTCTGCCGCTAGAGACGCTTAATTCGAAATGAAGGTTTTCTGCATGAAAAATTATGAACATGCTCGTATAGAAAACATGCAGTCTGTACTAAACGTTTTCTGTACGTCCAATCTGCACGAAAACTCTACCGTGTGTACCGAGCTTTATGAATTGGAATATCAGTTGACTGAGGATAAGTTTATTAAAACATCTAAGTGCTATCGACACCCACCAGAGAAGCATCTGCCCATGCTCTTGTAGTCCAAGCCCTCGGAGCAATTGAGGACGATGACGTAGCAGCCCAGGGACTTGCCCAGGTCCTTGACCGTCTCCGTCTTGCCGGTGCCCGCGGGCCCCTTGGGGCTGCCCCCGCGGTGCAGGTGCAGGGCGGTGGTCAGCGTGATGTAGCACCTGCGACAGCGCGCGTCAGCCCTCGCACGGTGCCAATCCCAGAATGCATTGCAATACAATCGAAGCAAGTGATTACGTGTTTAAGACAAAATGCTACATGGATTTATCAATACTAGTGGAAACCCGTGCGATTAAATCACACGGGAAGTTTAATCCTTTTACTTGTCAGGATATTTATTTACTATCGTCTCCTATATTATTTCAGTAGTGTACATACCATTTGCGGCTCTCACAAGCAACCAATCCTTGTAAATGAGGACTCTAAAGAAACAGAATTGCACTCTGACGTGACGAATTGCATTCTGACTTTCAAACTATAAAGGATTTGTTTTCAAAACGCATCTAAATATTCATGACAAGTGCAATCCGCATCACTCAGTCGTATTTCTGAACCTATTCGTTAAATAACTCCTGAACTATAGGTTTCAGGGACTTAAAATTCAAACTTTTGAGACCAAAGGCCTCAAAGAAACGTTCCTTACATGATAATCTACAGGATAAGAACTTCTTAAACATTCTATTACATTTGTGCTGATTTGACGTTTCTCAATTTTCCCCCCTCTGTTCAGAGCCTATAGAATCTGCAACTATATGTGAAATTAAACTAATTACTTGATATTTCACTGGTGTACCTCTCTGCTCGGGAATAACGTTAAATAAGAATAGTTTGCACTGGCAAGGGTGTATTATATTGTTATCAATTACAAGGAGACATATAGAACAAGTGGCGGAGGATAAGAGGGTCTTGAAGAAAAAGATAATAGTACAGACTTAATATGGAAATGGAAAAATAGGGAAGAGAGTGGGGAGCAAGTGCGAGAGTTCTCGCACGGGTACGCTAGTATTCATCTATTCAGACAGGAAAAGAAGTTCATTTTTCTAAAGCGTATTCTCTCCCTAGTCTGGCCTGGCGTTGCCTGCTCTGCCCTGCTCTGCTTTTCCCTGCTCGCGCCTGCCCTGCCTTAACGGCCAAACCCACCCTGCTCCTTGTCAGCGTCCTCGCCCTGAGATGCCTTGTCTGACCCTGATACTACCCGTCTTACCGACAGGTTGTGCGTGATGCCGACATTTCAAAAAACGTTTCATATTAATGTTTCTATAACATACGCAAAAATGTATTTTTGAAATTATATATGAAATTTTTGATAAATGTAATTTCGAATTAGATTGGTGTATTTTATAATTTGTGTATTTTAATATTACATATTATACCTGATTTTACACATTTATTACATATTTTTACTGTTTTCATTACATATTAATGTACTACGTATTTTGACGTTTCATACAAAATATTTTTCCGGTCTCTAATAATATGTATATTACAATGATTTTCTGCAAGTTTATGTGAAAACATTGGCAGTTTTTGAGGTAAAACAACAATTATTATTGGTCTCTGAGCATAAGTTGGTAAGCGCAAAGTATAAATATGGACTTTACCAACGTATACCCAGACACCAAAGATAGGGTTATATACTGTGAACATTTTCTGTACTTGTAGTCCCTTCCTTGAGAACTCAGAAGGTCACGTAATTCATCATCAAGATGTTGCTCCGATAGCCAAAATAAGATAGCAACACCGGTTATTGGCACGAAGGGATTACTCATTGCAAGGTTTCCAATTGTTTTGTACACAGTCGACAAGCGTTGAATGTCGAAATTAGAAATTTCGAAATATCAGGGATTTCAACGAAAATGAGGCCTGCGCCATTATTTTAAGTGTCTTTTACACTATCCTGGGACAAAGGTTAATAAAAAATGGAACCATTTTTTAGCAAATTTTGAAAATGTAGCTTAGGTTTCAAGAAAAGTACCACCAAAAATTAAAATATCCATTTCCATCCGAAACTCACTGGGACTCTGGTTCGTTCAGATCGATCGTGGAATTGGTGGATCGGGAAATCGATTGGAGAAAATTGTGTGAACGATTTACGTGCTAGTGTTGACCACAGACGGACGAACAGACTGACAGACGTTTTGCCGTCAAGCGATATTTTGGTGTTAACGACCCACAAAACATGGATTCTGACTACACAATGTGTTAGAGGACGTAATTTGCTACATATGGGATCCGAATTTATTCACTTTTTCGTTACCAGGATTTGAAATTTTTTTTCGGTCAAAAAATCTTCTTTTTCCGCAACATTACAGTAATTACTATAAACTACATAAACAGTGCGTAAGAAAATATAATGATTCGATGCCGGCCTAACTTACTAAATAAATACATAAAAACTACTTCTATTTGGCAGAACAAAGTATCTGATGAATTATGTTTGGTGTGCACTAGGCATTTATAAGATTCAAATATCTTTCCAAATTTGAAAGTCACAAATTTTCAAAATCTTCTATGTGTGCTAGACAATGTTTTATCTACTCGTATATTCACGTTTAATCTCAATTCAGAACGCTAGCAGAATTTCTTTGATAATATGTAATAGAAAGAATCGCCAAAAACAACCTGAGTTCCAATACAAGGAACAATGACTGTAATAATTTCAAAGAAATTCAATATTATATCTACTTTAGACAGCTTTAAAGATATTATGCAAAAATAGTACAAAAGAGCTCTAAAATATTACTTCAACTCTCAAATGAGTAGTTTAGTAAACCTAGTCCGTCGTTGCTACCCCATTTGGGCTGCGGCTTTGAAGATCTTCAATGTCCAAGTAGGAAGCAGAGTCAAAGGGATGGTCTTTGAGAAGCTGTGAATCACAGTCTAAATTACAAAGTAAAAGCCGGAAATAGAATTATTCCAAGTTGAAGTTCGGATGCCGAACCATTGCAAGAGAATCGTTTCGTATCTCGAAGAATTGGGAAGGTAACTCCAGATTTGTCTCAAGTTCCCCAAATTATCAGCTTTTTTTGGGTCAGTTTTATTGTTTGGCAGTTCCCCCCAAATGCAGGAAGACGTCCCGAAATCAAAACAATTACCTGTCAGTTAAAGGTGTAATTACAAGACGGCCAGAATTACCAAGATATTCATATCCATATGTAAAGTAAGTATTGGTCTGTCGAATTATACAGTCATCAATATCACGATCCCAGAAAAAACGTAATTGTGAAAGCCATTCAAAGACTGTGACGTCTCTACAATCTGCAAAACAATGAAATTTGTTTTGAATTCATCTCGGTGAGAACATAATTCAAAGAATTATTTTTCATTAATTACTCACTTGCTTTATACATTTTGTCCACGACATCGCGAGCATGGATTTCAATAGTTACCAATGCTACAACTTTTAGCCTGTCTAGTTTTGTCAAACTTCCTCGAATTGCTTCAGAGAATTTGCTAAGAATAGCGTTCTGGAAATAACACAAACATCAAATAGACTGATGAAATTTGAAGCTAAACTGGTGTCAAAAGAAGTACATTTAATGACTGTAATTACCTGTTTTTTTCGGACCCTCTTTAAAGGGGTACGTGTCTCCAGAATCTTGCAGTGAGCCAACGCTCTGATACAATCAGTTGTCCATTGAATCTGAATTATGAAAACATTTGTAAAAGCAGTATGAATAAAAAATAAACACATCTGGGAGAAAACTTGGGAAATAAACATTTTGATTCTACAAAAAGGTAAATAAAGATATTTCTAGGCTTCTGATTAAAAAAACTGCGAATGATGTTGAATTGTAAACAATTCGAAAATGCAAATGATGTTGACGTTAGGTTTCAACTGCAACATGTAGAGATAACCTAAATAAATTATTGTTCTAAAGCAAGCAAATTAGGTTTATTACCATTATTATTAAAATGTAGCATTTTAATGAACTAGATTCCAAACAATGAAGTATTGTAAAACCTTGTTCAGTACAGACAACGTATCGGTCGTCAATCCATCGGGAAGTGTCCGGCGAGTCGAGCATTGCCTGCAAAGCACTGGCTCTCTCCGGGTTGAAAGACGGGCCACTCCAGCTATCCTAGAGAAGGTGCCAATCGGCTCGAATGCGTTCTTGGCACTTCCAGAACACATTTTCATTTACTCATGGGAACAAACCATACGGTGACTTTCTTCTCAGCAGAGCGCCGGATCTCTTCTTACGCATGACGATTTTCTAAGTACACTTCATCTTAATTATCCCTAACGGGTTTCATCAGGTGATTTGGAAGGTCATACTTCATGACATTACAGATATTTATTATGTATTCGACTATTTTATGTGAGATCATGAACTATTACAATGCCATCTGTTGAAATAAATATATTTAAAGGAACTTGTTGACTGGCTTAACACCGATGACAGCACATCATAAACTGCTTTACTTTATTCATCTACTAACACTACTCACCATCTTGTACCGTACTAATAGTTTTAGTAACATATAAATACTACTATTACAAAATGTACTTTGGATCGAACTAGAAGATCAATTAAGGATTTGCGCTACTCGTAGTGTGCGGTGTTTGTTTTTAAGACTTATAAAACTGGACAAAGGGGAGGAAACAATCACTAATTTTTGGAATACCCATGATGTGACGTCAACCTTAAAAGTGCCGTCTGTTATTTTTATACAAGCAAAACACTTTATGGGTTTTAATGCAAGTAACAAAAGCAGAATGATACACTAAGGCGACAAAAGTCATGGGATAGCAATAAGCAAATATACAGTGGTAGTAGTATCGTACACAAAAGATGTATAAGGGCATTGCATTAGCAGAGCTTTCATTTGTATTCGATTCATCCGAAGAGGCTTCTGACGTGAATATGCCCACAAGACCGAAATGAACAGGCTTAAAACTTAGAATGGTAGTTGGAGCTAGCAGCATGAGATATTCCATTTCGGAAATCGTTAGGGAATTCATTATTCCCTCATCCACAATTTTAAGAGTGTGCCCAGAGTACACCTTATTTCAGGCATAACCTCTCACCACAGACAACGCAGTGGCCTTCGGCCTTCACTAACCGAGAGCAGTGGCGTTTGCGCATAGTTTTCAGTTCTAACAGACATGTAACACGGGGTGAAATAACAAAAATTAGTGTGCGAAGTTTGACGAACGTATCCTTTAGGCCAGTGCGTTGAAATTTGGTTTTAATAGGTTGTGGCAGCAGAAGACCGACTCGAGTGCCCTTCCTAACAGCACAACATCGCGTACGGCGCTTCTTCGGTGCTCGTGAACATGTCCATTTGAATCCTAGGCGACAGTTAAGCCCTGGCTTGGTCAGATGAGTCCCGATTTGATTTGGTAAGAGTTGAGAGTGATCGAGTATGGGGCAGAGCCAACGAAGCCAAGTACCCAAGTTTTTAACAAGGCACTGTGCACACTGGTGGTGTCTCCATAATGCTGCGGGCTGATGGTACATAGAATACTACTTGGGGGTTTCTTGGTCCATCTGAACCGATCATTGACAAGAAATGTCTGTTTAGTTATTTGGAAACTATTTGCAGCCATTCATTGAATTTGTTTCCAAACGGCGGTGAATTTTTATGGATGACAATTCGCCATGTCACTGGGCCACAATTGCTTGCTATTGGTTAGAAGAACATTCCAGATAATTCGAGAGAACGATTTGGCCGCCTAGGTTGCCCGACACGAATCGTATCGAATGAGACATAATCGAGAGGTCAGTTGCACAAAATATAGCACCGGCAGCACTTTCGCAATGATGTACGGCTATAGAGGTAGCACGGCTCAATATTTCTTCAGGTGACTTCCAACGACTTGTGAGTCTCTGCCACGTCAAGTTGCTACAGTTCGCCGGGCAAAAGGAGGTCTTATACAATTAGAGGTGGTACCTTATGACTTTTGTCACCTCAGTGTATATCCCAAGTTGCACTCTGCTATGAAACCAGTAGACATGGTTCTGGTATTCCTACATCGGATATTCCCGCCGACTTTCGAACTCACCAATGATTACAGATTACAGGTGGACAGGGTGAGGGGATGCCAATGAAAGCCACAGGAGAAAATCGCAGAGACAAATATTCGTTACCACACGAACAAGATCTTACTGCGTTGCTGTTTATACAGTTAACGTAAAAGTGAAATTTGGTAATAAACTCACTAGTTCATTTTATATATGCAATATCTTATGAAAATCATGATTATCTTTTTAAAAGAAAATATAAGAATATTGCATTCTTGATTTGTCAAGAATGGGGAAAACTAAAGTCATTTTTGAAACCAGTAGTATTGAATTACTGAGAATAACCTTTCAAATTAGTTACCTGCGACAGCCTTGGAACCCTTTCCTCTGGGTGTTCAAAGAGGTAAAAATAAATTAACTAATGATATTTGTAAACTTTATTAATTTAGTATGTTAGGCTTATTATAACAGTTATTGTTTGATTATTATTGTTATTTTTATTGCTATTATTATTGTGTTAATTACTATTAAATGCGTTCCTGTATTAAATATATAATTATATTCAAAATAGTATTGTATTGAAGTGTGGTGACGTGTTGTGTAGTGTAGTACAGTATAGAAGTAGAAAGAAGTGAATTGCAAATGTTGTGAAGTGAAGTGAAAGTGAAGAGAACGGACGTGTAATTAAAAAGTCGTGTAGACTCTTGTATTTAATAGTTTAAAATAACTGTGCAGGTCAGCCATAAAATGTAGTTAATGCTATTATTTTTATCATATTATTATTATTATTATTATTATTATTATTATTGTTGTTGTTGTTGTTATTATGATTATTATATCTTTAAATAATTTAAAGTTACATTGTTAAGTAATATGTAAATTGTAGTGTCCAGCCACCAGGTAGTATATACGTACCTGCCGAAATAATAAATATCTAAATGTAAAACAGCTCTGAACAAGAGTTAATTTGCCTTCACTGTGCAACCGCTCTGGGGCCGCACGGCGATCCCTGACTGAGAACGAGGCGAGGCGTACCTGGCTGGCGGTGATGCAGGACTGCCCCGGCCATTCCTTAATCCACGAGTCGCGCTTGTTCAGCTTCTTCCGCAAATCGGTTTTGCACGCTCTCAGCACGTCCCTCAGCGTCACTCGCATTTTGGCCTCTGAAACACGCCACAGGCGATCGTTTCATTCCCTCACACACACGTGGGAATGACCAAAGTGGCGGCCTACTTCCGAAAGGTCACCACTCAAAGTTTAATGAATATGACAGTTACCTCCCTTGAATTTTAAAATTATTATTAATTTTGAACAGTTACGCCCTCAATTTCAAATTAAAGTGATGTAAACTAACATTTATCAAAGCGATATCAAACTTGAAAACGGCAATATCTCAAAACTTTCAAACGACACTCAAACGTGAATTTTCAGTTGTCAGCTTTTAGAGCTCGGATGATGATTCAAGGAGATCCTAAGAACTCCACCTCCCTGAACGTAAAAAACACTGATTAACTTGTCAATGTAAACTGTAAAGTTGATTTTATATTATTATTATTATTATTATTATTATTATTATTATTATTCCTAATAATAATTTATGAGATAGTTCGGGAAGCGGGAGCAGAGTAACTCCGAGAACCTCAGAGCGTGTGCGAGTGGATGTAAATTCGGGACCGCAACATCTCCGATAGCGAAAGGAAAGTGAAAGGTTAGAGTATAGAGAATATGTGTAATACTGCAGAGAAAACAGACGATATTTAGAACTCTTATTAGGAATGGGAGAGAAACTAAACAAGTCGAACTAAAACAGCACATTATTTCTCGTATTATATGTAAATGCTCAGCAATATTAAACCACTTCATCAAAACGTTTACATTTGTTCGGGGTTTTCCTACACCTAAAATAATGAGGATAGAGATTTATTTTCTTAATGAAATCTTTTGGTTAAAAACAGATCTTGAACAAAGGTCATGTACACTTTCGACCATACGAGTAGTTTTTGCTTTTTTCTTGCGTGATACTTAGGCAAGTTTTAAGCAGTTATTTTCACAAAAACGGCTTAATTTGTTTTAATCCTCAGAAGGTAGAATACAGCGGTAAAGAGATTAGTGATGAGCCCGTTTCCTGCGAAATTTCCTGTATTTCCGAGAATTGCAAACAAAAATAAAAAATATTAACATCCCAAAACAAGAATATTGATGAGAGAGATTTTTTGTTAAGTGAAATATGTTCTAAAAATACTGTCATTAAAATAGGTCATATACATTTAAAAAACATTAGTAGTTTAGCGTAATTTGAGCAAATCTTCAAAATTTCAAAATGTTACAGCTGTATGAAATGCAGCTTAATTTATCGAATTTATATTAGCAAAGAATTAGGTTTGTTCACCGTAATGTTCAACACTCGACGGCACCCGCCAGCAGCGACTGCTGCGCAAACTCAATGTACTCGCCCTCAGATGAGAACATGTTCTTCCACTTGGTTTCCACTTAATTAATTAGTGCATGCTGTGCTCACCCAGTTCCACCAGCCACCACTCGACGGCCCCCGACAGTAGCAGAGGCTGCACGAACTCGATGTACTCGCCCTCTGCTGAGAACATGTTCTTCCACTTGGTTTCCACTTAAATTAGTGCATGCTGTGCTCACCCAGTTCCACCAGCCACCACTCGACGGCCCCCGACAGTAGCAGAGGCTGCGCGAACTCGATGTACTCGCCCTCTGCTGAGAACATGTTCTTCCACTTGGTTTCCACTTAAATTAGTGCATGCTGTGCTCACCCAGTTCCACCAGCCACCACTCGACGGCGCCCGACAGTAGCAGAGGCTGCGCGAACTCGATGTACTCGCCCTCTGCTGAGAACATGTTCTTCCACTTGGTTTCCACTTAAATTAGTGCATGCTGTGCTCACCCAGTTCCACCAGCCACCACTCGACGGCCCCCGACAGTAGCAGAGGCTGCGCGAACTCGATGTACTCGCCCTCTGCTGAGAACATGTTCTTCCACTTGGTTTCCACTTAAATTAGTGCATGCTGTGCTCACCCAGTTCCACCAGCCACCACTCGACGGCGCCCGACAATAGCAGAGGCTGCGCGAACTCGATGTACTCGCCCTCGGCTGAGAACATGCCCTCCCCCTCCGGCTTCGAGCTCGCCGACGGCTGCGAATGCAACACAGTCTCTTAGACAATGCTCGTTATGTCAGTTTGTGGAGAAATAAAATCACCGAACTGAAATTTCCTCACGAATTTCCTATCTTCCAGAAAATGTTGTTTATAAAGGGGTATTTTTGCTACAATTAGATGGTTAGGTTTACCTGATGGATCAAGAACTCAGCTGCTATAAATTATTGAAATCATCTCAATCAAGCGATCTTCAATTTCCATTTGTCAAATCCATGTGAAAGTTCATTTGAGTTGTAGTTTAGCACATGCGTCAGAGTTAATGCATATTAGTTCTATTCCAAAGATTGTTACGATTGGTGGATGTGCCGAGGACATAGACACACGCAATTATTGTACCCGATAATCTGGATGCCTATATTGTGACGGATCACATGCCTACGTGATACTTTAGCCTACAGAATCAACGAACGAGTTTCAGCGGTCCACATTATCTCTCTTGATTTCTAAGGATCTCGAACTTCTATGTAACAACCCGCACGAAATAAATGAAAAGAGTTATGTATCCATTAATAATTGAACGCGACTGTGTCATTTTCTACACGACCGCTGAGGCGGCCTGCCCGTTGTTCTTTGAACATGCACGTGCAAAGGGAGGCGTGCAAAGGAGTGAGGCATCATATCCATATTCGTCGTGACCTGACGAAACTGCAATATTCTAAAAAGGGAGGTAAGTTACGATATTATTGTGTATTATATTCTTGATCAGTGTTTTTCAAAGTGGTCCAGGTGGACCCACAGGAGTCCAGGGGAGACTCAACGGGAGTCTACGTTGCTGTGAAAAAAATGGGGGTACACAAATCGTAAAGGGGGGCCAACGAAAATGTTATCTGGTTTCGATAGTAAATAACAACTAGTGGTGCTGCAGAATGGAACAGACTTTCTCATAGTAAAGTTTTCTAATTTCGTTGGTGTGGTCTGGCTTTAAGGTCTTGCGCCATTCTCTAGGCAGCTGCCATCTATCGTCGCCCAAAGTACATTTTTGGACATTTTCTCAACTTTTTACTTTCCTAGTAGTACAATCGAATTATTACTTCAAAAATATCAGAGAAGAGTTAAAACTCGTCCTAAATATAAATTTCATTGTAAAATTGGGAGCCCTTTTTTAAAAAAATGGCGAATAAACATTACTGTAAATGCGAAATTTGAAGCTCTTCTCATAGGAATCTATTGAGTTTTCGAAAAAGTTCAATTGATGTCATTTTAAATACTTCCACTCACAAATATAACATTGCATACAAATCTATGGAAATGTCCGTATTAACGGCGTGAGAAATTTTTCAAATATATTATATTAGTATCATTTTTGAAAAATAAATGAATACACCAAAATGAACTTTACGTCATATTAGCACTATCTATTGGAAAATTTTGAAGAACAAATTTAGAGCCATTTTTGAGAAAAGAACGTTTGAGCATTTCTGAAAATGCGGAATTTAGAGCTCATTTTTACAGAAAACTATTGAGTTTTTGAGAAACTATATTTGACATTATTTAAAACACATGTATTCATAAATACAAAAACGTAAAGAAATCGCCTTTAATGTAAATATTATCGACGTGAGAGACAAGTAAAAAGAATTGATTTTTTATTTTTGAGAAAACAAAAGAATATAGCAATATGTCATTTATGTCATGGTATCGAGTTCGTTTGGCACTAACCCTACCAAAAATGGAAAGAAAAAAATTGGAGTCGGTTTTGAGAAAATATAGTTTTTGTAATTTTTTAAAACTTCAAATATTGCACACACTATTGCACGAAAACTACTAAAATTTCAAAAAAACCTCCATGACCTTATTAAAAGAACTATTTATTGACAACAAATTTCATTTCAAGGAAAAATGCCTTCAATTTTGTAGTTGTAGGAAGACGCCGAAAAAAATCAAACTTTTGCATTTTCGAAAATTCAGAGTTAACCATGAAAATGGGGCCTATGCCACCTTTATAAGTGTATTTTACACTATTATTACAAGAAATTTAAAGCAATAATTTGGAGCGGTTTTTGAGAAAATTTTGAAAATGGCTGTGGGACTTCATGTAACGTACCCCCAAATTTCAAAGAATGTTTTTCAAAATCTGAAAGCTTGAACTAGAGCCAGATCACGAATGCAAATTATGAAGTTCTTTTTCAAAAAGTATATTAAGTTTTCGAAAAACTTCATTTGAAGTAATTTGAAGAACTTCCACTCACAAATTCAATAATTGTATTCAAATCCATTGAAATGTGTATATTAACGGCGTGAGAGATATTGAAATATTACGTTTGTGTAATTTTTGAAAAAACAAAAGAATGCCCCAAAATTAACTTTACGCCATATTAAACAGTGACTTTACCACTATCTGCTGGAAAATTTGGAGCCATTTTTTAGCAAATGACATTTGCGCGTTTCTGAAAATGCGTAATTTTAAGCTCATTTTAACAAAAAACTGTTGAGTTTTAGAGAAACTTTATTTGACATTAATTAAAGCACATTTACTCATAAATACTGTAACGTGAAGAAATCGCCTCTCATGTAAATATTACCGCGCGACGTGAGAAACAAGGCACAAAAAATACATTTTTGTAATTTTTGTAAAAAAAAAGAATAGAGCTACATGGCGTTTATGTCATCGTGTAGGGCACATTTGGCAGTATCCCTAGGAAACATTTAAAGATATAATTTGGTGTTGTTTTCGAGAAAATATTTTTTTTGTATTTTTTAAAGTGCAAATATTGCACACACTATTGCACGAAAACTACTACAATTTTCAAAAAAGTCTACACGTCTTTAATAAAAGAACTATTTAAGGACAACATATTTCAATTGAAGAAAAAACTTGTCCAATTTTATAGTTGTAGAAAGACGCCGAAAGGAATTCAAACTTTTGCAATTTTCAAAAATTCAGACTTAACCGCGAAAATCGGACCTATGCCACCTTTATGAGTGTATTTTACTCTATTTTTACATGATATTTAAAGAAAAATAATTTTAGCCGTTTTTGAGAAAATTTTGAAAATGTCGGGGGGCTTCATGTAAAGTACCCCCAAATTTTAAAGAACGTTTTTCAAAATTTCAAATCTTCAACTAGAGCCAGATGGACAGGGGTTTCTTCAATTTGGAAAAGTACGTGTGGGTTAGGCGCTAGGTTTGTTCACATTTAACAGAGGGAGGGACAGGCGGACGGACGTTTTGAAAAAAACACTTATTCGGTTCCAGGGGACCCCAAAACGTGTATTTACGTTAAAATCTCGAAATCGATTTTCTGCAGCATTACACAACTTTTTCTATGCTACGTACATTACTCCCCTACATACGTATGTATACAAAATTAAAAAGGACGAAATACGACTTGTGCTGTGCTGGAAATCGTGAATGAACTTATTTCATTCTTCACCAATATAAATACTAATGCCAAGGGCGAACGTTCCTCATTTGTTTCTGGAATTTTGAAAAAAACTAGTGGTGCTACAGAACGGCACAGACTTTTTCGTAGTAAAGTTTTCTAATTTTCTTGGTGTGCACTAGCTTTACGATCTTGCCCCATCCTTTTGCCAGCTGCCATCCATCGCCTTTCAAGGGACATTTTTTGACATTTTCTCAATTTTCGTTTTCCATAAAATGGAAAATTTCATTGAAAAATTTGGAGCCGATTTTTGTGGAGACGGCGTTTAAGCGTTACTGTAAATGCGAAATTTGACGTTTTCACAGAAAATTTTGATTATGATTGTTCGAAAAAATTCATTCCAAGCACATGAATTCTACAACTACAAATGGCTGAAAATGTGTATATTAACGGCGTGAGATACATTTCAAATTAATTACATTAATTTTAAAGTAATTAATTTTTGGAAAATAAAAGTATACAGCAAAATGAACTTTACGTCATATAAAAAAGTGCAATTAGCCCTATTCGGTGGAAGAATTTAAAAAAGAATTTGGAGACATTTTTGAGAACACGGCGTTTCTAAAAACATGGAAATTTGAGCTCATTTTCACAGAAAATTGTTGAGTTTTCGAGACAAGTTATATGACATTATTTAAAGTAAATATACTCATAAATATGTGAAAAAATGTATACTAATGGAATTAGTAACAACGCGAGAGCCAAGTCAAAAAAATTACATTTTTGTACGTGAGCGGATAACGAACGTGAACGGATATCGACTTCTTCCACGAGGTGCAAAAAAAAAAGAAACGGAATTCGAGCCACAGGGGTGTGCTGCTGGACAATGTAATTTAGAAATTATACTTTATATTTTTACCGAAGGAGCTAGCAGTGCGACTCGATCGTAACGACACCATAAGAGACTGAAATATCGCTACACGCGCCGAATTCAGTTTCGAAACTTGGCCTTAGAATGTATATTGTCCGAGTTGTAATTTTGAATATTCTATGATAAAAATATGGGATAATTAACTTTGTTGTGACGAACAAATACTGAACTAGTATTTAACGCGTGCTAGGGTATCTACGAGGTGAGTGGGGAAACCTTAATTGATGGAGGTTACGGCAACGCGCAGTGAAATTGAGAGTGCAATAGCCCTTAAACAAGGACATATTTGTTAATTCCGCAATCCGGAAAGATTGAAGGTAGGAGAGGGGGAGCGTGTATTATAGTGGGGTGAAAGAGGTGAAGAGAGGACAGTTTTATTTTTCAATGTAAATAGAATAGGTATAGATATTTATTGTATTCAAAAGAAAGGGTGTTATAAAAGAGTGTCCATATGAATTGAGGTTTTTCATGTTGAATGGTTCAGCCTACTAACTAAAGGCCAGTATCAGTAACATGTTGGCATTTTCTGTACAATCAGGGAAAGTACTGAAGAATTGTTACATAGTGTTTTAAGCACTTTGGTTTTTGAAATTCAACATTTAAGAAATGGGATCCCAGAACCAATCTATGAAAATTATCAGAAGTTCAGGTGTATCAGACCTAGGATAATAGTGTATGTTATTGAAGAGTGTATATACTTTGGGTGTGCTGATTTTAGTGATTTTTTTGTATTTAAAAAAATTGTATATTTTCAAGGCAATAGTTCAAGGCAATTACAAGGCAATTACATATTCTTTTGTGTAATTATTGATGGGTTTGAGAATATTCAAATTGAATATGTGTACTTGCACTAGAAGACAGCCAATGTAATCATTCTTTAATTATGTAGTTCCCAAATTTCTGAATGCCAACTCTCAGATTCCGTAATTATTTTATTGGATTTTATATAATTATAAAGTCCATATTATAGTGAGACTGCACTTTATAAATGTAGTAATCGTCTGGCAAAGATATTTAAATATAGTTTGATATGGAAATGCTAACCTCTCTTGGCAGATGGGACGGACGTGTAGGTGTGGGTGGATCATAGGAGAGGCTAGTTGGTCGCAGTAAAAATGCTTGAAAGAATGTAATTATGTGCCATGAATAAGTCTGCCAACGTGGTAAATAAGACAGAACTAATATCTAGTTCTGCCACTTCAGATATCATTAAGATATGTTAAGGGGTACTTTACATTAAAGCCCTATGACAATTTCAACATTTTCTGAAAGTTTGCTGTGATTTTTTTCCACCATTTTTTTGCTCCAGTAGAAGAAAGTTCATTTATAATAATAGTATAGTTCCGAATTTCATTAAAACCTATGAAATTCAGAAAATTGCAACGTTCACATTTATTTTCCAACCTGACCTACACCTCCAATATTACAGCCAGATATTTCTTTCTCAATGCAGTTTACCCTCGACTTAAGGTTTGTAAATGATATAATGCACTATCATGCTCATTCTACCAGTAAATAAATAAAACGTACTAAATCGAAAATAAAATTAATTTTCGATTGACAATACGATCGATTGATAATCAATTGATTGTTGAACCTATTTCGAGGCTTCGAGATCGTATGAGATTCTCCTCAAAATTGCAAAGATTATGAAAGGGGAAAACTAAAGTTTGAACTATTTACTGGAATAAAAAATATTTAATTTCGTAACACTGCAGGACCTCTTTCAAAATTTTCAGAGCGGGCCGTGTCCCCCTTGCCTCCGCCCTACGCGCAAGTCTGAGCTGGTTTTGCTTCTTTCCGCTTGACACGTCTCACCTTAGCACCACATTCAGTTGCCTGCACGCAAGATTACCCTAACACATTTACAATTGAAACATGTACAAACGCAATAAATTAAATTAACCGCTGCCTTAAAAGTGAAATTGTTCCGCCATTGCAAATGTTGCACAATTGATTCTACACATTATTTTATGAAATTAAGTTAACATAGTTTATATCAACATTACAGTGAAATTTACTCTAAAGTAATAAAAATTGTACGACAAAGTTTGTGTTTTATGTACCTCATTTGATTAGTTTATACGTAATAAATGTAATAAAAACCTTTCGTTCTAAGAGAAAATTTGAACTACACACTTACCTTGTGTATCTTGAGTTTGGTCAGATTGTCAAAACATTTCTTAAGATGCGGTTGAACCAATTCAGGTCTCTTAGACTGGGCCAAAATTTCAAGTAAATCATCATTCGATATGAAGTAGAAACGAGGGAAAATGTGACGTTTTGTTTCCAAATATTTTTCTAAACCTCTCTGGATGTCCTCCAATTTCGTATTCAAGTAATTGAGTAGTTTGAAGAGGCCTAAAAAATAGGCATTCGTTAGTTCATTCCATTAGTCCATGAATACAGGGTTTGAGCGACGCACCTGGGATGGTGGCCGCGTTGAGAGCGTTGTCCGCGTCGTTCATCTGCGTGGTCACGTCCATCCAGCAGTCCGTCACTTTGTCGAACTCGTCCGTCTCCTT
Source organism: Teleogryllus occipitalis (assembly GCA_011170035.1). Lineage (NCBI taxonomy): Eukaryota > Metazoa > Arthropoda > Insecta > Orthoptera > Gryllidae > Teleogryllus > Teleogryllus occipitalis. The sequence goes on from BLKR01000418.1 coordinate 236,871, forward strand.
CGGGAGCTGCCGTCGAATGTCCTCTCCGATGAAGATGTTCTGCAAGCAATTTTATTTGAGGAGTTCAATTATTATTTAATAGAGATCGGCCAATCGTTTGGACAGATCGATCACGGAATATCAGCTTGGGGAAAGTCCTGTGATCGGTTGAGGCCTCACAGTCAGATGTTTTGAAATCGCTGGCGCTCCAAAATGGCCTAGGCCGTTTTTTGTACTAAATAATTCACGTTTTTTTCTTGAACCAGAGCTACCTTTTCCGGGTTTACTCCACCACCTTCCCAGTTGCATCTATCAGAGCCTTGACTGCTGCTCCCACAATTCACAATGAAGAGCTCCCTCGTGCTCCCCAACAGCCCTTCGGTCCTTACGCCCTATTCAATCTCTCACTGGTACCGTTCCATGTGCATCCATGATAGCCTACGACCCCTCCTCGCTACTTGTTATTTATCGTATACGGAGTAATATACGTAGTATAGAGAAAGTTATGTAATGCTTCGGAAAATCCATTTCGAGATTTCAACGGAAATACATGTTTTGGGGTCCCCTGATACTGGAAAAGTGTTTTTTTTATTTCAAAACGTCCGTCTGTGAACACCACTAGCGCGTAGGATTTTTTTCAAATTGAAGAAACCCCTGTCCACTATCATTATTGTTCTTAGATTGAGGCTGCAGCGGTGCCACCCTGGTGGGAGATACCTGTTTGGGGAAATACACAGCAGGCCGACGTGTAGGTCGGCATCGGATTTCGCCATCTAGCTGGGGCAGAACACCGCTACCGCTCGCGATAAAATGCACTAAACTTACGGAACTAATGACCTTAGTAGTTGATACGCTTGAAAACATTAATCAAACAATGATATTACAATTACTTAAAGTTAGGATTAATTAGAGCTGATATTACAACTAATTAGAACAATTAATTAGAACTTGGATGTCAATCTCTAATTCTAATCGTAATTCCATTTGTAAATATTCGTAATAGTTTTGTAATTGTAAATCTAGTTGCAATCATGCTTGCCACCGAGCGTTAGCGCAAAGCGAACTTTAATAAATATCTACCTACCTAACATAACAGCAATAATAATGTGTGTTCACCTCCAGGTACATCCACAGCCTCTGCACCAGCAACGCCAGCTCCAGGGTCTCCCCGATGGAGGAGATGGTGCGCTCCCAGTAGTCCACCTCCTTTATGAAGGGTTCCACAAACCTGCAGTAACATTCTCACAATCTTTCGTTTCTTGCCTTTGTCTTTCATTTCACCAAAACATGACTAATGTAACTTTTTTCAGTACTCGTGCATTGAAACTAGTACTTAAAATTACTGTTTAAATTATTATGAAAGAGTTACTTTGCAATAATCCAGACTTTGGCGTACGCGTTTCGTCATGTTTCGCAGAGATGTTCTGGCAATATAAAACAAATAGGTACAGCAAATTAAACAAAGAACTGGGGCAAGTTGAGTCACTTATATCCAGGAATTCGTACTCAAAATAATGTTCGCAACACATACGATAGTTATTTTGGCGTACTTCTCCGAAAATGCAAATTTCCAGATTTCACTTGTACGCCGAAGTCTAGCTTTCTGCACTAGTCACAGAAATAACTATTACTAATAAAAACGTGTGAAATTTGGATAAAATCATTGCTTTGCAAATGATTGATTCCAGAAAGCCAAATAGTAATAAATAGGTTTTAATATGAACATTAGTTGACTCTACCGCGTAGTTTTCATAGCCGCGAGAGACGTCATTTGCTCCTCGAGCGCTTGAAAGATCTCGTCAGGTACTTTCACTCGGTATAACTCTTTATAAGGTGACATATCTATCTTTGCTTCATCCCAGAATTGTCTAATCGCTTTAATGCCCTGAAATAGATTTGTTCAGTAAATTAATAATGAAAAAATATATTGACGAGTGTCTCACATAAAGGAAACAGTACTGTGAAATAAAATCAAAGCAAGTCAGTATGATACAAAGAGAGAAGAAATTATCACGTACCTCTTCTATTTGCATTTCCATTGTGGCAGCATTCGAGATTTCACGAATTTGTTCGGCATATGCTTGGAAGTTCAATCTGACTATCGAATCTAAAGTAAAACTTGGCGAATTTTCATCGAAACGCCTAAAACAGAAAAATTAACGCTGGCATTATATTCAATCTACAACTATAACTACATCAATTTCTATGAATAGTAATGCCTTAAGTGTAGTGATATATTCCCTCTCCGCCGGAACCTGGGATCCGGCGTCGACACGTCGCTTGTGGGATTCTCCCTTCAGCGACCTACGTTCAGTGATTTCCCCCCGCTGGGTGGCGAGATCTGCCGTCGGCTAGCGGGATTTCGCTTAACCAGATATCTCCCACCAGCGAGGCATCGTCCTTGCCATGATAAGCTTAATTTCCCAATTCGTCTCTCGGCATGTGTGGAGGTGTAGTGCATATAAGTGTAAATGTGTGCAAGAAAGGAGTGAGAATAGAATAAAGAAGTGGAAGGAAGGATCGCGCGCCGTCCGTGGCCTGTTTGTTAGGGTACTGCTTTCGCATTCACCTCATACTGGCCAGAGAAACCATGGGAAACTACCGATCAAAGCAGCCAGCTGCTAGAGTTCATCAGTAGATAGCCGTTGAATTCGACATAGCTCTCTCCCTAGATTGAAAAATCCGACACAGTCGGGAGTCAACCCCTGGGACCTCGCGGTCCGACACAATGTAGTGGCAACAGCCCTCTCAGCCAGTGCGTGTTTAACAGCGTAGTTCAAAGGCAAGGTTTCGGACTAGATTGTCTCGGAGCTCCTACTACTCCATGCCACTCTCCTTTCGCTAGACTTACCCCCTTTTACCACATAAAATGCATTTCACATTTTAAATTTGGCACCAGGGTCTGGTCCGTTGATTGTAAGTCTTCCTCGGGCACAATCGCATGTATGTTGTGCTGTATTTAAATCTCCAAAAACTGAGCGAATTAATATGTGAACTAGTGTTGGTACAACAGCACATACTTTCTTGTATTATTTCTAACTTAAGTACTTTTTGAAAATTCAGAGATAACCGAAAATGAGACGCCCCCTATTATTTGAAGTGTGCTTTGCTCTAAACAAAGTAAAAATTCAAAAAAAGAAGTATTTTTAAGAATATATTGTATGTATTGTACTGGGTGTGTGCGAGTTCATTTTATCGTTCGCCGAAGATTCGGGCCGCGTCGCCCGGGCAGGCGAGGGCTCATTCGCCCAGCGCGGCGCTGACCGAACTCCGTGCTGACACACAGCACATTGCTGCGCTTCACTTTCCTTCAAGAAGATGATGAAAGTCATGTCCTTTGCCTCGAATACATTCTTGCCACCTCGAAAATATATTCTGATTTAAACTTTGAAGTAAGTGTCGAGAAATTGCTGCAATTTACTCTTCAATAGATCGCAGGAGCTCTTCCTCCGAATTCGGCTTTATTGCATACACCTGACCTTTAAGTACCCCGAAAGGAAAAAACCACAAGGGGTCAAGTAAGGTGATCTTGGAGGCCATTATCCGATCGTCACCATAAATAGTATTTAAAAAGTTCATGGATCGAACAGCAGGGCCGTTGCCGAATTCTGACAAACGTAACCATAGAACTTCCTCTGGTGTCAATTAATTGTTCGAAGAATAATGTCAATATCTGATTTATGTAAACATCAGCAGTAACGCTGATGTTGAAAACATTGGCCTTATAATTCTTGTGGAACTCAACGCACACCACACTCCGATCTTTATGTCGTGAAATGGTTCTTCATGAGGCAGGTGAGGGTTTTGCACTCAAATAGTGTCGTGACCGCCCGCACGCATTTGAAGCAGCCGCCGCCGAGCGACGTCAGCGGGGCGTTACCGCCCCTGGCGGGAGAGGAAGGCGACCGGTGCGAGCCGGCCTGGCCTGTCCGCGCGCGGCCGTCACGCCCGAGCTAGCGGGTAGGGACTCGCCACCGCCCATACTCCGCAGCTTGTCGGCGGGCCCATAGCCCTAACAGGCTATAAGAGGGCTCCGACCCGGACGCCAGGGCAGATAGCGAGCGGCGGTGTTAGCGATTGTATCCTGGCGAGTGACTTGGTGAGAGAAGAGTGGAGATCAGCTACGACGACGACCTGTGCAACGGAAGTGGAACTCTCTTGTGGATATTTGACGATTTGGCTGAGTTTGGGACTTCTTCTGGACTACGATTATACGGCTTCGCTTTTGGTACATTCTTCTGGTGATACGGAACTTCAGCAATTGTACCTAGTCTTGACTAAAAATGGTTTTATGAATTCTTGCCTTTTGATTGGATACTACAAATAGCGTATTTTATGTTGACGAATCCATTCGAATGAAACCATGCTTTAAGAGAAAAAATACTCAATGTGTTCCGGAGGGGCCCAAATTCCATTCGAGCCAAAGGACATCACTTTCGATATCTTTAAGGTACGCTAACGACAGCAATAATTTCCACGTGTCAGCACGGGAGTTGAGCCAGTGCGTCGCTGGACGTGCAAGCCGTCGTTCCCCCGAGCGATACGTCCCGAATCATCGGCGCACGATAACATGTGCGCTCGGTATTTAGTGCACATATTCTAACTTTATACCACAATTACGCAAAAATTGTACCCGTGTTTAGTTAAACAATTGTGCATAATCACCTATTTTAACCCTTCAGTAGTCGCATGGATTACTATTGTAATCCAGTCGTATGCATTCGCTGTTTACAGCGAGAGTTGGCAAACTTTTGGCACAGACTTTTCAGTACCTTTCGTAGAAGTCTCAGCTATCGAATTATAGAAAAATGACTCAAGTGATAACTGCTGCACTATTAATACGCGCCAGAAACAGCTTGGATTACAATAGTAATCCACGCGACCACTCGCGTTTCAGTTTCTGACTTAAGCTGACAACATGAATATCGCTGCAATCGATACTTTGAAAGTTTATGCAAAGTAATCCAGTAGAGAAAGGTTGACCAGAAAGGGATTTCTAAAGGATCTTGTTTTGTCCTTTATGAAACCAGAAATGAAAAATAAAATCGAGAGAAAATCTGACTACAGCGATAAGAACACGCCGGAGACTTATGCTGGGAATCCGAGAAGGGGCCGAGGGTTCAGCGGAGTCATCAAAGGGCAACATGGGATGTTCTTATTTCTATGGACGTCAACGAAACAAGATCACTCGACAGTACGGAGAAAATTGTTTCCAGTGGGTGTTGCACATTAAGAAAATCTATGAGATATTCATCTGATTTTGACATTGAAACGCATTCAGAATAGAGGCTCCAAATGTTTAAACAATTTTGTCAAACTGCTATATTTAATAATCGGTATGCAAACTACAATAAGTATACAACACGTTTAGAACACAAAAATTGTCAATAACCTATGTCTACACGCATGAATTTGACTATATTTGTTTAAAGTCATCATACATGCATTTTTGTGTAGCATTTCATAGAATTGGAAAAATGTCTACGTTCTATTTTTTTTTTCGTATTTTGTAAATGTTCAGTGTTTTAGATTCTATTACTCGTCCATATTTGAACCAAAAGACGATTTGTTTGTAAAATATTGTAAATACGAATTTTTTAATGGATTACAATTGTAGTCCGCGAGACCACTCGCGTTCCTATTCTGAGCGCGACCACTGAAGGGTTAAAGGGCTAATTGCAACGGCACTGACTCGCCGACGATGTCCTTGAGCTGGTCCCAGTGGCGCCCTCGCATGGCGGGGTTCTTGAGGTCGGTGATGAGCGGCAATGTGCGCCGGAACTCGTCCACCAGGCGGCGCGTCTCCTCCACCACCGTCCACCCGCGGTCGCTCAGCTCGCGCGCCAGCCGCGTCAGCTTCCGGAACAGCGTCTGCGCCTGCGCACCGCAATCCCACACTTCTCACTTTCAAGGACAGATTGCATCCAGAGGCGCTAAAACAGCACCTACTTTCTCCTTCGTATTTTCACGCAAAATTACACGAAAAGTACCCAATTTTTCGAAATATTGTACATGACCTTATTTCAAAATCCACCTTTAAGAAACAGATTTTAATAAGGTCAAAATCTCAATCTTTTATGTTTTAGTTCTAGAAACAGATTTTTAACATTTGCAATTTTCGAAAACTTTGGCTTTTAAACTAACGAGATCTGCACCATTATCTTAAACGTCCTTCACACTATCCAAAAACAAAATTTAATCAAAAACGATGGAGCCAGATTTTTGAAAATTTGGAAAATGTCCCAGTGGCTTCATGTAAAGTACCCCCCAAAATTAAAGAACCGATTTCAAATTGAAGGGGCCGCGACATCAGTCAGAGGAGCTTTGGTACTGGTGCCTACACCCCTCCTCACTAGAAACAAAAAATTATAACATCCATATAAAGCAAACTAGACAACACGTCCATTACGAAATGCAAAGTCATGTAATTACATTAGATAATATTTCCAAACATGTGTTTGTAAGTAATAAATGTGAAATTAAGAATTATCTTACCGTGTCTTCCATTTCTTCTGCCTGAAGAGCCAGGAAATTATTGTTCTTGAATTTATTCCATGCATCATCCCACTGTTTTCGAAGACCCCAAACTAATTCCAATGTATCCAGATCCTGAAAATAGGCAATTAAATATATTACAAAGTTAGTGTATTTACTATGAAGGATACTTTTTCAGAAATAAAAGTTAGAATATGTTTGACGCGAAGGTTTTTGTAAAAATAACATAAAAAGAGTGTCATTTCAAAAACAAAAGTTTAAAATAGTGTCATGTCAATCGCGCCCAATACTAATACCAGGCAAATTGTGCTTACTTTCTCAAGTTCTTCTAGTTCTGCATTCTCTGGTAAAGATATGCCGAATATTGAAAGATGACTTCTTAGTTCGTCTTCCTTTCCATGCATGCTTCTTATAATTTTTCTGTAGTTCTCTATTGCACTAAGAGCATCTGGAAATAAAGAAATTTCCAACAGGCATATAAATTGAAGTATTCAGTGAAACAAGGGGCTATCCCACAATTTTTGTGAAATTGAGTTATTAGAATTATACAAAACTTCAAATATTAATATTTTAGTGCAATAACTTATTTAAATAAAATATTATATTCAAGTGTATTGTGTTTAAAAGTTTAAAAATATATTGAGTTATATGAGGGACGTCCAGATAAAACCCTCATTATCTCAAAACTATCACAGTGAGGGATACCTTCTTGTACTGACAATGAGTCCTTCAATTATTTCATAAACACACAGCGTCTGATTCGTAAAGAATATGTTTTACGTTTCTCTATTACATTTATATTAAAAGAGATTTACTAGCTTATGTACAGCTCATCATAATTTTAGGTATCTAATATTGTAGTAATTATGAGTAATTCTTTCGTTACTACCGTGACACAATCTTCCAACGTGATTTTTGCTTCCAATAACGTAAATGAACCTTTTTCTAAATTTCTGTAACAGATTCACACCCTGGCACATTGACACAAACGTAAAGTAATTACTAATTTAAGACCACAAACTGGCAGATGATGTCAGATATACCATGATGAGATCAGTGGTTCTTTGTATTAATATTTATTAGATCAACAATGACACTTATATTACATAGTTGAGGAATACTAAGATTTCTAACCTATAGAAATAGAAACCTGTGCAACTACGTAGTAGTTTGTATGCGATGTTTTGCAGGGCGCACTTCAATCCTCTCTGAGATCCATTTCACTTCCATTTGCATCAACAAAATTCCCTAACGTTTCTGTTCAATAATATTCAATAAAGGACTAGATATGCTACAACAGTTCGTAATTTCTCGCATTATTTCTTTACAGTTTTCGAAAATGCAGAGAGTTCAACGAAATACGGGTCCGCAGTATTTTTTAGCCTAGTGGCTAAATGAGGCTCTAAGGAACTTAGAGAAAAAATGGAGCAGTTTCTGAAAAAACAAATATACATTGTCTTTACTTCAAGCAAAAATTGCATGAAATTTAGAATTTTGTCAAAAAATTGTATGACTTTATTTAAAGAGATACTTTTTTAGAACAAATTCCATTAAAAAACGACGTGGCTTATCAAATGGTTCAGTTCTCTTGAACTACTACACTTCGTATATCTGTTTGCCTAGTACCTGAACGTCCAAGAAATTATTTCTGAATATAGGAATGTTATTAAAAAACACACATTTAAATTTCTGGTAATTTTACAACTAATATAATATGTTAACGGATCTGAAGTCAAAATCTTATATTTTAATGGAAGGAAAGTTTTTTCTTTCATAACTAGCAAAGAGGCATAAGGGTTTACAAGTTTGTCTTATGTTTAACAGAACATTTTCTAAATTGACCCAACCCAATTCTGCTCATATACTTGTAAAATTTTCTGTTAAGTTCTTCCCGATATATTAATATATTATTGAGATTTACTGGATGATTATTCAGCCGATGTCAAAAAATCATCAGCTTATACTTATCATGAGATGTAGCTCGATCGTTCCACTTAGGATAGAGACATTATATTCTCTAATCACGAACGTTTAACTATGAACGATTTAAAATGACGAACACAAAATATAGATTTATCATTCACTCTGAAACTGTCACGATATTCGGGATGAGTCACATAACTTTAGCACTTCCTGAAAACATTTGAACGGTTGAAGTTATTGCAATACAGTTTACACGGAGGTGCATGAGGGAATGCAACTAATTAACATTTTATCACTTCTATGTTACGAGATATTGAGGTAACTTTATTTATTTCAAATGGAACTATACATATTTTTGGTCTGTCAAGACAAGCGTAAAAATACGAATCCAATGATATACATATTGTCTTTTCTTACATAAACATTTTTTGAGTAATTTTGATCTTTTTGCAACTCGTATTTAATGGATTTTTTTAATGTAACAGTCCACCAGCCATGTTCATGCAGCGCTCTCCCTGCTAACGCGTTCTCCCGACGTTGCAATATACGTTAAAAACGAGTCACAAAAATCAAAATTACTCAAGAAAATGCTTATCTAACAGATGACAATATGTGTATTATTGTAGTCGTCTTTTTACGTTCGTCATGATACATTAAAAAATATATATTGTGACATACCAGATTGTCACCAATATGAAATTCAGCGAATGTCATTAAAAAGAACACTTTATTAGCAAAAAGACGCTGGATGCCATGGTACCGGAGTGCAACATATAAACAATGCCCATTAGCTGAAAAGCGGACAATAAGTAGCATCCGAGGTTTCGGCTACGATGAAAGATAAACTTAACGTCTCTACTGCACAAACGGTCGCAGGAAAGTAAAGTGCAAAACATCGATCACTATTCTTTGAGATACTTCGAGCGCACTTTGCCCGGTTCAACATGCGCCGCTTTCCCTTCGTGCATTTGAGGGGAACGAGAGCGGAGTTAGGGGAAGAGGCCCATGGGCAGGTGAAGTGGGACGCAGCCTGATAAGCCATGCAGGGCGGAGACGGCGAGGAGGAGCGGGGCGGAGCGGGGCGGAGCGGGGCGGAGCGGGGCGAGGTGCAGAGGAGGCATCGCGTGCAACAGGGTGGAGGCGACGGGACGGCGCCCGACGCTTCGGTGCGGGGCGATGCGTGAGGTTGTGTGTGTAATCGCGCACGGAGCGTACATGCGTGAAATGACCTGGCCAATAAGTGGAAGCTGCCATTAACCGAAAGCGCCGCTTGGGAAAGACACCTCGGTCTCAACCCTCTTCGCTATATAAGCGCCGCGCTTACGCCAGGGCGAAGAAGGACCCAGCCGCCGCCATGCAGCTGCTGTGGGTGAGTGGCCTCTGCGCCTTGCAGTGCTGCGCGCAAATACTTTTAGCAGCCAACAGATTCATGGATGTTGCTTACGGAAAGTTAGTGAGAAAAGGAACAAACAGGTATTCAGTTCTCTGAATCATCGGGCCTCATAAAATTACTGCTCACTCGATTTGCCTTCCGAGGATTCACTTCAGCCTAAAATTTCCTTGTTTTCTTCAAACACGTTCATTCCAGCTAACGTTGATGAGTGTTAGCTTTGTTTTCTCAGTTTGTATAATCTCACAATAACTATTAGTCATACCACACTATTTCTCGCCTTTTACATTTCTGAGTCAACCTAGTAGCTGTGTACCTCTTGGTGAACAGGTGGTCGCGGCGGTGGGCGGTCTGGCGCTAGCCGCGCCTCAAGACGGGGCCTCATTCCCATCGCCATGGACCTCGCGCTCCTCCTCTGGTGGCAACTCGCAACCCACAGGCGGCTACTTCTACCCGGCGCCCAACCCCACCTCGCAATTCGGGGCTCCCGCCAATGCAGCGGACAGCCCCGGGGACTTAACCTCAATGACAGAGGCTCCGACACAAGTCGATAAGGCTTCAACGGTCTTAGCCGGTGGCTTCAGCGGCGATGATTTATTTCCTACCACGCCGACCCCACCGCTGATCAACAAGCATGTCTACTTCTTCGCCGCGAGAGACCCTCCAAGGGCCCCCACCCCGCCCGCGGCCGGCAGGGCCCCGCCCCCGCGCAAGGTGCACTACAAGATCGTGTTCATCAAGGCGCCGTCGCCCCAGGCGCAGGCGCAGCAGGTGGCGCGCAGCCAGGCGCGCGACGAGCACAAGACGCTCATCTACGTGTTGGTGAAGAAGCCGGAGGAGGCGGCGGCGGCGAGCGTGCCGGCGCCCGCGCCCACCGCGCCCTCGCGCCCGGAGGTCTACTTCATCCGCTACAAGGCGCGCGCGCAGGCGCCCGGCCCCGACGCCGCCTACGGCGTGCCCGCGCGCGCGGGCGGCCCGTACTAGCCCGCTCCCGCCCCCGCCCCCGGCCCGGGGCAGCGCGCCACGGCCGTCTCACGAGCCCTGCGTTGTGTGTTCGGCGGCGAGAAGACACGACGCATTTTTATACCTTTATACTTTTTTACAAAAATAACGGTGGAAATAAATGTCTTAAAAAACTTGTTTCTTTATCACTTCCCTGTTCCAGTAATGTTGGTATGTAAAATATGCAGTCATGAATAGCGTAAAGTAGTCTACAATTTAAGGAGAAGCTTTTAATCGGGATATTATTACAGTTAATACAAGTGCACGAAAATAAATACAAGTGGCCTCGTGTTTGCTCTTATGGGTTAATCTCATTTCCTGTTGATAATCATTATGATACAACTTTACTACATTACAGATTTTTTGCCAATCACTTCGAATCACGGTGACGTAAACAGTAATGGTGACGTCCGCCAAAAGTAATAAAAGGCAGAAATGATTTTATAATTCAATCACTTTATAATTATTTTCTCATTCATTTTATAAATAGTTTTTGTTGTCGATAAAATACTGAATGAAACTCGAAGTTATATGACGTAATTAACACACTTGTATAAAGCATAAAACACTCCCTCGTTACTCGATCATGAGATAATACAATTCATACTTGTGTATTAACGTCAAAATTACACAATGCACTAATATAAAATAAGTATATAATAAGAAAAGTATAGAATTATTGTTAATATTCGACAAAGAAATAGTATATAGCCACAGAACTATTAGAGGCCTTACTTATACTGTGAAATTGTCTGCAAATGCGTATTTAATTCTATTGATACTAAATATTACGCAGATGTTATATTCAAAAACATATTTTATAATTATTGCGTACACTGTCAATTGATATTCATGTCAGTATCGCACCGAAATCCATGAATGGAATCATGGAGGGCAGTTCTTCAAATTCTGGGGGTTCGCCGATGGCTCATGGCAAAATTATACTTCAACCCGCTTAAAGAGACTCAACTCAGAAGACCTCGATGCCGAAGAGAACCGAAAACTAAGGCAAAATATAGAGTTTAGCGAGTCTGTTGCATTATACACTCAAAACAGATGTCAGTGCGCTTAGCGTCGAAAACATACCTCATAGTACTGAGGAAGACCCCCCAAAATCTGTGCTTTTTGACAGTTTTGTGCAAACGAATGCGCTCGTTTGTTTAGACGAAGTCAGTATGGCTCGTTAAAGGCTTTTTAATTGTGGCGGGGAAACAATGCGAGAGCATGTGCGCTGTACAGCAGTAGCAGCTAACATGCATGCGGCTTGAAGGGACCATTCACTTAATGTTTAGTGTTCTTCACGCCAATTATTCTTTTATTGAATTCACGTAAGTTTCTTTATTTGATCAAAATAGTGGATTCTATTTATTGTTTTTGAAATTCGTTCTTTTGTTTTCCCTTAAAACCACCAATCGTTCCAAGCAAGCTGAGCTCCATCCCCAGATCATGCTGAACTGAAGCATCGAGAAACAACCTTTCTCGGCAGTGAATAATTGTCATCGAAACGGCCTATTTTGGGTATCATGCTGAGGGGCTATCGGTCTGTTTCGAGACTACAATGAATAACTTCGTTTCCTCGGCTTAACTGGTCGTTTTTCACTATCTCTTTCGAGGCTTACCGGTCAAAGGCCACGGTCTCACTATTCCGAGTGAATGAACTGACGAGGTCCGTTCATGTTTTCTTACACGCCAGTGAATATGAATGAAAGACTATGAATGACGTAGTTTCCAATAATACGTTCCGTGCGTTGAGCTTTGTGGTACATTGCATGAATTATGAGAATAATTGCAGGAATTTTTAGAATAATGCAGTAGAATTACACAATCAATCATGAAATTGATAACTCATAAGTTGAATGGTGAAATGCTCGCTAACCAACACGTCGGATAGCGGATTTTTCCTTCTAGACATCTCCACCAGCTGGGCACCGCCCAATCCCAAGGCTCCAACTGCACTCCCCACATATGTGGTTGTATAGTGCATGTAATTGCGTGTGTATGAGTGAAGAGTAGGGTACAAGATGAGGAAGGAAAAATCGCAAGCAGTACGTGGCCCGTAACTTGGGAGGGCAAAAAAAATCCATGTTTTTAATACCTCGATGTTTTCCACCAGAAACATCTATGTATAAACATTGATATTTTGCTTTCGATGTTATCTTTACTTCGATATTTTGTTGCCAAAACATCGGTGTTTTTTCAATTTTTTTTAACATTAAAAAAATTGTTTTTAAATAAAGCAATATCAATGTTTTGCGTCATCATTACCGCGCTGCATATTTCGCCTGTGCAATCTGAGGAAGTTTGGGAGCTGTTCGCGTTATGAATGTATATTATCGGTAAGCGTGTCATTGCCTGAATTGAAAATAGTGTTAGAAATGGCCCTCACACGTTTTGACAGGTCGTGAATCAGACTCACTCCACTCAATCCAGGGAAGACCCACAGTAACATGTGATGTGTGACCAACCATTACTTTCCAAACTGGCACGTCTTTCGTCATGTATTTATAAATAAAATAGATGTTTTATATGTGCTAATAAACTTATAATTGTTCAATATTTATAACCATATTATTTGAGTGTTTTTGTTTTGTCATTTAGCAGTTTTTACAGCGCGCTATTAGAGGGATGAAGTGCTGGAGTTCATCTGGCAACACTGTCTTTCTCATATTTTCGTTAGTTCATTGTGGTGCGCGAGCGCGAGTGCTACACACAACACGCGATTTAGTGAGAAGAACTTCGTGAAATGTAGCTGCTAATTCCAGATGTCGGGTAGGCAACTCAATAATTTATATTGATAGTGTTTATTATTATAAATCTTTGGAAGACTTTCGTGACCTTAAAATAAAAGGGTTCTAACTTCACTTTTATGGAAAAATCAGTTATCGACTTGGCTGGATATGTCAAAAGTATTTTTATCGGCTGCATGATTCTCAGATGTCAATTTATTTTTATCTTCGACTTATGGGCAGTGTACTTAGTTCTATCGGCGCGTGTTTATATTTTTTAAAAGAAAAAGGTTCCATCTGCAATAATCATGGTGGCAACGTCTTCCCATGATATTACTATTGACTAATGCTCCTCCTAGAGTATCATTTACGACTGGCAAATCTTTTTAAATTTATGAAATGTAAAATTTAATACAGTCCAACAGACTTCCCCAATTAAAATACCGTTTTCTTAGCGGAAAATATTGCTTTCATTGGGAATGTAAGAAAGTGTGCCAGTAGCACCTTCTAGACGTTTCGCAGCGTGTAACTTGCGAACTACAAACACTATTTGACCTTTAATATGAATGAAAGGCAATAATATATGCCATTTACGTACTGTAATTAAAATTGGGTAGGAAATTAGCAAGTTTATTAGTCTATATTTAAAACATCGATGTTTTAAACTTCCATGTCTCTTTATCCATTTTTCATCGACATAGAAAGCCCTTTAACGATGTATCGATACATCGATGTTTTGGTAAAATTTGCCATCAGTGCCCGTAATTCTCCTGCCACTGTTCGGAGAAACCACAGAAAAAATCCAGAGAGAGAGAAAGAGAGAACCGACCGCTAAAAAATGTATCCTCCTGGCATCAGCTGAATTCGACCTAGTTCTAGATGATGTCCGACATCCGCTACTGTCAGGACTCGAATCCTTGGATCATACGATGAGAGATGCTGCTGCATAGACAACGGTAATGTTTCTTCTGAGCCATCTTAGCCGGATGATTTTTTATGAAAATATCAGAGATTGGTAAGCACACGGAAACACTTAACGAACGTTTTTGATCACAAGCCGCCACTACTATCAGAGAACATGAAAAGCGGCGGAAGAGTAGAGTAGGCTCCGCAGCGCTGTGGCCGCATAGCAAAGCTTCGCTCGCAGGGCGTGCGCTGCAGTGGGGGTGGGGGGAGGGGGGAGCGAAAGCGGCTGTGGGAGCGTCCTGCCACCTCGGGACCAGGCGGCGGGCGACCTTTGCACGAAGGGGGTCACCCGCTCTTATACCGCCATTCATTTCTCCGGAGAATCAGCTTGGAAGTTACGTAATCTAGACATGTCCGTTGTTGTTCAGATAACGTACCAACCGATGAACTTGATCAAATCACACCACATTTTGGAATAATTTAAGCGTTATGTCATTGCATGGAACAGTACACGGTTATGTAGTTGTAATAAAGTGTGATTAGTGTAATAGTTCCTAAAAAACACTTCGGGCCATGATACGTCCCTTCAAAATTCCATCCTATATTTCAGAGAACATTACAATATATTCACCGCCGTAACGAAAAGCAAAGTATATTTAGGGTAGAAGACGACTGAGTGGAATAACAATGAAATACGTACTTTTATTGTTGCCAATATTCATTCGAGTGCTTGAAATAAAGTCTTGCCCGAGAGCGAGTAGGTTTAATAACGTCAATCGTCAGTTTCCAAGCAAACGTCAAAATAAAGGGAAAAGAATTTTGTACTATAAATGTGAATATTGATAAATTATAAATGCGTTATTTGTAGCGGCAACTTGACGGCCCTGCACCCGTCTGTGGCGTCATTGATAAAAGCACACATTATTCAAAAATAAAAATATCATTTAATTCACATTATTTAATTTGTACATTGCTCATAGTCAAAGAATTGCTGAATTCATGTGAAATGACTATGAATTCATATGAAGTTCATAAATATCAATCATATTAAGTTTGTAAATTGGTATAAGCGCTCATCGCGTATTACTTAAGTCGCCCTCGGCCTGCAACTAATAGCGTAAACGAAGGGACCGGGAGCGGTAGCTCAGTGCATCAACTGATGTCACTGCAGCGCATCTGACCGGGAGGTCCTAGGTTCGAGTCCTGACGGCGGTAGGAATTCAGTCGCTGTCTGGAGGACAATTCTAGCGGCTGGCTGCTCCGATCGGTAGTTTTCCGCGGTTTCTCCGATGAACACCAGGCGAATGCCGGATCAGTACCCTGTCAAACGGGCCACGGACCGCGCGCCATCTTTCCTGAGAGTGGGAGAGTCCTGGTTTGGGGAAAACACCGCTAGCCGACGGTAGGTCGACGCCGGATCTCGCCATCCAGCGGGGAAAGATCACCGCCACCTCCCGAAGAAAAACTTGCACTACATCTACGGATCTAACGACCAAAGCAGTTGACGCGCCCGGAAACACGAAAAAATCAATCAATCAGTAAACGAAGGAAAAGCGGCATAGAAATCACGTGAACTTAGCGAATATCTCGCTGTGAGTTCTCCCTCCACGCGCTCTCCTTTATTTATATTTGTATATTATAACAATGCTGTGCGAGTTGAAGGTGCGTAAGTCGCTCGTGCGCATGCGGATGCCGTGCGGGTGAGCGGGGAGGGGGGCCGGAAGCGCCCACGAGGCGTGATTCACAGCCTTGCCGTTAGGGCGATCGCTTTCCTTTCGCCTCCCGCCCCCGCCCACTCCGCGAACGAAACCGAAAGTATGCCGGATCGCGCCGGCGACCTTGTGGAACGCCTGCAACGCCGGCGTGCCTCATTAGGGGGGGGGATGCAGCCAGCGGCATCGCAAGCTCCTGAGATACGTCGTGCGCCGAAAGTGTGATCGTTAAGCAAAAAAAGGCCGTGTGAACGAGGCCTCAACAAGTTCAGCGCTCGCCGAGTGCTCGTCGCTCGTGAGTCCAGTACAGCTACACTTCGATTTTTCTACAATGTCAGATGACATTCTGTCAATGTTACACCTCCTGCCTTATACAATTAATTTTTTTAAGGGACACATGACTGAATTTTGCAACTTTTAAACTAGCAGTTCAATTATCATGAAATGTATACCACA
The DNA here is from genome assembly GCA_011170035.1 of Teleogryllus occipitalis. Lineage (NCBI taxonomy): Eukaryota > Metazoa > Arthropoda > Insecta > Orthoptera > Gryllidae > Teleogryllus > Teleogryllus occipitalis. The sequence goes on from BLKR01000418.1 coordinate 253,460, forward strand.
CAACTATCCTATTGCTGAGTAAAACCAAACCAAATATTTTTAAATTTGGTTCATTAGTTTTTGAGATATGAATATTTTTGACATTTCTTATCAAATGTCCCTTGCGAAACAATTTTCACTTTTCGAAGTTGTTTTTTTAAAATTAGGTATATCGTAAACTGAATAATCAAAGTTATGCTACTTTTTATTGTCATACATGTGATTATGTGACTAGATTTTTAAAATCTTGATCAAATGAAAAATTCAATTCAGCTATTTTCATATTTTAAACCAAAAATGATGAGCTTGTTTTTTACGTACATCAAAACCCAGCTTAACTTCAGCTTGTTACATATTTTTACACATATGAACCAAATTTCAGCGCAATAGGTTGAAAATTGTTACGCAAGGAACGGTTTTTATACAGAAAAATGATGAAAAAAGGAAATGCGAGAAAACTTCTAGAAGGTCGTTTCAACGTAATTCTCCTTGAACGTCGTGAAAATTTTTGTTTTCCATTATTCCAATTCACTAATTTGTAAGTAACGCGATGTTAAGATGTAATATACGTATAATTGGAACTACTGAAAAGAAACTTCTAATCAAGAAAACACTGCCAAGGAATAGAAAACTTCACTCTTTCACAATACCGAGCACGCACTTGTAATACATAAACAGGCATGTTTCACTCAGGCACTGCTGGTATCAAAACGGCATTTACTAACAAAAAATGCTATAAGCTTGTCATCGTATTATATAAAAAGACTTATTGCTATATTCAAGAGAGGGTTTTTCAGAACGATTGACATTGAGAGTTACACTCACACCTTCATAATCAGCTCGTTTTAGTATTTTTTTCTTTTACTTTTAAGTATAACAGTTGACTACAATGACGCACAAAGCTTTCAGTGCTTCAAACAAGGCGGTAGTTTTATATTTAAAAGAAAAAATAGGCGTTCTAAAACATGAATTGTGTGAAGAATTTCAAAAGCTGCGCCGAAAAGGGCGTGCCGGGGCGAGGTATTTAAACGCCTGGCCATTTAAAAACGTCTCCTGTAACGGCATTGTGCTACAAATATGCAAAAAATATATTGTTGTAAAGCAGAAGGATTGTAGATTTTTTGAGTCAAAAATCCAAAAATCGACATTTTCTTCAATTTTCACCAAATACTCAGACATGGGTCTCCTTAATTCATTCGCGAATGTCCTTCTCAACGGGGCACGTGGCCTCAGAAATGTGCTAACCACTGTTAAAAATCCTCCTTGAAATTTGCGCTCCATTTATTTCAAGTCTTGGTGGAACCTTACAGATGCATACTGGCTTCCGTGAAGCAGGACAGCTTTAAGACTCCTTTTCAATTTATCGATAAACAGTCTTCATTCATCTTTGTCGTAGGGGATATTACATTTGCCCATCAAGTAGGAAGCATCAGAATAATTGACCAGGTCGTCCTCTTCCATAAAGTACTTAACAAATTCCTTTTCTCGACTCTGTACCAATAAAAATATGTTGTTTTGGTCAATATTTTATTTCTTTCAGTCTGCACCCTAACAATTCAGCTGCCCCTTTCGAAAGGTTCGAAAAAAAATCATGACAAATGTTCATATAATTTTGAGTAAAATTGACTTGATAGAAATTAGAATTGCGAGTGGAGATCGCATATTCATATTTAACAAAGAGGATCAACAAGCCCTGCCCTTGCTATCACTGCTTCTCCAACCGTCGCTGACATTGCCTCCATGCTTTCCGTCGTTACTACCAATTAGTATATTGTGAGAATACATCACTGAACTCGTAAAAATCTTCCACCTAACTAGATTTTTTTATTTTTAGCCGCGTACATCTAATTAACTTCAATAAAAAAAATTGCAGTTACATTTAACTAAGCGTAGATTCATACTTGTATTTGTTTTGTTAGCTTATCCTCCGAATTTCATTAGAGATGTCCATACATAGATAAATGATTCGTTTTTGTTACAAAAATCACGTGAAAAGAGAAGGACGATTTATGCAAGGACTACGAAAGCAATATAAAATTTACAACATTCAAATATTCTAAATGCGATGCTCAATCTTCTAATTTAATTTAGATTTATGACAAATGATCTGCGCGTATGGAACATAATTCTTAAAATAGCGTCATTTAATTATGTAAATTATACATCTAATAGTGCTTAACTGCATACAATCTTCATTATCAACAAGATCCTACCAGCATTTGCGTGAGTTCGTTTAGCATACTTTTCCTTTCAGAAAATAAAAAGTGGCATTCGCTTTCAGAAATTACATACTTTTTTGCGCAGTTACAACAGTCTTGCCAATTGCTTTTGGACTGGCGAAATCCACACACACGCTCTTCTTCGGAACATGTGAAAGCAGATGTGAATCCTCTCATTAAATAGTAATTGCAGTCTGAAGAGCCGTGTAAGGATATTGTTACTTTTACATTTATTGCTTTTCAACCAACAAAGTATGTAAGGTTTTATTTTGTCAGCACAACTTATTCGTGCAACTCACTAGGTTTCCAGAAGATACATCGTACTTGTAGAATAAGTTTCGTATGATTGATTTTGAAAAAGCTAGTTTTTAAATGAGCTCTCTTTTACTACGGCACATGCTAAGTAATCTTCGAGGGTGAGTGGTGGCTGTTTAGAGTGAATGGACATTCAGAGATAGAAATGCTGTAAACAAACACAAAATTTATATTTTCACGTTTTATAAAACGGCAAAATATTGCATGCTTGATCATTCTATTTCCTGCGGGCTGCAGATTTCCGTTTGTTGAATACCATCTACAAAGAGTGAGAGTGTTCCCTGAAATGAGATTGTTGCGATTTGGATCGACAAACACACTGCTGAGCAACACTTCTGTTAACGCTAAGGGCAAGACCAACTCTACTCCTATTGCATCATGGGGGGGGGGACGCCAACGGTCTCGCCTAAGCACGCGATATCCGAGTGACTGAATCACGGCTTCCTTGCCACACGGCAATGTAATTCGCCCAATTGATTGACTGATTAATTACTGATGCTTCCGGGCCCGTCAACGCGTATGCCCGTTAGTATAGTAAATGATTTTATTCCAAGAAGTTACGGAGTTCCTCTCTCGTTTACTGGTGACATCCGGTGTAGATTTACACGTCAGCTCGCGTGGTTTTCCCCAACCAGGCATTTCCCACCACCGCTCTAGCAGGGTCAAGATCTAAGCTTCCGACTAACTAGTGCGTGTGTGTGTGTGTGTGTGTATGTGAATAAAGGCAAGGAATAGGGCAAGAGAGATGAAGGAAAGGTAGCGCGGGGTTCGGGGCTCTTGGGTAAGATTACTGTTCCGACCGTCACCTGGTACTGATCGGAGAATACCGGGAAAACTGCCCATTAGAGCAGCCAACCGTTAGAATTCTCCAGCGGCCGAATTCCACCTACCTATATAACGTGTCACAGTCGCTGTAGACTCCTGCTATCCTAGCTTTCAGTTACACTCAGTGGGTAGTTCGCGCAAATAGTAATCGAAAACGTATGGCGAATTTTTTTTTTTTTTTCGTTTCGAGAAATGGGGGTTTTCGCTGACGCATACGACGATCTTTTAAAAACTGTTACACATGCAGTAGTGTTCTTTTACCAAAATGTGCAGTCATTACATGGAAACTTTTCGAGAAATAACAAGGATAACCGCACATACGGCACCTTCCATTACAGTCTTTTATGGCTGTAATCACTGCTCACTATGCACCGAACTATGTGTCTAATACGGATCCCCAGATTACTGCTAACTCGTAATTTATACTTGTTATTTATTAATTCGAAAGCAGATAGTTTGGAGGTCGATGTGTCTAAGGGCTTTTCTTGATCGATAATAATTGTTGCCTCACAAAGGTTTTAAGAAGATATTTACACCTACAACAAATGTATATTTTCGAGGGTCTTGCGAAAGGGATCTCTAATTAACAGCTTATATATTTAACACTAAAAATATATACAAATAAAAATGTAATATTCTCTGTAATTTAAACGTAAGAGGAGACAGTTTGTATTAATAATTAATCTGAAGTCATTTAAAATTATGAAGGATGTAGGATATCTTTATTATGACGATTCTTAACCCCAGGAAAAGGATTTGAAGTTTTGCCAAGATCAAAAATTGTAGTGAAGGGACAGGACGGTGGAGATGAATAGAATCTTAGTGATAATTTTGAGTTCCAGTTCTTAAAGGGTTCAGTAGAAAGAAATTTTTAATTTCATTATTACGTATGAACCATGGAGCTTTTAGTGCACTGTGTGTAAATTTATATTTAGGTGCTTCCAGTTTATAAAGTGTGTTTTTGGTGCATCTCCCCAAATCTGGCAAGTATATGATAAAGAGGGTCGAATCATATTTGAAAGTGTCTAATGTTAATTTTGGGAAGCACTTTCTTAAGGATTCGTATTAGTAATATTTGAAGCTTCCATGGACGCGTTTTGGAATTGATAACGTAGAAGGTTTTGTTGATTTTGGTGCTAAAGTTGTAGTTATTGGCGTAAAAACATTATTTCTTGCTCCAGGGCATACACTTTTGGATCTTCTCGCACCGGTTGAGAATCTTGACAATTGAATTACTGCGTTGATTCATTGGTTTTTCTTCGCAATACGGATTGTTCACCATATTTAAACCTTTTGAAATGAGTGGCTCCAGAGAGGGGTCGGTGTTATTGTCCATTATTCAGTGAAGACCTCCGAGTACACTTGAAGAATATCGGGTGGGAACACTGTTTAATCACGTCACTACTTGTGTCTCATTCCACTGCTTTGCGGTTGGAACGGCTGCCCCGAGGGACGCAGACCGTTTGCAGCGAGGCGATCGATTTAGTGAAGCACTTAGCACTAGTTCTGCAACAGTCCTCGCAGGTCGAGAGCGCACCGCAGACTGCCACGCCTTGAGCTTGTCGGAGCGATCGATGGCACAAACATTCTCAACGGAAGCCCTGAGCGACCCGTGAGCCTGAAGGGCAACATTCAGTACAACGAGCATTCTCACATTCACCGCACTCCTTTTTAAAATTCCTCTTTTTGGTCTAATTTCTTATCTTTCAGAGGCGATGACAGATTTGTAATTATATATTGTAGGAACAAACACCTTTAAGATGCGAGTTACATTAGTATATTTATAATTTGATTATATTCAAGATTTTCGAATAAAAAAGTTCGTTTAATCGATATTGGCATCGAATTATAAATTGATTTAATAGTCATAGAGCTTTCACTTCATGTCACCCTCCACATCGCAAAGATTACTCAATTAAAATTATTTTAATAAAACTAATTGATCATTACACATTTAATTAGTTACTTTTTACCCTAGTTTTGGAAAGTAAAACTTGTTTCCTAGTTAAAACTGGGAAAATCGATATATTTTCAAACAAAACTATCCATATATGCGTTAAATATAAATTTACATTATTTGACATACAAAATATTTGACACCCAAATAATGTTTTTATTTTGTTTTAACTATTAATAATATTATTTTGTTTCATTTGTGTCATGACAGCAGTTCATAGTAAGTTCCATGAGTTGAATACGTGTAACATGTTAATTAATTTGTATTTAATTTCAAACAATACGAATTAATTTAATTTAAAAAATAAAATAAACTCTCATTAATGTTGTAAATTATATAAGATAAACAATAAAAATTTAAGTGATTTAAAAAAACTGGAATTTAAAGATAACCAACATGCTTTTAAATAAAAACGTTCATATGGATTCATCATTCATTAAAAGTTCGACGAAGTCCTAAAGCATGCTGGGGGTTTCTCAGTACATTAAGTGATCATTTCTCTCGTGAATATTAATTAGATCTTAACCTAATTGGAATTGACCTGTCACGCCACAGTATCGATACAACTTCCGATACGATTGACCTGCCCCAACGATATAATAATAGGAGCTATGTTTACCGTTTTCATTGTGTACTTCATTACGTCCTTTCAACATTAGTAGAATACACTACTTACCATATTTCTTTATTATTACCATATGCTTGCCTTTTTTGCAGTTTTCGTAAATACAGAGTTAGCCAAAAATCAAATGTAGTTCCAGAAGATTTTACGAGAATTTTCAAAACTAATTAGTATGATAATATATTAGTATTAGAGAATAACGCTGAAGAATAGTTTACAGGTGATCTTTTATGTACATTTTTGTGCATACTTTTGTGCACTATGCGCATCATCCGTACATGCAAGTATTTTTTACGACGATTATCAATTTTGAAATTACAGTGTTACCAATTACACGTATGGAGGTAACATCCAAGACTGTTGTGTCTTGGGCATTTTTGAACGGGATTATAACATCAGCTACTACGATTCATTGGAAGTCCAATGCCAGATATTGTAAGGACATTTTTGAACAACGCTATGCATGACATTTAGAAGTGATCAACACATTGAAATACTTTTAAAATAGCGCCGGCGAGGCCACGTTCAGCTAGTCAGGCAAGTATTGTCATTCATTTCAAATACCAACACTACAGCTCAGAGCTATCCGACCTTAAGAGCCCCTAGAATGTCATAATTCTGTTGTAAGAAATTTTTAATGTTTTTAATTTATAAAATCGATTTGACCCTCTGAAGCGTTTGCTGGACAAGCAATCTAGTGCACAACTCATTTATGTTACACAAATTAAAATCTGTTGCGTAAAACGGAGTTATTTTTTAAATTTTTATTTGTTCTTCGACATTTCGTTACCTTTCAAGTTCTTAAAAACATCATTGAAAGGACTGTAATGAATTTGTCCAACTTACGTCTTCTCATTGTTGCATAACAAAATACTTGTATTTATTTAGTACTTTGCAATATTTTTTGTCACGATAAACAACTACTTTTGTCCTGTGTTTTTTTTTAGCTTCAGGGGATGCTGATTTCGGTTATCCGCGCTAAGTACCCTCTATGGCCCTCATGGGGACACACATTACACTAGACACTGACACTTGCGGGCTCCTCGGTCTGTGTTCAGCAGACTCACAAGGCCTTCCTCGACAACGCACATGCATGAAAGGCAAGGGACTAACGACTCGGAATCGAACCCTCGACCCTTCAAACCGAGGCGCTGAGTCGGCATATGCTTTAGCCACCTCGACCTTCCAGGTCGGCTTCAAAGATACTGTTCATAATATCTTTATATAATATTTTCAAAATAACAAAGATGAAATGTCTCTGACTTCTTTCTTTATGGGTGTTATGAGGGATCAGTTTATTCTAAAGAATAATATTTCTTAAAGTTTATTTTCAGAGTAATATTGTACTTACACTTCTTAGTAAATGTAATGTTAAACAAGATTAAGACAAATCAAATTCTTGAATAATAATAAAATATACACAAAAAAATAAAAGCAAATTCAATAAAATAATAAACACCTACCTTTAGTATTCCATTCAGCGCCGAAAGGACCATCCTTCGTAAAATTTTTCAATAGTTCTTTGGCATCTTTTTTAAATATTTCTGTGCTATCCAATAAATTATGTCTAACATTTTCCTAAAATAATCAAAAACACTTTCAGTAGTATTTCACAATAATGTGAGAAAATCATGCATTAGACACAGACATAATACCTTCGCTTTTTCAATGTTGTTGGCACAGTCTTCCAAAGTGTCAAGATACCGAGCCCAAACAGGGTCCAATTTTTGCAATTTCTGAACAACATCCTTTTTTACATCAATTTCATATTTTGCTAAAACAATACATTGACAGTAAGATACGATTCTCATTTCACACAAAAGAACACAAATTATGACCTGGAACTCGGGTACTTCACAGATTTTTATGGGAACTGAAATAACCGTTGGTTGAAGGAAACAGGAACAATTTTCTATAAAACTCAAAGCCTGTGTAAATATATGAAATCACTTAAAATAATCAGCTAAAATAAAATTATTTACGGATTACTTGTTGCAGGAATCACGGGACGCAGTTTACAATGCTGTTGACACAAAGGAAAAGTATAATTAATTTTTCTCAAAGCTTTCATTTCAGTTTAACGTGTGCTTTCCTCTAAAAACGATAAAAATATTTAACGGAAAAGCAATACTTGAATGACACAAGGAGTTACAACATCGTGTAGAAACAAACGTCCACTCTTTACTTTATTTCTAACCATAACTTTATAACCAGAGACGGTCAAAACAGCCTTGTCTCTCTCTTTTCTCTCAAGAGCAGTGCTCAAGAGCTCCAGAGCATTCTCGAAGAAGGAAGAGGGGTAGTGGAGAGGGAACCGCCAACATACGTCGAGATAGTGCACAAATGAATGAGATTCGCTTTCTCTTGCGGAGGCAGGGCATTTGTCCTGTCTTGCAGAGACAGGCTATTTTCGTAAGCAGTCTAAGCTATTCGAGGATCAGATAAGTCGCATGGTTAAAGTTGCTTAGTGTAGTGTAAATATTTCCTCCTTTCACTTTTTTCGTATTGTTAATAAAACTGTCTATAATTAAGGAGACTGTTATAAATTAATTAATACAATGTGTATATATTCTTCGTGAAAGACCAGACCTAAGTCGAGGTGACAGCAATTGAGAGAATTTCAAGTAATTTATAAATAATTTCAAATTTATTACAATTTTTAAGTCTTTGTTTGGTAGCACGTAGGTTTTTATGGCGTTTAGAGTATAAATTTTTATCTGGTTTCCGTACCTCTTTTTTCCTGCTGTATGTGGAATTTTGACAATACTTATAAATATTGAAAAATTATTTTTCACGATAAATACATTTAATTCATTGAATTAAATAAAATAATTGCATTCCTAGAGCAATAATGAAGGGTTTCCATTATATCCATAACATTACAATTTTACATATTACCAGTGCACAAGAAAAGTGAAAAATGACTGAAAGGAGTTATTTAGTACGAAGCATAATTAGTAAAGTTCAAATAGGCTACAAAGTCGGCATTATATTTTCAAATGTTCTCTTTTAAGAAACAAGACATTTCTCATCTTTTTCAAAATCCTTTAACTTACTTTGCCTATCCCGTAGATTTGGTGCTAGTTATCATTAGTAAATGAAACACTTGAAAGAATAGAAAAATTACTTATTTTCGGGAAAATTGTGAAGTATTTTCTCGAGACAAGGGTCATTTCTATAAATATTAAATGAAAGCTTCAATTTACGTTCAGGATAAAGAGTAAAGAGCAAGGTAAAATAAAAGATTTTAGACAAAATAATTAGTCTTAACTAAAATCCATGGTGATATTATATATTCTGGATACCTAGAACACCATATTGATCGTTCACCACAGGGAATTCCTTCTCATATACAGGAACCTCGTCCATCAGTTGCTGATGAAGTTTGATGCACGCTTGCAACTCATCGAGAGATTGTGGTTTTTTAGAAGCCCTACAATGAAGACATGCGAGCATTTTACAAATAATTTCATATATTTTTGTTCTCCAAATTACCCACGGATTAAATATGACACACTTACTTTACAGAGTATTCAGCGATGTATTTGTAAATGTCATCTAATTTTGTTACAAATAATCGAGACAGCAACTCGAAAAGTTTGTTCTGCCACAGTAAACAGTGGTCAATAATTATATCTTTCAATACATTTGCGTTCACCAAAAGAAAATGAACAAAAGTAATCGATTCCTGCATTCTAACGTTGTTTGCCACTTCTGTATACCTGCAGGAAAGAAAAAAAACTGGCTAACATACATCTAACACAATGCATATTTTCTTTACAATCAAAAAAATAAATGTAATCAAAATCTTTCACTTTTATAATTTATTTTGAATCATGAATTCCATAAAATTATGTTTTGAAACCCAAACCTTTATTTCAAACACTATCATGAACATCACTAAAATTTTAACTATTTTTAAAACAATGTAAAATAATACCAAGGAATTCTCAAGATTAGGAATGCAGAGTTTCATGTAGTGTGTAGATATTTACATTTTACAATAAATGGATTTAATACAATTATAATTTTTAAATAGTGAAATTTTCATTGAAGCATATTTGTATATATTCAGTCTCAATGCAAGTGAAGCAAGTGCAAATAAGATATCTGCCTACAAACTCACCTGGCAATATCAGAATCAAATGATGTAACAGATGGCTTCAATTTTTCATACCGGCTTATAAACATGTCCTTATTGACCTCCCAAATGTCACGAAATGGTTCCCAAATCTTTAGATACAGATGCACTTGTTGAACCATAAACTCAAGTTCTAGAAGGGCAATTAAATAATATATTTCATTAAATAATTGCATTCAACACTATCTAGTGGTGCTACAGAATGGGACAGACTTTCTCGAATTAATTTTCCATTTTCTTTGGTCTGGGCAAGCTGTTTGGACGTCCCACATTCTCTTACCAGATGCCATCTATCGCCGCCCAGGGTACATTTTTTGACTGTTTATCAATTTTTCTGTTACCTAATAATAGTATCGAAATATTACATTAAGAATATTAAAGAAGAGTAAAATATCGTTCTTAGTGGCAATTTTCATTGAAAAATTTGTAGAGGTTTTTAAGAAAAATCGTTTAAACGTTACTGTAAATGCAAAATTTGACTCTCCTTTTCACAGAAAAGTTTTGAGTTTTCGAAAAACTGTATTGGAAGTCATTTGAAGCACGTTGACTCACAAATGCCGTAATGTATACAAATCGCTGGAAATGTGCATATTAACGGCGAGAGAGATATTTCAAAATAATTACATTTGTGTAATTTTTAAAAAACAAAAGAATATGCTACAATAAATTTCATGAAATCTTAAGCAGTGTAATTAGCAATACAAACATGAAAAGTGTGAAGAAAAAAATTGCAATCTTTTTGAGAAAATGTCGTTTGAGCTTTTCTGAAAATGCGGAAGTTTGAGCCTTTTCACAAAAAACTGTTGAGGTTTCGAGAAACTTTACACGACATTATTTAAAGCACATGTACTCATCAATATAATATGTGAAAAAATGGTACTAATGTAAATATTAACATCGCGAGACAAAAGTCAAAAAACTTTTTGTAATTTTTGAAAAATAAAAGAATAGAGCAATATGTTGTTTATGACATCTTATAGAGCACTTTTGCCACTATCCCTAAGAAAAAAGTGTAGCCATTTTTGAAAAAATCTTGTTTTTCTATTTTTTTAATAATGCACATACTGCACGCGAAATTGTCCGAAAACTACTATTTTTTTTTTAAGTGCCACACCTTATTGAAAGAACTAAGTATGGAAAAAAACATTTACTTGAAGAAACATCTCTATCTTCAATTTTGTAGATGTAGGAAGACGCCGGAAAAATTCAAACTTTTGAAATTTTCGAAAATTCAGAGTTAATAATGAAAAACAGACCAATGCCATCTTCATGAGTGACCTATTTTACTCCATTCTTTAAAAAATTTAAAGGATAAATTTGGAATAGTTTTTCAGAAAATGCTGAAAGTCAACGACTTGGAACATTTTCCGTTTTGCAATTATCAGTCCCCTATGAGAAACGTAGCTACTTTGCATAATGTACAGAATTATTATAAATGATGTCTTGACTACGTAAAGAATTGACTGCATCAAACCCGGATCTCGCGGTAAACGCCTAGCTGCTTAACTCTACTGAATTATCTGTCTTTATGGATACCACATCTTTTTCCGGTCTTTTATTTTGCATTCCATCCTACTAACATATAACCCGTGGTTACTCTCGGTGCTAGAAAAATTCTGACATTCCTTCAGTTTCTTCAGTAACATCAATTGTTTGATTAGTGATTCCAGGCGCGTCAACTGCTAAGGTAATTGGTTCCGTAAGTCTAGTGCATGTTTTTATGACTTAGTAATTGTTGAATTGTTAGTAGGTAGTGAAACGTAGAGAATAAATTAGTTATGGTAACCGGATTATCAATTTGTTAAACGAATTATAAAATTATTTTAATGTGGTGTTTGAGTAGAAATATTTTTCAAATTTTAAAACTTATAAAATAATTGAGTACACTTTTCTGAGTAGTAATTTTTATTTTAATTTATTTATGATTATAGATTATATATTGTATTAATGTTTGTGTAGCAGTTCTACTTATTCATATTTTTCGTTCATATAAATAAAATGTACAAGAATAAATAACATTCATAAATTACATAAAACTGACCATTTCCATAATGATATCTTTTTTGACTTTTCGACTTAGCCTAAAATATTCACCACGTTAGTTGAGGGTTACTTCGCCGATATCAATTACACGACGAAGTATGAGCTGATGTAGCACTACTGGTCTTTCATTCGGCAGTATTTAAAAGAGTTTATGTTTGAAGCACTTTTTGGGTGCAATGTGCGATTTGTGAATTGTGATACTACTTTTAGTCTAAATCTAGCAGCACATACGTTATAGAAAATGAAAATAGAATTCGTAAATCCTATTTTAATTATTAGAACTTCATTTTTCGTATGATTTAATGGGGTTTGATGTAGGTGTGCTGCTAGCTTCAGATAGCTGATCCCTGTGATGTAGAAAGACTCCGACACAATTTAAAGCTAAGACTCATAGCCCCATCGGAGAGGAAATGATACAGATAGATGATGAAGGGCCGATTCAAAGGAAATGTTGAATCGTAAAGTAAAGAATTTGTTACCCATATTTTAACAATTTAAGCACAATTCATCAAGATATTAAAATTGAGGAAATGATTTCGGTGAATACTAAAAATGGAGTTGATCTGTCAATGAAAGATCTCTGCAGGATCCACTGTGGCCTCTTCTTGTTTCTTAGAAGAAATGGGACCACAAGATGGCGCTGGCTAGACATTCGCGAACACGTAACAGCAGCTCAAGAAGCGTTTCAGCGAGAGCTACGGAAATAGGCAAGCCGCGCAGGCTTTCAGAAAGGATTCACGAAACAATGAGAAAAAGAGGAATTGATTTGCTTTGCTTTGAAAATGAGAAATTGTTTTGCTTAAGGGCGGGAATATATTTTCAGAAAACGCCAATGTCTATTATTGTAACAATTAAATTAAATTCGATAGAAAAGTTTAAATCCCAAGTGAAATCGTTTCTGCTGCATAACTGTTTCTATACAATTAGAGACTATACCGAGCATCACAAGGAAAGTTACATTAATTTTAACAGTGATATTTAATGCATTATTTACCATTTGGACTGTATGCTGATTTATCCTTGAAAATAGATTTTATTACATCGGAGCGCGTTTTTCTTTTCTTTTTTTTTTTTTCAAACTTCAATAAGTATAAGACTTAGTGTAGGGATCACAGAATTTTGAAAACATGCACAGTATTCACTTCTCCCCATAGCACGTCATACACAGTTTTTAACTGTTTTTGACATAAATAAATAAATGTGAGAATGTGCCTAAGAAGAAATTTACGTTCAAATTAAGTTGAAAAACTGGAATTTCCATCTAATTTGTGTCTAAAAAGATGGTTAGTACTATAATGAAATCAATCTCAAAATTCTCTCACCTTTTACGAGAAGACCTTGAAGTCTTTTACTTTCTTCATCCTCATGCAGTATGATGTGATACGGTTGTCTACCGTCCGAAGGGACGTGAAATTTTTGGGGCAAACGAGATATAACCCTGAGGCAATTGATACAGTTGGGCAGAACATTCGTAATAACATCCGCAATGACCATCAGCGTTGGCTCGAAGGCGATCTGCAACAGAGACATGTCGATTAGCAGTCGCAAGCCAATGCTTTTGTTGCGGTCAGGAGTGAACTATCCCATCGTTTAGGGAATCCTAACTCTAAATGACAGTTCTGTCTTTCAACGCTCAACGGATGTTTACAAAACAATTCGAAAACTTCACCATGCGTAATTGCATTGTGGAAACTCCAGTGTTTTCTACAGCTTCTCGATCATAAACTTGAGCTATTTTTAATATCGTGTATATCTGTGGCCCCGCGGATACGATAATAAAGACAGAAATGGTTCAAAGTACATATCGCATTATCATACTTCAAAACTTGAAAATATTTGTAAACACAACATTGTAGGTGCTGTTTACGTGCCGGATTTTCAAAATACGCGCGACAGCAATTCGGGTAGCGGTCAGTAGACCAAGCTTCCTAAGAAACCATGTCGCCGAACGGCTTCTCCATTGGCTGGCAGACCCATAAACCCGGCGACCATGCCAAGCAGAAGCAGTCTCAGCCAACAGCGGCCACCCACATCACAAGTCTGAAGTGACTGCGCTTGTCAACGCCGAGGCAACGCCATCGCCGGCACCAGGCGAATGCCGGAGCAGTACTCTACCAAACGGGCCACGGACCGCGCGCGATCTTTCCTTTCTCTTTCCTCTCCTATCCTCTCCACTTACGAACACACACACTTACACTAACATGCACTACACTGCCATATATTCCGGGAGACCGGTCGGGAGCTTAGAGCTTGTCCCGGCTGGGGCGGTGCCCCGCTGGTGGGAGAGCCCTGGTTAGGGGGAAACCCCACTACCCGACAGTAGGTCGGCGCCGGATCTCGCCATCCAGCGTGGAAGATCACCGCCATCTCCCGAGAAAAACTGCACTACACTAACGGGACTAATGACCAAAGCAGTTGACGCGCCCGGAAACACGAAAAAATCTATCAATCAAAAGCCATCGCCAGGAGTCCACGCTGTGCACTGGGCACCGAGAAGTTGGACCTTTTTCGATAGCCTCGCCCTTCGATATTTCGGCTTCCGGCCAAAGAAGACTGTTTTTTCTCGTGTGGTCACCCCTCACGCGGACCCATGTATGTGTCAATAAATGTGTCTCCACGAACTGACTTCGTTCTCATTTTCAAATACACACCAGAAGAAAATTATTGTAAAGTATTACTCAAATCGCGTATGATTCCTTGTTCAATATAAAAGTGTACGTATAGTGGTATTGCTCACCCGGTTGCCCACGAGGGTGACGTAGATGCTGATGATGGGGCTGGGCCCGGCCGTGCCGTCGCCGTGCAGCACCTCCAGCAGGTTGGTGAGCGAGCTGCGGATGCAGATGGCCAGCGCCTCCTCCAGCATCGAGTCCATGCGCAGGATGTAGTTGGTCCAGTGCTTCCCCATCTGGAACACCGTGCCCATGCCCACGGCCGCCCTTTCGCAAGCCCCCGCCAGCGCCACCAGCGAGCGATGGGTCCTTCACGCAAGCGAAAACACCAAAGCACTCGTGAGTCATCGTTCACCAGCCAATGCGATTACAAGTGGCGCATACTCCAGCCTTCACACGCGCCACTCCTTTTGCTCCTCCTCTCACTCCACCTCCTCCTTCTACCACTACTCATCCTCCCCCACTATAACCACCGCTACTACTACTACCCCTACTACAACCACTATCACTACTACAGTCACTAATTCTACCACTACTACTACTACTACTACTAAGACCACTACTACCACTACAACCACTACTACTACCACCACCACTACCACCACCACCACTACTACCATCACCACTACTACTACCACCACCACCACTTCTATTACCATCACAACTACAACTACCCCTACTACTACTACCAACACCACCACTACTACTACTACCTCCATCACTACTATCACCACCACTAGTTCTACTACCACTACTACTACTACTACTACTACTACTACTACTACTACTACTACTACTTTTTTAGGGAAAAAAATATTTTAAATACGGGAGTTGGATTTCCACCAACTAAAAAAACTCTGTGTTCGTCTACGCGGTCCATCCCGGAACTGTTGGACGCATATCGTCACGATGGTGCTGTCTCGGTGTACTGGTCTACTCTGATTTATTTGTTTGTAGTTTGTTTCTCTTTTTCCATCATCACTGATTTTGAGAAGTATTGAATATTTTACCAGTTGTTTCAGCTTTCAAGTAATGTCATATTCATGCTATTTAGGTCAACGGTTCTCCCCGTGTGACAAGCCAAATCATATCTATCTTTCTCCGAGCGGGGGCACAAAAAACGTGTTCTGCTGTATCTTTTTCTTAGCAGATTGTGTAGGTGTCGTCTTGTGATTGGCCCATTTTGTTGGCGTACTCCTTGAATTGTCCATGTCCTGTGAGTATTTGGATCAAGAAGTAGTTACGTTTGCGAAATCCGATGCTATACCATTTGTCTATGTCTGGGTGTGTCCATTGTGCGACGTCTGTTTTGGTACTCTGTTCCTACCATTCCTGCATTTTTCTTTTCCTAGTAATTGCTTTGCACTCAACGGAGTTTCCAGTGTTGCTCTCATGAATGAGGCGCCTTTTCTTAATCTGCAGGCCAATTGGTATAATTCCTGTCAAAACCTGTAATGCTGCTGTAGATATGGTTCTGTAGCCGCAGGTAATTCTTAATAACATGTTGCTTTGGGCCTTTTCCAATGATTTTCTTTGCTTCTTCCACCCTAAATCTTTATGCCATGTATGAGCTGCATAGAGGAGCATTGAATTCGCCGAACTGCAAAGTATTTCGTGATTTGCTGTTCTCGGACCTCCAATGTTGGGCATTAACAATTCCAATATTGCCACCTTTTTTTCTGTTTTAATCGTAATGCTTTTTATGTGCTCCCCGCTCGTGATTATTTTATCCAACGTGATGCTGAGGTAGCGAACTGCCTTGTTTGGTGTTTTTACCGTATCTAGGAGTTGGAACGCTATATTTTTCTTCTTTCTTGAACCATTCTAAATGACCGCTTCTGTTTTCTCTGGTGCTATGTGGAGATTGTTCTTCTCCATCCACCTATTTATACGTATATTATACAGGGACTCATTTGCCCTGAATTGTATCTCGTTACTGTCTTCCTCAGTGACCATAAGAGCTAGGTCGTCTGTAACCCCAATTAGCGATGCTCTTTTTATTAAAGGCACTCCACTGTACATTAAAGGCATCTCATTGTACGTTAAAGGCACCCAATCGTACGATATATTCCATAGAGTATGGCCTAGAATAGATCCCTGTGGCACTCCTGCATGTATCTTAAGCTTTTTATTTTCCCCTGGTTTTGTAGTTCTCTCCTGGAAATATCGCACAACCAGAGATACTAGGTATGGTGAAATGTTGCGTCTCTTCTATTCTTCAACTATTTAGCTCCATCTCGCTGAACTAAGGGCATTTTTTACGTCTAGGGTGACAAGAGCAGCACATCTTTCACTGGTTTCTTGTTTAAAGTGAACGAGCTGTTCCACTGCTTGTATTGTGGATTTACCTTTAATAAAACTTTACCGATTGTCTGCAATTCCACCACAGTCGTCAATTTCCTTTTCTATTAGTTCCTTCAGTAACCCTTAGTATAGCTTACTGAGTGTGTTCAGCATGTAGAGAGGCTTGTATACTGAAGGGTCTTGTGGCGTCTTGCCTCCTTTAAGTAGCAGTAAAAGTTTAGCCACCTTCAAGGCAGTTGGGAATTCCTGGATGCAAAGTAGACTATTCATTGCTCTCAGAATATATTTTGGGGCAAATTTCTACAGAAATTTTAATAGCTTCTGGTGAAATACCATCCAATCCCGGTGCTTTCCCGGCCTTCGTGCTATTAGCTGCTTTTTTCAACTCTTCCATCGCGAAAGGTTCAAAGTCTTTCTGGATTGTTTGAATTTCAAGGTGGTCTTCGTTGTCTGGAAAACGCTTGTTTCTCGTGTTGTGTCTCAAGCAATGTTTCTCAAAAATCAAAATATCCGTTCAGGACCTTAGTTCATTCTTAACAATCGGGGAATATCAGTTTTGGAGAAAATCGCCTGAACGGTTTAGCGTTGGCCAGGAAGATAGACGTTTTGCCGTCAATCGATTTTACGGTATTAAGGGGCCACCAAACGTCGATTCTGACTACAAAAAATGTTAAATAATATACTACCTATAGAAAGTATATTTATGTACGTTTTCGATACCAGGGCTCGGCACTAAGAGGTTTTCTGTCGGGATGACGCAAATTTCTGCTGCAACTTTAGAGTACTTTCTCTTTCATACATAAATGTAATAAGGCAAAAAAGTAAGCATTAAAGCTGAACCCCAAAATTGATAAGTATTTTACCAGTGTTTTATTCGGAGAATCAAAGTCGAAAATTTGAAACATGCTAATTGTTATTTATTACAGAGTACGGCAAGTATGTTGCAGAACAGGAGTAGCCGCCCCTACTGTTAAAATTGTTTCCTAAAAAATTCATTACACAAGTGAAGAGGGAATTGCATTCGAAATGAGAAGACAGGTAAAACTAGTTGCTTAAGATTGTGGTCATACCCGTAGTACGACCTTCACACATCTATAACCGTACCTTTAGAGTTACATTGAAAATTACTTACACTTCCCATGTGCTCTTCAAATCCTTCGTACACTAAAAGTAAGCAGTTCAGGATATCTTGAACGTAGCAAATTAATTTATCTAACACCTGCTCTCTGAAAAAAATGCAGTTATAATAAATCTCTTTTATAAATACACAATGATAAAGTGACTTCATACTATTTACAAGCCTCAATTTAGTTCGTAAATTTCTCTCAATTACCTAACTTACTGAAAACACATTTATACTCTTTAAAATATTAAAAGTTTATTCTTAGTATTCAATTCCTCTCCTCTTCAAAAAAGTTGACGCATCTTCTTTGTGACAAATATTCAATTCCATTAAAATACATTTAAAACGGTGTATATTTTTCAGTTAATTAAAATGTAATTCAGAATGTGATAAAGTTCTTACTAAAATTGACATTGCTTAACCTCTATTTAACAGTAAATTCTCAACTGGAACTTTGTCCACGTTGTGTTATACCAATGCTCGTAGCTGGTACAGAGAACCCATCACGTTTCAAAACGATTATTCTTCAAAATCCGTTAGGAAAATACCATATACCATTATAATATAACTAGTATATTATTAACACAAAAATATAACTTATCTATTGCAGAAACAATAAATAAATTGAACAGGGGCTTCAGAGACCCGGCATAAACTCTGCCGCGTTAATTAACTACACGGGTCTAAGAATAAATGTTACAAATTTCTAGAATATGTAGGAAGTAAAAATTAGTGCTTTTTGCCAACACATATTGAGAAAATTCATACAACCATGTTACACTTATCACAATTACCCCCATTTGTCACGCAACTCCTTATGCACATGCGGCAGATGTTCGGCACCTCTCGTTCTTTCCAACTCAAACACATTTCATGAACCTGCCAAACATCAGTGCACACGGGGTTGTCTAACAATCAGAAGCAAATGTCTCTTTTGTTTGATTGGTTGGTGTTTCCAGGCGCGTCAACTGTTAAGGTAATTAGTCCCGTAAGTCTAGTGGATGTTTTATCGCTGGACGTGTCGTAATCTTCCCCCGCTGAATGGCGAGATCTGGCGCCGACCTACCAGTCGGTTTGCGAGGATTTTCCCATCCAGGTATCTCCCTCCAGCGTGACATTGGCCCAGCCGGTACAAGTTCTAAGCTCCCGACTGGAGACTGGACTCTCGACATGTGTGGAAGTGTAGTGCATGTAAGTCTAAGTGAGTAAGACTTACACACTTACTAAGTAAAGGCTCCAGCATTCACCTGGTGTTTATAAAAAAAATAATAAATCTATCGATCAGAGCACCCGGATTCTAGAATTCTCTTCCAGACAAAGCCTGAACTCTACCTAGTTGCGTAGCCAGTATCGAAAATCCTACCACCGTTGGGACTCAAACCCTAGGACCTCCCGGTCAGTGGCACTGCAGTAACATCAGATAATTCCCTGAGTCTATTAAGCAGGCCGCAAATATCGCATGTGTAACTTCATTATTAGAAATTTCCCAATCTTTATTCATTGGCCCAAAGTGAACGTTTTCACTCCCATATGCCGCTACTCCTTCACATTCCTTAGAAGTGTGTAACGCTTATTTTGAAACACATGTATATAACTGAACAGTACAACTTTTGTGTGAAGAAGAGAAAAATCTACGTGTGCTGTGGAACACTCTTACAGATAAAAGAACGGCTCAGAGAGGTTAGCCACTCTTGAAAAGTTCCTCTCTGACATGTTACCTGTGCATTTCCAGAGCTTGCTGCAGACCTTCCACAGTGAAGGGCTCCGATGTATCGAGTTCGACCATAGGCGTGTCGCAAATTTTTTCGCAAATTTTGGCCACTTGGAGATTACTGTCTTTGAAATCATCGACAAATTCTTGAAGCTATAAAATAATAGAAATATTATACTTTTTTTATTTTCTTAAACAATACAAATTTAGTCTTAAAGACTAATAAGCAGTTTTCTTTTCACCTAATCTACTATGAAATAAAATGTGTTCTAAAGCTATCCCATTAGCGACCTCTTGGTTTCAAACTGAATTTAAAAACGTATTTTCTTATGTTTGTAGATCCACTGGCATTTACACTGATATTTTAGTTCTGAGTTATTAAAATCCTTTGCCACATCTCTTTACACTAGTTCGAAAGGTTTTTTCTCTTCAAACTCCTCACTAGGTATGTGTTGTTTAGGAGAAGAAGAAACATTATATAAAAAAATATAGTAAATTGGTCATAACAAGAACGAATTGTATAACCGATCATGTGAATACAAAATATAAAACAGTTAATCAAGAAATATTTGATAAAGAAAATGTAATATTTATTATTCTTTAAACAATTCTAAAAATACGTGTCCTTATTCCCTTATTAAATATGGATTACAATAAGCAGGATAGTTTCAAGAAGCACATTCCAAAATTATAGGCCAAACCATTACGGTAATTGTTTTGTTTTTCATTATACACCACTGGCAATGCCGGATGTATGGCGGCTGGTGTATGGCAACTGGCAATGCCGGTTGCCATATGTGAGTACCGACATGTGCGTCACCTGTGAAAGCTTCTTCTATTAGGTTTTTACTGCTAATAAGAGATGAGGTCAGATTCGAAAGGGATTGTGGAAAAGATATTGTGGATTGGATGCGGATTTAACTAGCTGTGGTACGCCCACTAGCGCCTTAATTAAAAGGAAAAATAATAAAAAGCAGAAAGCGCACGCCGTCGAGGAGGGGCGGGCTAGCTTCCCTTCTGCCCTTTCTCCCCTCTCAGCCAGGTCTCATGTGGTGGGCAAGTTGGTCGGTTGGTGATAATATATTTTCAACTTAATGTTAATACACTGACAAAAACGATATGAGGACGTTCTTTTTAATCAACTCCTTTGACGTTCGCTTGCTTCTTCAATTATGTTGCCGTCCATTATCGTTGTTATAAATCATCAGAGATCTCCCATATCGCTCTGCTCGCGACGACACCGTCATCGCTTCCCTGAGGAAGACAAGCTCGCCTCGGCTGTTCTTTAAAATGTGCTGGAGTGAAGCATGTTCGTCTATTTAAAAAAGTCCGTACCGCCAGGGCTGCAGAAGAAAACTAGCGGTGCTACAGAATGTCACAGACTTTCTACTATTAGTTTTCTATTTTCTTTGGTCTGGGCTAGCTATTCCCACTTGCCATATACTCTTGCTAGCTGCCGTCTATGGCAGCCAAAAGTAAATTGTTTTGAACTTTTCACAATTTGTCGGTTTCCATATAGTTGAACCAAAATATTCCTTAAAGAATATTAAAGAAGAGTAAAACCTCGTTCTAAATGGCAATTTTCTTTCAAAAATGTTGTGCCTTGTTAAAAAAATGGCGTTTAAGCGTTACTGTAAGAAAATGGCTTTTGAATGGTTCTGAAAATGCGGAATTTTCAACTCATTTTCACAGAATACTGTTGAGTTTGAAAAACTGAGAAACTTTTGTAGGATATCATTTAAAGCACATGTGCACATAAATGTAATAATTTGAACAAATTGCGTCTTAATATAAATATTAACGACATGAGAGACAAGCCAAATAAATTAACCTTTTGTATTTAATAAAAATAAAACAAAATGGCTTTATGATATATAGAGTACATTTGGCACTATCCCTACCAAAAACTTAAAGAAAAAATTGGGAGCCTTTTTCAAGAAAATCTTCTTTTTGATATTTTTTAAAATTGTTCATATTCACATAATATTGCGCGAAAAATAATAAAAGTTTTAAAAAATTGTACATTTTTTGTACAAAAGTTTATTTGAAGGAAAAAATCTACCTTCAATTTCGTAGTTGTAGGAAGACGCCGAAAAAATTCAAACCTTTTCTATTTTCGAAAATTCAGAGTTAACAGTGAAATTGGACCTACGGCACCTTTATAAGTGTATTTTACTCTATTCTTAGAAGAAATTTACAGAAAAAATTTGGAGCCATTTTTGAGAAAATTTTGAAAATGCCTCAGGAGTTATATGTAAAGTACTCCTAAAAATTAATCAATGTTTTTCAAAATCGCAGAGCTTTGACTCAGGCCAGACCGATAGGGATTTATTCAGTTTGGACAAAACTGTACGCATAGTTTAGGCGCTAGTGTTGTTCATATACACCCAGACGGACGGACGTTTTGCTGTAAATTGTTTTTTCGGTATCAAAGACCCACAAAACAGGGATCTTGGCTGCACCAGTGTTTGAGAATTTTTTTCTTAATTTACAAGTAGCAATTTACCTGTAGCAATTAGATAGCACTTCTTCGATATCAAGGCCCAGCAATTAATTTTTTCTGCCGAAAATCCGCCGCTTTTTTTCGCGCAGCATTACATAACTTTCTCTGTTGTACGTACATGACTGTATATACGTACGTATACGAGGAAGTAAAGAATCGCATCTATAAGGTTAACTCAAAATTGTCTGTGACGAGCAATGTCAGACAGACACACAGCACTCAGAAACGGAAAATTACGGTGATGTAATTAATAATACAATGGTAAAATGTAGTTTAGTTCTACACATGCTTTACACAGTACGTGTAATTAATTTTGTGCCCATACCTCTATTTTCGAATTTTCTAGAATTTACAGAAATGTATTTTTTTACGTTTTATTGCATTTGTAAGAACAAGTGTTTCAGATGTTTGCTTATGAAGTTTATCGAAAAGTCAATTTTTTGTGTGAAAATGAACACACAATTGTGCATTTTCAGATCTCTCAATCGAGTATTTTTTCAAAAACCGACTTTGAAGTTTTCAATTGAAATGACCTTATAAAAACAGCTTATACGCTTCTATGACATTATTGGCGTCATATTTCCATTAACTAATAGAAGTTAGCAAATTTGAGAAAATATGAACTAGCAGAACCCGGCAGGCGTTGTCCTGTCCTCTCTCTCTTTCTCTCTCCCTCCCTCTTTTGACTCTAACCTTTTCTATCTCTCTCTTACCCCTTTCTCCTCTCATATCCCACTTCTGTTTCTCTTTCCTCTCTTTTTTATCTCACTTTTCCCTATCTCTTTTCCCACTTTTTGCCTCTCTTCCTATATTTTTCCCTCCTCGTTTCCCTCTCTCTCCTTCCCTCCCTCTTTTTCACGTTTTTCTCCCTCTTCCCCGTCTGTCTCTTCTTTTCTCTTTTCCCCCTCTCTTCCTTTCCTTCTCTATTTCCTTTTCTCATTTTCACCCAAAAATTGCCCTCTCTTTCCTCTCTCACTTTTACCGTCTTTCCCTCTTTCTTTTTTCTTTCTTTCCATCTCTCTCTCTCTCTCTCTCTCTCTCTCTCTCTCTCTTCCCATCTCTATTTTTTGTCTCTCTCTTTTTCACCTTTCTCACTTTCCCCCTTTCCTTTTTTCCCTCTCTTTCTTATCTCTTTTCTCCTCTCCCTTTTCCTCTTTTAATAATTTGTTAATATATTGAAGATCTCTCAATCTTCTGTCTCATTCACTCGCTCACTTTTCATATTATGAGATTTTAAAAAATGTTCTGTTCGATTTAAAAAAATTCTTTTATACAAACCTTGTCCTGACAATAACGAACACACACACACACACACACACACACACAAAAGAATTATCCAATTTGAATTTAAAAGGGGAGTTGTCAATCTTTGGAGAGGCTGCATGCTCAGGAAGTGCATGGGAATGTTGAAAGAAATACTCGTACATTGTAAATTAAGTATACACGAAAAGAAAGAGAGAAAGTAAGAAAATAACACAGTGGCATAACATTAAGTACCGTTCTTACAATTCATCATCTGAAATATACAATGAGAAAATATAAAAACCATAGGTTAAACTTGATGTTTATTGTAGTGACGCGTAGATGACGTCACAAGTGAGGTACAATGCAGACCAGCTGTGTAGACGTGGTTGTAAGATTTGGCACAGTCATATCAGCATTGTCGAAGAGCCTCTTTTAGTGTCTGCGATCCTTTGGTCCGCGTGTATTAAAGTCTTGTTTTATGCATTTTTTTCTCTGTTCTGAAATTCTTCCATCCACCAGTACATCGGTTTCGAGTGGGGTTTGTTTTCGGTCACTTTGGCATTGACCGGTTACAGATCTCTTTGACAGCCATTAAATTTTTTTTTCACTTCCCGTTACAATTTTTTTCAAGTAGAGTGTTTAATGAACATTCTGTCCAGTTCCACCTGTTCAAGGTTTCTTGTTTCTTCAAGATCTCTTCGTGTGCTCACTAATCTAATTTGATCACGTTCCGTGAGAATCTTCGCGTTTTTATCGATCCTTTAGTTTCCTGGCTCGTTCGTCGTATGCAGAATTCTATATACACCTATGTTCACTGATGGTGTCTTTCGTCGAAAACTGTCCAGTTCCGTATTTCTTCCGCCGGTTTCTTTGAGGGCAGGGTCAATAATGAATCTCGAGTTGTGTCTTCCGTAGGTTGCCATTGCTCCGTTGTTCAGCACCACAACGTTTTCTTTGTTACCATTACTATTATATCTATTTATCTGTATCTGTCTACTCACGTGCTAAATGTTGTGGTTGTGGTGGGGGCGGTGGTAGTAGTAGTGGTGGTTGTGGTGATGAGGGCGGTGGGGATGGTGGTGGTGGTGATGAGATGAGATGTGAAGAGGTGGAGGTGAAGATAGAGGTAGTGGATACAA
The DNA here is from genome assembly GCA_011170035.1 of Teleogryllus occipitalis. Lineage (NCBI taxonomy): Eukaryota > Metazoa > Arthropoda > Insecta > Orthoptera > Gryllidae > Teleogryllus > Teleogryllus occipitalis. Next base: position 278,258 of record BLKR01000418.1, read on the forward strand.
TGGAAGGTTGGTGAAGTAGGTGGCGGCGGTGGTGGTAATGGTGATGGGGATTGTGGTAATGGATGTGGTGGTGGAAGAGGTCGTTGTAGTGGTAGTTGCCTAGTGGAGGTGATGGTGAGAGTGAAGCTATGTTGCTGGGTTGATGGCTTGGGTGTTGGTGTGGTTTAAGGTTTAAGATTTTATTTAACTGATCACGGATATAAAAGTAAACTGAACAAAAAAAATGAGTTAACACAAAAAGTATCGTGTTCCAGAAATATTCTAAACTATGATTTAATAATAATAATAATAATAATAATAATAATAATAATAATAATAATAATACGTCACTATTTTTATTTATATTCAAAACGATTTGTGCTTCTTTATCGAAGGATTTTGCATTAAGTTACAAATGAACTGGTCCTATGTGGCACAGTGGCTTCCGAAATCCGTAGTAAAAATATTGTAAAACAAAATTAACAACACTGCAAGAACAATGGAAGCAGTGTTCTTGAAAATAGTAATAAGTGCTGTTATCGAAGTGATGCATATTTATACAAATATTAACCTCTCTACACTATTATGTAATTATAGTTGACTGCGAGAAATTTGTGTTACCTCAGTCGTGTGAGCCAGGCAGTCCCCGATGTAAGCGTCTGCAACATCCGTATTCCAAAGGAGTTTCGACAGCCCTGGGTTGATTTTCTTGTTGCACTGCTTAATTAATTCTTTAAACAGAACTCGTTCTTCTGCGGATAATGCTGCAGAGCAATAACAAACAAATCTTGTGAACTTTTTTGGAAAAACTGCAGAGGTGTTCTCACACGTAAACGAATATCATTCAGTCAGAAGGTACGGACAAAGATATCATCTTCCACATTTGAGGCATTAAATAACAATATGTCATGTTTCAAATATTAACCAATCATGTTTCATGGATTATTTTTTCATCATACTTCATAATTTATCAAATAAATATATAAAACAATGATTTTAATTTTCGTTCTAATACAGCTTCTTGTAACAAATGAACTGTTCCAATGGCTAGTGAAGTTTTTGAAGATGCTGTAGATAGACTTTTAAAAAAGAAAGTTCCCTAAATTAATTTTGAAAAACAAAAATTATATTAAAAATAACAAGGAAAAGTAAATTGAGAGATTTCATTGGTTGATTACTCTACGCATTAGCCACCGTTCTTATGTAATTTCTTCAATAATATGCGGTAAAAGTTATTGATAGTATTATTTGCCGAACAAACAACGAAAATACATTGAAACCTATCAAGGAAACCCCAAGAATTAATGACAAATGCGAGATTTGCGCATGGACGCACGCGCAATGATCGGGTGGTAGCACTGTTCGCACACTCTCAACCAAAGCTCTGTGAGGTTGGAGGTCGTTACGTCTAGGGATATTAGGTCCAATAACAGATCTAATTTTCCAAGTCTAATGACTACATCCACGAAAACACGTCTCATAAGAATTTGGTGTAGTTATTAAAATATAAAATAACATTTGATTCAATGATTAAAAATGTCCAATTAAATTTGGTCTAACAGACTTGAATGTCTAAGCAATTCTGGTCTAACAGAAGGACAAAACGCAATGCTGCCCACATAATCATTACTGTCAGTATATTATGTTTAAAAAGGAACCAGAATTTGAAGTGATAAGCTTTAATTCATATTGTACGTACAGTATATTGTGACATACCGATATGTCACATGAAAATAAACTAACATTTATTTGTAGACTATATGGTGGAACATGCATTAGGAAATATCACGAGAGCAAGGGCTTAGCAACGACCGTGAATAAACAATGTAGTTTTTGTTTTTTGTAAATGCATTAAGAGGTGGCTGGATGCCGAAAGTAGAAAATTTGGGATTGGGCGAAGAAGTTTAGACGATCGAAAGGTCAGCTACACCAAAATATAACGAACGTATGGATTGTCTGAGTGAGAGAAGGACGGTCAAATGTTTAAAAAAAGAGGAAGGTACTTTAATACGAAGTCTTCGAGGGGTGAATCATGCAGGAAGATTTGATTCTGACCGGCATCGCGTTTCTGAACTGATCGTAGGTTCGTGAGAGGGAACGAGTATAATACAGATAGTCAGAATCGGGTTATCAGATCGTGAAATTTTAAGGACAGTAAATGATATTGCAGATATTGCATGTGGAAGTAATATTGATGCATAAATTGGGACTTTGTCGGGAGTGGTAATCGAGTAATAGATTTCGGGACTATGTCATAGGACGTAATCGGGACTGATAATTTTGATAGTTTGAGACCAGCTTGGATAGGGGCAGAAGAGGATTTCTTGGGACTTTGGACTACGGCAAGCTCGCAAGATATTTCGACTGAGAAGTCTACGAGGGACATCAACGAAGAATAGATAAGTTAACCGCGGTATAAAACTGTAAATTCAAAGATATCTTGATCAAAGGCATAACATCAAATCATTTTATTAAATTCACTAAATTGTTTGCTAAAAGGTAACAATAAACTTTGTTAAATTTTGTTCTTTAGAAAAGAAAGTGATCTTTCATTTAGTCAATCCAAACAGAAATGAACTAGGAATAGAATCATTCTATTTCAGATTCCCAGCTGCGCTGTATAGTCTGCGGATCCTATAATCCATTATAAAGGTAATAAGGATTATAATATATCGTAACCCATTGACCCAGCAAGCCGGACGCTAAGATCTTTGCCAGATATTAATGTAGAGAAATTTTGTATATCTCAATATACTAAGAAAGGGGAAATGAATGCTCAGTTCTCACTGTCATTAATTGACGGAGCTTAGGAATTTAGTCTGATGCGCAAAGACCGCAGGTCACGTCGATATCTCCACAATATATAATTTGATGGCGAATGGTAATCGGGTGTTGCTCTAGTACGTGTTCTGCCAATGACTGAGTGACGAGGACTTTGTTATTCCTATGATCCCTTTTTAATGTTCCTAATTTTATCCACATGGAGGCACGATCAGAGACGATCATTTTTTGGGACGTGGAATGTCAACCTTCAACGGTGTTTAATTGTAGTACGTTGCACAATTATAATACTTTGCCGAAGCACTGAATCATATCGCCTTCATATTTTGTAAACTTGCAGCTATGAAATGACAGAGCGTGATTAAAGTCTGGGTCTTATAATTCTACGTAATAACCAATAACATTTTACACGTCTGCTTGGGCAACTTTTCTCTGCTTTCCTAAGGAAAAGGGAGAAAGCAATAACTGCATTTCGTCAGCGGGAAACCCCTCAGCAAATGAACGACACGTAGAACCAACAGTATTAGAAATTAAACTAAATTAATATGCACAATATATATTACAATTATTGCGATGAATTCATAATACTCATTAGAAACGAAAAGCAAAGCACTAGGAGGACTGTTAAACTTCCATAACAACAAACAAAACTCCGGAATTTCAGCGAACATGAAACCTGTACCGTTCTCTTAAGCGTCCTTTACGCTGTCCCAGGACAAAGTTTAATAAAAAAAATTGATGCCGTTTTTGAGAAAAGTTTGGAAAATGTTTTTGAGGTTTCATATAAAGTACCCTCAAAACTCAAAATATTCGTTTCAAACTCCTAAAACCTTGAGTTCATTCATATCGATCTGGAAAATATCGATTTTGAGGAAAATTCACTGAACTGTTTAGGCGTTAGCATTGACAGATGTTTTGCCGTCAATCGATTTTCCTATATCAAGGAGCCACAAAACATGGATTCTGGCTACACCACGTGTTAGAGGACTTTTTTCCCTAAATTTAGCAACTGTATTTATTCACTTGTTCGTTGCCAGGAGCCTATAATAAAACTTTTTATGCCGAAAATTCGCCGTTTTTTCGTGCAGCATTACATAATTTTCTGTTCGTAAGTTGGTTAGAGCAAGATACGTGTAATGATTAACATGCCTTTTTTATTTTATTGATCAAAAGATAAGAGGTTCTATGTTTTGGTAGAGTTTGAAAGGATTTAACCGTCTAGTTTTCGCTTAATGAGACCGTAAAATTTATCATTTTTAATGATGAATTTAATGATAATTTTATGATGAATGGATATTTAGATGACTGAAACCTGGTGGCTTGGATTTGCCTTTCACGCCACTACATCAATAAGTTTCCTTTTGTGTGTAAAAATTAAACCCAAGACAAACTCCCTGTGTTCTTCATTCGTCCTCCAAAAGCAGTTGAGTCTTACTCTGTGCTAAAGTTCTCAGTTATTTTCTCTGAAAAAACGTCTCTGGCAGATCTCGAGCCGCGGACGGACTCTCCTCTCGTCCATGTCCATTGCATTTGATACTTGTTGTACTTACCAGTAATTACCCGATTGAAATCCATTACGACAGACAATACGCTTTCGTACAAGCATCGAATTTCTTTCAATTTGCCCGCCAACTTGGCGACGTTCCTTGGTATGGGAAGCTTCAGTAATCTCCAGTACCGAATCTCTTCCTCTAAATTCAAAATATATCTGGAAACAAAATAGCATCAGGGTAAGTCAAAATGTGTTAAAAAGCAATGCATACTAACTTCATTATAAAGAGCAAAATTACGCCAGATACCCGCTTCCCATATTCGCATAACCTCCATTAAATGGTCACCAGAAACAATATCCATTTTTTCCTTCTGAACAATAAGTGGCCGCTTAAGACAGGTTTCACTGTATACATTAATGTGAGAGATATCTTTGGAATGATAATTCTTCTTGAGTCTGAGCAATCTTGCGGATCCGTTGTGTGAACCAATTGCAACCTCTTCCGAGTTCACAGCGTTCGGGTGCACACCGTTGCCGTCATTTCCTTGCCAGTTGTCAGGTATTGACTGTTCGGTCAAGGGACCATTTTCTTACGCTCACTGATGCCAAACCAATCTTCAGGGTAGCGTGGCCTGTGTTTAACACGTAGATACGAATTGCTTTTATTTCACCAATGTTCGCTAACCTGTGCATGAACAGTTTTACTCCCTATTACTTTTGTTATTCCGCCAATGGCAGAATGTTTCCTTGATATCAACGTATTAATGAAACTAGAATGCAAGAAAAGTACATTTTAAAAATTAGGTTTTATTAAATATTATTTACATGCAGAACACCGTTAATAAAATTTATTATGTTGCTAGTTTCATTAAAAGCGTGATGAAAGTAAGCAACGCGGCCTCTAATTTGAAATTCGAATATTTATTGGCTACCCGATTACATCAGTTTTATGAGTTAGTTCGGACGCGATGGGGCGGTTTCTCAGATGAGGGAAAGCAGAGTCTCCTCCGCACACAATTTCTTCTTTTGAATGTAATTACCAAACATAAGTTCGCTTCGATGTAAGAGGGAAAGTGTATATTTTTTAGCTCATATTTATCGGCAATTGTCTTTGCTTCAGTTTTTAAACTGCGCGCGCTTTTTGGACGACGCGAAAACTCGAATTCGCTTTGAGAAGGATTTCTCAGTGTTTCCTCCTCTCGTGTAGTAAAGGTCCATAAGCCAAAGTGCTGCGGTGGCAACAGGAGAAAACGTTTTTTAAATGTAGCTTTACTGCTTGAAGTGTAGCTTAGTGCTCCTATAGACCGCCATCTACTGTCAGCTATTGGAACTAAATGAACATGGCGCCTGCTGGGCGCAGGCTCCATGCGCGGAATCATGGACCGGGTCGTAGGAAGAGGCACATGCCATTCACACCCGCGACAGCACCGTGGGCTGGCGGTAACTCGGGTGATAGAGCCAATCGAACTGACACGTCTCTCTCTCTCTCTTTTCCTCTTCTTCTCCCTCTCCTCCTTCTCTGTCACCCTCCCCTCCCACTTTCTCTCTATTTCTCCCTCCCTCTCTTTCTCTCTCCTCTTTTTCTCTCCCTCTCTCTCTCTTTCTTGCTCCCTTCCTTTCTCTCCCCCTCTTTCTCCCTCCCTCCTCTCTCTCTCTCTCTCTCTCTCTCTCTCTCTCTCTCTCTCTCTCTCTCTCTCTCGTCAGGAGAAACGATCACGGTGAAACCAGTGAGCTCTAGTGTAGACTGGAGGCAACATTCTGTGCTCAGATATCGTGACGGTCCGCCATGATGGTGAATGTCGATTCTGTCCTAGTTACTCGTATCTCAGAACCAAATAGCAGAAATTAGCGTCTTATTTCAATTTTCAACATTTATTTTCTTTTATGTTCAATATAACGTAATAAAAAGTTGTAAGTAACCAATATTTAATACTTTGAAATTGTAGTTTAAATACAATAAAAAAATTCATTTCTTGGAGACGTTTTTAACATACACGCAGGGAAATGTTCTTAGTTTGCTTAACTTAAATAATTTCGTTAGATCAATTTGTAGCAAATAATAGTCGTTGGTAACCTAAATAAAATTAAAGTCTACCAAACAATGTCTCATCTATGAACATATGCACCTAGTTTACAGATTCTTGGTGTTCTTTACAACCGAATGCTACGCAATACTTTGGGATTTTCGTTTACAGAAATAATTGTAGGCATTACTGACAATACACGACACATTTAATTCCTAGGACAGGCTGTAGGTAGACGTTCAACGCAGCCAACCTAACGAAAAACGATCGTCGCGATTTTCAGCACTTCAAAGCCTTGCAAGTTGTGCATCCAGTTATAATGTGATCACTGGGTGAAACTTGAATACAGCCTACCTGTCTATGTTGACTTCGAGGAGGCCGTGGGTGGAAGGGCTGCGGTTCATGAGCGGCCGCTCGAGGCGCTTGGCCAGGTCGCCCGCGATGCAGCTCTCCACCCACCTGTTGTGCATCTCCCGCACCAGGTCGTCGCAGCCCTTCGACACCTTCTTGAACTGCAGGCGCGCCTCGTCGCCCAGCCCGCACGGCACCAGCCAGTGGGCGTTGTCCAGGATCTGAAATGCACGCGCTCCTTTTCAGCAGTGCACTTTCTTTACCCAGCACTGGACCGTGCTCTCTTTCACCCGGTCTAATTCGGCTGCTTGCCGGTGCGCGGCGTCCGTTCTTAATGCTGCTGTCACTGAACAATTGTGCCTACAAAGCATTGTGCAATAGCTTCGCCCGGGATCCGTTTTCGCGACCTTGCAGAAGACATAGGCTAAGCTAGCGCGACCACTGACAGGGTGCGCGCCCGTTTGTACAGATGGCATCAAAATAAAACACAAAAAAAGCTGATTCCCGAACGCTTTAATGTTTTAAAGCGCAGTAAAATGTAATGGGCGACGGTTGTCTGTATCTTGAGAATGTATCTACTCGAGTTCTTGTGGAAGTCTTGTACATGAGATATTGTCAAAAATCTGTAACTCATAATGCAGTACGTCGAATTTTAAAATATTAGGTGACGTCGTGGTTTGAGGTCACACATCTCGTGGTTTCAATTTGATACCAGTAATTCTAGACATCTACAGACGGGATATTATAACGAAACTCATAGAACCCAGTTCTTTGTTTCCTTACAGAGTTTTCATTATGTGGAGGGAGTGGATCAAAATGTGGGGTTTACGTAAGCCAACAACATTCAAATAATGTCTACGTTACAGGGAGCATTTGGTTATAAACATTTCCTTAATACACAGTTTACATTGTATTTGTCTGTGCTTTCTTTGTAAGCTCTTAGATCAACTCTAATAACTAAATGAAATGCTGAATAATATATTGTACTATTAGTTATCACGAAATTAAATAATACACAAAACCTAAGTAAACAAAATTATCTATAGTTGTTTACCCCTTTATTTACTGGCGGGACTTCTACGTCCCACCAGTTTTGCCAAATTGTTTGTATTCTGAAATGCATTGAAAATCTATGGGGACCGTTCAGTCGAGGTTAGAATAGTTCGTTCTTTCATCATGAGATATCCACAACTGGTCGCCTTCGTTTACAAACATTTTTCAGAGCGATGTTCTTGGTCTAATGGTGACGTGGAGCGATTAGTATGTCGTGCTATTTTTGAGAACAAAACAGAGTGTTTGTTGTAAATGAGATAAGACAATATTTGTTAATTATTGAATGTAGTGTTTATTATTATATAATTTACTGTGATATGACATGCACGGTGCTTATTTACCAAACAATTCAAGTTTTATTGACTCGAACCTTGCAGTCTCGTCAGGGCTTGTGATTGTATCCGCAAGGGAGGTTATAAGAACTTTTCATTCATATCGTTTTTGAGTTGCGAATAAGTTTATTGTTTTTTTATTTCTTGTGAGTAGAGTACTATGAATATTGTTATTATCAAGATTGCTTATGGATTACTTATCATTATTTTCATTATTTATTTGTCTTTTGCGGAATTTGGCAATTTTTGAGACTATTTATAGAGTATGAAAGAAAAGTAATACGAGAGATACTGGTTGAGTAGAATGCGCAAATTTCTTTCTAAACAAAAATCCTTAGTGTTTGATATATCTTTGTAGAAAGAAATTATAAATGTATTTAAATTTTAAAAACTGTATGTTTCATTCTCCACAAGAGTTAAATCTGGTCATACATGCTAATTTTCGCTGAAAATTTTGGAGCCGTTTCTGAGTAAATTTGAAGGGGTTGGAGGGAAGTTGGAGGGAACTCCAGGACGATTCTGTTCTTAGGGGCTCCGCAGTACCTACATACGGCCCTGCCAAGAAAACGTTAGTTGTTGTTGGTTGGTTAGTGATTCCGGGCTCGTCAACAGCTTAGGTCATTAGTTCCGTAAGTGTAGTGCATGTTTTTCCTCGGGAGATTGCGGTGATCTTCCTCCGCTGGATGGCGAGATCCGGCGCCAACCTACCGTCGGCTAGTGGGGCCTCCCCCTAACCAGGACTCTCCCACCAGCGGGGCACCGCCCCAGCCGGGACAAGCTCTAAGCTCCCGGAATAGTTAGTTAGTTAATGCCTTATTTTACGCGGCTAGACTCGGACCATCAGGCCCGCTCTTCCGTCTCACCACGCAAATTTCGCTACACTCCTTTCACCACCTAGCGGAGAAAGGAGGTATTATCTAGGGCGACGAAACAGGCGGATCTCAATTTTGCTCAGAGGTTTCTTCGCGGCATGAGGATCTTTAACATGCAGTAAATCTACTACATGGGACAGTCGGCTTTACTACCCCTCGGAAGGAAGGCGTACGAAGGATTTTTTCGCCCTTAGAAATCGACGGCTTCGATCGGGTTTGAACCCGCAAACTGGGGTACAACAGTGCGGTACGCTGACCGTTATACCACCGAATCCGGCTCCCGGCCGGTGTCCCGGGATATGTGGTAGTGTAGTGCATGTTAGTGTAAGTGTGTGTGTAAGGGGATATGATAGGACAAGGAAGAGGAAGGACAGATCGCGCGCGGTCCGTGGCCCGTTTGGTAGGGTACTGCTCTAGTATTCGCCTGGTGTTGATCGGAGAAACCTCGGAAAACTACCGATCAGAGCAGCCGGCCGCTAGAATTCCCCTCTTGACAGCGACTGAATTCGGCCTAGCTGAAAAGCTATTGTGGAAAATCCTGCCGCCGTCAGGACTCGAACCTAGGACCTCCCGGTCAGAGGCGCAGCAGTGACTTCAGTTGATGCTCTGAGCTCCCGCTCCCGGTTTAGTTGTTTTCAACCGTTTCTTTAGAAAAATTGATTATTACATTCATCAATTCTCTTGAAGCACACTTCTAATTCATCCATTAAAAAGTGAATTTGTCACTAAAAGAATGAGAAGCAAATTTTTCACTTACGTCCATGAGTCGAGATAATCTCCTTTTCCTCATCGTAGCTACGACTGCTATGCCCGAACAGTACGGCATCGAAGCTGGGTGAAAATGTCGGTCATCAGTGGAATCTTTCTTTACATCTTCAATATCGTTTATAAATATCTGGTAAACCTGTACATAATAATATTTTATTTATTTATCTGCTCATGATGGATTACAATAATAATTTTACACTACATAATGTTTCTGATAATGAAACAAATTAAAATTGAAAGCAAATAATACCGATTAAACACTGCCCAAAATGAGACGTCCATAAAATAAAATGAAAGTAAGAACAAAAAGAGTTGTCTTTGCCAACGGTATTGTTTCTTAAATTATCGATAGCAGCATTTGATGGCTTAGACGGTTTCATCAGTTATCTGATACAAAACATAAGAATAATTAAGTAAAATATATTACTAACGCCAATATTTGATTTTGTTATTCCGCCTATTCTCATTCTGCACAAACCGGCTAAATTCGTAAACTCAGTGCGTTGCTACTCTCGACACAGCTGACATCATACGTCAGCAAAATTTTAAGGAAGAGTCCGCCCGCCTGCTATTAAATATTTGCTAATTAAGTGTCGCGTTATGGAACAACAACTATTGTGATGTTCTTACTATGTAAATAGATGATGTACTCTGTATATACCCCTTCTATCCTACGTTATTGCAGTATTTGTAAAGATTGTTTTTGTTAAAATATTCCATTATTCCATTCCTATGGGAGAGTGTTTTATTTTATTTGTTGTTCTTGAGCACTCTGTTTGCTACTTTTTGGAAATCAATTTTGTGTGGTTTTTTCAGCGGCATATTGCTACTGGAGTCAACCAGTGAACTAAAAAAATATACAAGAATAGTGGGAAGTTTTAGTAAATAATATTTACTAATTATTTATAATTTGGATTTAAAGTAGTACAATGTACTTGATATAACAAACGAAAGAAAGAAACGGGAACTGATTATAAAACTACAGGGCAGTCCTCTTAGTGAATCTATGCAAGAATTAATTGAAAATGTTTTCAATGATAAAGTGAATGTTTTCTCAATGAATACATTCAAATGTAGATAATTCAATTCACGGCACAATTCGAACTAGTGGTACAGAATGGCAGCGACTTTCTCGTACCGGTTAGTTTCCTATTCTCTTGTGTGTGGACAAGCTTTCCCGTTTTGCCCGACCCTCCTCTCAGTTGCCACATAATGGGAACCAATTTTTTTTCTCACATTTCCTCAATTTTTCGTTCCACTAACGGTACATTTGTAAGATAATTTTAGAAATATTATAGCGGAGTTAAACCTAATCTTAGACACGAATTTTCATAGACAGGTTTTTTTCTGAAGTCTTAGGTATGTAGGACTAGGGTGTAATTTTCTACCCATCAGTAGCACATAGAGTTTTGTGTCGTTGTTTCTTGTAAACTCCCCAAAACTATCATGTTTCCTGAGGATGTGATATACTATACAAAGGATTATGAAGCATTAAGAATATGATAATTAGTAACTAAATTCTAGGGTCAAAAAATTACTGGATGCTACAACAATATATACAAAAGTATAATAAACCTAAAATAAGTATAGAACTGTTGCAGTAAATTTCAAAGCGTATTTATAGTCAGTCCAGGTCATAAGTGACTTAGAAGCGGGAAAAAGAAAAAAAAATTGATTTTATTTTTTTTAACAACAGAGCAATCGAAAAATTCTGAAAACTAATCACAAAAATTGGTGTTTTGTGAGAACGTTTTGAGATGGTTTCGTGCCTAGTCCAGAGTTCCAAGACAATAAAAATAATTTTTTGCAATTTTTTTTTCAAAAATATTTTTTGCGCTTACGTTTGTCGTCAAGTAAAATTATCATTTTTTTCCTGAAAATATAAACTATTTTCTTCTTTTTGATATTTTTCAATCAGATAAAATAATGTTAATTTTACGAAAAAAATAAAAATTAAAAAAAAATCATTTTTGGCCGTAGAGGTTAGGAGATGGAGGGAGGGGGCATAAGAAACCTTTCAAAAATCTTATTTTTATGTTAGAGTGATAGTTTAATTACCCATGTGTAATTTGGTTGTAAAGAACTTTTTACAATCTTATCCTAGAATATGTTAAGCCCTTATTCTTCCTCGCGTCTTCTCCAAGAGCTGCCCGCGCCTGACGTGCTCATGCCGATGCATACGACTCCACATAAATTTGGCCAAAATGCAATTACACCCCACGACGATTGCCAGATTGCCTGGCCTGACGGCCGGGGCCATCACATTTTACCAGATCATAATACCATATAATACCAAACATAACGGGTATAATAAATATTTAATATGTATTATTTTTTTAATTAGGCAAAAGTTATTGTTATCTATATTATAGTCAGGATTAGACCAGTTAATAATAAATGCAGAATGTTCGTAAATAAGAAATATATATTTATAAGTAAGTTCGCTTCTGAAATGTCTGAACTTACGTGTCCAACACTCCTCTCATAAACGCTATGCAACGCATGTCTCTTGGAGAAATGATAAACCGTCTGTAGACTTTCAACACCTTCTTCCACGGTGGTGACCTTCTTGAACAGATCACTAATCATGTTTTCAACAACAACCTCCAAGTCTTTAATATCATTACGAAACCTGCAACACATGGAAAGAATCTAAATAGTAAAAACGCTCTTGTAACTCCCTTTTCCACTCATACTGCCGCACAGCGGCGGCTGCAACCCACTGTCATCCTCGTGCGCGCAAAGCAAAGCCGCTTGTTGAGCTCCTTCCCCTCCACAGAATCCCTGATTAAACTGCTGCCTTGCGGCTTAAGCAGCAGAGAGGGAGGGATTTCTTTAATAATTAGCTAATACTACCCAAAGCTAACTTAATTTTAGCTTAAATATAATTTGTTAGTTATTTCGTAGCACTTTGGCTTACCTAACTTCCACAAAAAAAAGATTCTTAATCCTAAGTAATGTTTTGTTTTTGTATTTCTTGGTGAATTTTCTTTTATTAATTTTTTTATTCACGCATCATTCATTCATTATATACATTACCATTCATTCTACTCATTCATTCCCACAGCACTACACTGAACTGAATGTCTTCTGTTCGCCACGGCACTGAATAGTACCGTGACTCAGTCTTGGTGGCATTCAGGCCCATTGGGGGGCGTGGCAGGTGCGTTCCCCGCGCGTCTCTCGGCCGATAGAGAATCTTCCCCTCCGCGTGCGGCTGCCCCCGCTATCTCGTACAAGGTAGCAAGCGGGACTTGACTCAAAGTCTTCGTGGCATTCAGGCCCATTGAGGGGCGTGGCAGGTGCGTTCCCCGTGCGTCTCTCGGCCGATAGAGAATCTTCCCCTCCGCGTGCGGCTGCCCCTGCTTGCTCGCACAAGGTAGCAAGCATGTCGTGGGGCAGCAGGCGGAAGGTGAAGGCGACGTGTTTCGGTCCTTTCCGTAAAAAGCACCGTCACTCTCCGCCTCTCGGACGATGTCGTGCAGGATGAACCCAGCGCCCTCACAAGCGCTGTTGGCGATCGCTTTTGAAGCTCCCTCAAGAATTGTTTTTTTACACCCAGAACTCCAAACACGTCGGTGTTTTTAGGGTATCTTTTGGGTGGGGTGGGAGGTGCGGGAGCGCCGCGTGACGCACTGCACGGTTTTCCGCCGAGCGAATCGGTCGGAGGGTGGAGGCAGGTGCCGCCGCGAATACCTCGCAAGCGTACGACCAAATGGAGCTGCTCGTTGAGCTCCGCAGAGCTCATCCGACACGGGTGAGCTCAGAAGCAAGGCGCCCAGAAGGGAGGGGACAATTTGCCCCAGGCGCTGCCTATACTTGGGTTTTAGTAACTGGGCGCCTGTGGGTACTATCTTCAAGATGGAATATGGCACGGCTTTCAGCGTCTTTCTCGGTCGTACCGCTAGAGTCGCTTGACCTGCAACACTGCTTGATTCGGTCGCGATCATGTGACATCTTGCGGCAGGACCGAGAAAGATGCAAAAAGTCGTGCCATATTCCATCTTGAAGATAATACCCTCAACTGTCACGTAACGAAAACCCAAGTATATATTAGTACCCCGTATTTTTATTACATTTAAAGAATAAAAATAAAATATATATTTACTTCTTATTCAAATTAATCGGTACAAGTTATTTCTGTTGCTTGACCCCAATTAGTTATGGACTAGAGTCTCCCCTTTCGGTGCCTCCAAAGATACATATTATACATGTTATACCGTTTCTTATGTTATACGTGTGCTTTAACGCTCATTCATCCAATCATCAATTTCAGCTGGGGTATTTAGAATAATTTCAAATGTTGGTGTCCTTTTAGCTACATTAAGCCCGAATTTACACCAATTGACTTTACTTGTATCTAGAAAGAAGAGGAGTTTGGTTGGAGAGGAGTAGAGGAGAGGTTGCAGAGTAGAGGAGTTAGTTGATTAGGATTTGAAATACATATATCATTGCCGATTTAGATGATCTTACACTGCGATAATTTCAGAGTAATAAAGTAAATATTAATTGCATTGTAATGATAGAAATACTAACAAACTACTGGTCAGAGCAAACGGTCGTTACAATTCTTCTCCAGATAGCGGCTGAATTCGATCTAGCTAGGACTGAATAAAAGCGAAATATGTTGTACTAAAAAATTATTAATTGCTTAATTAATTTTCGGACACATCAACATTAATCATTAATGTGGTCATCATTAATCCCGAAAGTGTAGCGAATGTTTTATCCCCACAGATGACGATATTCCTGCTCGGCTTCAACGTGAAATCTGTTACCGATCTTATTGGCTCTGACATCAACTGAAGACACTCCAGCGCCTCTGATCGGGAGGTCCTAGGGTACGAGTCCCCACATTGGCAGGATTTTCAACACAACCTGACTAGGTCGAATTCTGCTGCCGTCTCACTAGGGTTTCTGGGTATCGATTCTGTGGCCAAAATGTATTTTTTCAACTTTCATTAATGAACTCTTTGGACACCGTAATATGAAGTAAACAGTCCAAAGTTAGCTGTTTTGCACCCACTTTACCGGGAGCGGTAGCTCAGTGCATCAACCGATGCCACTGCAGCGCCTCTGACCGGGAGGTCCTAGGTTACACTCCCCACGGCGGCAGGTTTTTTGACACTAGCTTTTCAGCTAGGTCGAATTCAGTCGCTGTCTGGAGGAGAATTCTAGCGGCCGGCTGCTCTGATCGGTAGTTTTCCGTGGTTTCTCCGATCAACACCAGGCGAATGCCGGAGCAGTACCCTAACAAATTGACCAAGGACCGCGCGCGATCTTTCCTTCCCCTTCCTTGTCCTATCCTCTCCCCTTACACACTCACTTACACTAACATGCACTACACTACCACATATTCCGGGAGACCGGTCGGGAGTTTAGAGCTTGTCCCGGCTGGGGCGGTGCCCCGCTAGTGGGAGAGTCCTGGTTAGGGGGAACCCCACTAGCCGACGGTATGTCGGTGCCGGATCTCGCCATCCAGCGAGGGGAAAATCACCGCCATCTTCCGAGAAAAAAACATGCACTACACTAACGGAACTAATGACCGAAGCAGTTGACGCGCCCGGAAACACGAAAAAATCAATCAATCAATCAAGCACCCACTTTGTTGACTGTTGGTTCCCCTGTCGCGAAGCATGCTTGTAAAATTAGTGCTTCCCCGTTCGGTGTCCGCACCGAAGTGCAAGCCGTCAAGCCAAGGTGAAGTTTTAACCCTTTATTTACTGGTGGGACTTCTACGTCCTACTAGTTTTGCCGAGCTATTTGTATTCTGAAATATATTGGAAAACTATGAGGACCTTTCAGTCCCTGTTAGAATAGTTCGTTCCTTAAGCACGAGATATCTGCCACGGCTATTGGCCTTTTGAGATTTCGTTTACAAACGTTTTTCAAACTGATGTGGTTAGTTCAGTGATGGCGTTGACTGATTAGTATGTCGTGCTATTTCTGAAAAAAAAACGGAGTGTTTGTTGTAAATGTGATGACAATATTTTTATTTATTGAATGTATTGTTTATTATTATAAAATGTACAATGATATGACTGGCACGGTGCGTATTTACCAAATAATTGAAGTTTTATTGACTCGCACTTTGCTGTCCCGACAGGTCTGGTGGTTATGGCAGCGAGGGAGGTTATAAGAATTTTTCATTCGTATTGTTTTTGAGTGCGAATGAGCTATTGCCGTTGTTATTTCTTCTGTATGGAGTACTACGTATATTGTTATCATGTTATCATCAAGATACCTTATGGATATATATATATATATATATATATATATATATATATATACACACATCATTGTTGGCATTGTTAACTTGTCTTTTGCAGAATATGGTAATTTTTAGCCCATGTACAGAATATAAAAGAAAAGTTGCTCGAGGGAAGAAAGACTATGTTTTCGGTCCCAAAAGACAATCATTTCCAAAACACTGGGATACATTGGCCTATATTCTAACCTGAAAGAGCCAGATGTAAACTGTGCTCTTCCAAGAAGATTGAGTCAAGGCCACATTCAAAATGTACAGAATGTAATATATTTTTAGAGTTAATGAGAAAATATTGTTTTTTTTTTTATTTCATCAAAGATAAAACTGACAGCAATTGGAAGAGCACAGACTTGGCGGGACTCTCAAGTCCCATTAAACAAATTCGTAATTTTTTACATTTGTAATTAATATTAATAAATAATTTGTTAATCAATGATCAATTATTACTTATTGTACCAACCCCAAAAATTAAAATTACGGTATTACTTTAATTCAGTAATTAAAGTGTGCTTTTTTGCGTCTTTATTGTTTTCTTTGAAATTGGTCTTTTTGTTATCCTCCAGGAATGTATTTTTCATAGCTATTAGTTTTAGTGCACAATTCAATTCAGTTCCTACAAATTGCCACTTTATCCATTGCTGTGAATTTTAGTTCTACTGACAATAACTTCAGAATTTGAATTGACTTTTAAAAAATAGATAGGGTTTTACGGGCTTGGGGCACGGCTTATTTTGTTAGTAGATTATTATTAACTATGTTCCAACAAGTTTCAGCTACAACAAAGTGCAATTCTTGACAAATTATTGTTTTTTCTTTAGACATGCATCGTTTCAGAAATGAAGACTTATTCGATTTGTGGCGTACAGTTCGTGATAGAGATGCACAGATTACGCCAATTAACAACTATGTAATTGAGAATATTAAAAATAAATCAAATTCATTGAATGAATAGAAAATTTGGTTCAAAATTTGCCATTTACACCAAATTTTAAAAAAAGGTGGTATAAAAATAAACATCAAGGATATTTTTTCTGAAAAAATTTGTTTTGGTTCTAGACCAACTTCAGCATCAAAATAAAACCAATGCCATCCTTTTCATCATTTATCCACATCTCCTTCTGTTTTTCGAAAAATCAATTAGGACAAAAAGGCGGGAACCTTTCCAGAGGTCACACGAAAAGTGTCTGGTTTAATTGTACAAGCGGTAACAAACATTATGAAAGAAAACGAAAATCAAAGAAAGCAAAAGAATATAGACACTAGATAAAAAAGAGGGGAGACTGCGTTTTAAGAGAAAAAAATATTTGTGTGCAAATTTGAAGAAGAGCAGAAGCTTATTTTAGATAAGTTAAGTAATCATCAATATTTGAGTGTAAGAAGCAATTTACTTTACACAATAATTTAAGAAAGCAACAATATTTTGAAACACAAACAGTATAGTATCTATCCCGACTACAAGAAGATTTGGAATTGTAAATATGTTTGTGGATAATATACACATAGAATATTACTACTAACAACATTAGTTACGGAACTCTCTTTACAAAATAGTTTCGATCACACATTGAAACGAATCGTGTTTTTACAAGAAGTCATTCGGCATATGGACTGCATGCTAAAAATTAGCAATATTAATGCGGACATTATTTGTAGTTACGGTTTTGAAGGCATTTTGGGCTTACCGAAGTATACGCAAAAATTAGATATTCCTGAAAATCATTCCAATGCTTCGTTTTCAGCCACTCTGATACCACTCCGTTTGCAGACAAAAGATGAAGACATATAAAAGTACAGGATTACTATTAGATTATTTTAGAGAGGAGAGGTAATATGTAAGAAATACAATTTACAAGTATGATTGTTAGCATCGGGCAAGAAAAGCGACAGGCAGAATAAATTGGAACACATTTTCAGTAAAGCAATCGACGATTCAGTTACAGTGATTTTTAGCATTAATTTACAAAATATGATTAGACGCCAAAATAAATTAAATAGTCCTTAATATCTATGCTCACAAACAACAAGGAAAACGCGGAAGTCACAGAGAAGTACGGATAGTAGCAGCAAAAGAAGAAGAAAGTGCAATGATGGAGAAGATTTGAAGATCGATAAAAGGTATTAGTAAAGCAGAAGTATATTATTGGATGCAGTATAATTAGGTAGCGAATAGGAGGAGTAATGCTGACATGTATTAATTCAACATTTTAGTTAAAAATATAAATATTTTGTGAATTATGTACTGTTTCTGCAGAATTATGTATGGTTTTGTTGTGTTAATGCGTGAGAAGCTTTAGCACTTAAACATTCTTCGCAATTTAGTTACTAATTTTGGACACAAAAATTGGTCTCAGAAACCATAGTGAGTCTGGAGGAGAATTCTAGCGGCGAATGTCGCAGCAGTACCCTAACAAACGGGCCATGGGCCGCGCGCGATATTTCCTTCCTCTTCCTTGTCCTATCCTCACCCCTTACTTCCACACACTTACACTAACATGCACTACACTATCACACATGTCGGGAGACGGGTCGGAATATTACTCCTACATTCCCCTGGTGTTGAACGGAGAAACCACGGAAAACTACCGATCAGAGCCGGTGATAAGAAGAGGCCCGTAGGTACACCGTTACCGATATAAAATGCATTATACTAAGGGGACTAATGCCCATAGCAGTTGTCGCCCCTGGAAAAACGAATCAATGAAACCTCCCCCGTTGGGAAGGAGCACTCAGGAAAGAATGGAAAGCCAACGTGCCGCATCCCCCCCCCCGTTCCCCAATTGTGCTCGCTGTGCAGTGATTCAAATATTTACGTTAGAATGACGTCCAGCCATGTTGGATTTTGTACATCCAGAATAGAATCTTGAACTCCTTTCACATGCCGAAGTGTTTCTCTGAACATCTTCTCCACTTTGTCTATCGTGCGATCGAACTCCGGACCGTGTGTCCCTCCGAAGGAAGGTTTCGGTATCTCATCTTCTTCATTCATCCTAAACAATAGGAAAGTTTGTTACACACATTTTAAGTCACAGTATTAAAAAATACAGATTTTTTTCACTAAAAATGACTAGCGTACCCGTGCGAGAACTCCCGCATGCTTAACTCTCTTTTTAAAGTCTCTTACCTATTTTTCCATTTCCATATTAAGCCAGTAATATATCTTTTTCTTCAAGACTCTCTTATCCTGCGTCACTTGTTCTATGTGTCTCCTTGTAATTGATAAGAATACAATACACCCTTTTCCATACAAACTACTCTTATTTAACGTTATTACTAAGCAGAGAGGTACACCTGTGTAATTCAGTCGCGTATCATATCAAGTAATTAATTTAATTCCACATATAGTTGAAGATTTTACAGACTCGAAATAGACAGGATAGAATCGAGAAACGTCCAACCAGCAAAAATGTAATAGAATGTTCAAGAAGATCTCATCCTGTAGATTACGTTGTAATAATCGTTTCTTTGAGGCCTTTGGCCTCAAAATTTAGTTTTAGGGCCCTAAAACTGCTGTTTAGGAGTTATTTAACGATGTAGAATCAAATACCCGGCCGCATTTTCGGGTTTTATTTGACATGAATGTTTAGATGCTTTTTTTTAACAAATCCTTCATATTTTTAAAGTCGAAGTGCAATTTGTCACGTCTCCAGGAATTGTTTAGAGACCTCATTTATAAAGATTGAATGCGTGTGAGAGCCGCAAAAGGTATGTATACCACTGAAATAGTATAGGAAGCGAGGAGATATAATATAGGAACAGGAATGAAGAAAACATGAAGTAAACATGGCTAGATGGGGTCTTCCTTGCCGGTGAAATTGGATTTCGACTATCTAGAAAGTTTCATGGTAAAATTATTTTTTTTCTTCCACCCTTGCAGCAAACTACACGAATATTTGTGAGCCTGCAACTCAATAGCAATGCGTGGCAGTCTTGAGTGACCAACGTTAGATTTGCCCCGTGTCCGAATCTGACTTTCCCAAGCGACAGAATCTTGGAAACAAACTCATAAATAATTATAGCAAATTTTAAAATAACGCCCAAACAAACGAACAGAAGATAGGCAATCTGGTAACAAAAAATATACCCGTGGTATTCTACTTGGTTCAGAAGTCGTTCCAGGTTATTTTCAATTTCCTCACCTTCCGAACACAACCATTGCCTCGCAGACCTCGATCATTTCTCGGCAGCGAGTGATGAACGAGTCCACGTGGTTGAAAATAAACCCTTTGTCCATATCCCACGGTTTCTGGTCTCTTTCATACAAAGCTTCGGAAATCTGAAAAATGGAAAAACAATTACAGTCGACTTCGGTTGAAGTGAACTCGGATAAAGTGAACCTTCGGTTATAGTGAACTTAAGTCACTGGTCCCGTTTCACTTACACTACAAATGAGCATAAGAAGATTCGGCTGTAGTGAACCTGAACCTCGGCTACAGTGAACATAGGAAGTAAGTCTTGGAAATTAATTGCATCTCGTATGTTATTAGGCGATTGGAATGGCCTTCGGAGAGTGGGATGGTGTTCCAACAGTGCAAGAGGCATTGGAAGCTGCCAAGACTGCATTGCCATACTTAGAGACAGAGTACCATGCAGAATCAAGTATGGAGAGAGCACGAGCTCTAGAGAAGGATCTAATGAAAAAATGCACGAAACAAACAATTGAAAATAATTCATTTATTACGTACAAATAAAAAGACTGAATTTTTCAGTTCGTGTTGTTAATGAAGTTTGCTATATATTAATAAAGTCAAGTATTATGGAGAAATTCTATTTAATTTTTGACATCATGATATAGTGAACCAAACATGTTAGTCCCCAGAAGTTCACTATATCCTGGGTCGACTGTATATATTATTTACAGCATCTTCCACTCGTCGGAATGGTCCGCACTTCGGGCAGCCACCGTATTCCAACAGTGCGCACCAATTTGAACATGACCTTATTTGAAGATCTGTTTTCATAACTACATTTCATTACAATAATTATCTTCACAATTGTAGTTGTACAATAACGCCGAAAAAATTAGAATTTTTTCATTATTCCAAAAATCAGGTATTTCAGCGAAAATTTCTTGCACATGGAGCACCATGTTCTTAGAAGTACATCACGCTAACCTCAGGTCAAAAATTAGTCCTATAATTAATCCCGTTATCTATCCCGAAGCCTACGATATCAATTAATCCCGTTTTTCTAAAAAAAAATTAAAAATTAAAAATGCCTTTATATAACTCAAAATTACGTGAAAATTGCTTAGATTTTTGTAAAAACATTTTCTTAAGCGTTTTCTATGCTATCCGACAATAGAATTCAATCAAAAAATTTGGAGCCATTTTTTTAAAATTTTGAAAATGTTTCATGGGCTTCCCCAAAATTAAAAAGTCTGTTTCTAATTCGATATGTCCCGACATAAGTCAGATCGTTTGGGGAATGTCTAATTATATTTTGGTTAAAAATTAACTGAATAATTTAGGCGCTAGCGTTGACCACAGAACGGACGGACAGTCAGAAGGACAGACACGTTTTGCGGACAATCGATTTTTCAGTATCAAGGACCCACAAAACAAGGATTCTGATTACACAATGTGATAAAGTAAGTCATTTACAATATAAAGGGTCAATATTTATCCACTTTTTCTTTACCAGAGCCCGGCAGTAAGACTTCTTTGTCAAAAAATCATCGCTTTTCCCCGCAGCATTACAATACTTACTCTATACTGTGTAAATAGTAGCGAGAAAGTAAAAACCGTGCTTCATGCATGGCATTTTAAAATAGTTATTTATGATTTGACTGGTAAAAGTGGCATTTTATTTTGCGAGCAAAATAATTACGTATACAGTATGTGTCATACACTATTTTAGACAGTCTTACTAGCTTTCGTTTTATTTTAAGTCACGCACACAAATCACTATTTTACATAAAGGCTGCTCGTCCAATCCCCTGTAGCTGATGTACTCGGCGAATGTTCGCTTCTTTTGATGGGTTCTAAAGACCGGCACGCGGTGGGACGGGCGAGCACCAATTGTTCGTTACTCAACAAATAGCAAGTAATCTTCATCAACACTATTCGGGATTTGGCGACTGGTTACAACTCGTCAAATACCGAATGTGTGGAGCCGCCTTAAAGTCAGTAGTAGCTGAAGCGAAAAGTCGAAAGCTTCTTTGTTATAATTACAGTTTTAAATGAACATTTAAGCATTGTCTCACTTTTAGAACTAGTTACAATAATTGAATTTTTATCCCGATGCCATAAAAATAACTGCGTTTATTAGGGATCCTAAAATAGTTATTTAAGATACAAGTGATAAAAATAAAACTTCATTTTGCGAGTACAAAATGTTGTGACACGTCGGCGATAGGCCGAGTGGCGCCGTCCTATAAGCCTATTTTTAGAACGCTATTCTAATTTTATTTCCCACACTTACTTCGTAAGAAGAGAAAGTATTACGTGCGGCGGAAGAAATGGAATTTTTGACGGAAAAAATTCTCATTGCCGAGCTCTGGTAACAAAAAACTGGATAAAATTTGGTACTATATACATAGTAAATTCGTCCGTTTGTGATCAACGATAGCGCCTAAACTGTTTAGCCGATTTTACTATTTACAGATAGACTCAAGTCTAGAAACCTGTGTGTGTGTGGCAGTATTGCTTGATTTATAAAATTTTAGGTCCCGGAACGCTCCTCCAAATTAATTATTAATTTAATAGAAATAGTCATATATTTATAATTTAATAATAATTCCCGAGGTACCTGAACGCCGTTCCGTCACGTTCCGCCAGAAATCAATCCATATATACAGGGTTGAAAAACTAAGTGATAACACTCCTCGTATCTCCTCCGAGCAAGATACGAAGATGCCGTTTGGACAGTCGATTGCATAAACAGGGGCTACTTAAGTACAGCATACTTCGTCTTTGATCTA
Source organism: Teleogryllus occipitalis (assembly GCA_011170035.1). Classification (NCBI taxonomy): domain Eukaryota; kingdom Metazoa; phylum Arthropoda; class Insecta; order Orthoptera; family Gryllidae; genus Teleogryllus; species Teleogryllus occipitalis. The sequence continues at coordinate 301,097 of BLKR01000418.1, forward strand.
TTTTTTTACTACGAAGAAATAAGGTCAACATTGAGCGTAACAGGAGTTATCTTCATCGAACGATTTTGCCTTTTTGTCTCGTCATGTCGCTGATATCTTCACTTTCAATTGAGTTTTTTTGATCTTTCGGCTCAGGCTTTTTTATTTACACATTACACTTGTGTACATATTATGTGTGACAATATATCTTCTTTCATGGATAAGTCTAACAAAGACCAAACAATAACACTACTGTTAAAGATGCATTCTCACCTTAGTGTAATAGGCCTTGTACTTCTGCAAGCAAAGAATACAAGCTTCAAATTGGCGAATGCCTTCAATGGCATTTCCTTGCAGAATTGATGCAAGAGCAACTGAATTTTTGCACTGAAGAATTACCAAATTACTGAGATTTCTAAACAATCCAGCTACCTGCTCTCTGAAATAAATTGATAAAGCATTTGAAAAGTATACTTAAATTGAATAATTAATTTCATGCTAAAATAATTACCTACATGTTGAAAATATAGTCTTACTTTGTGTTATAATATGGAGAATTAGTCCATATAATATGAATTAAATATATAAGATATGGTAAGGAACTGGATATCTCTGGAGGCCTTTTCAGTTTTTTAAGTTCTTTACAAGGATCGTTTAGAATTTGAAGGAATTCTATATTTGACTTAGCTTGCTTCATTGCTTCCTGACAGGAATAAAGACAATTTTTAATTACAGATTTAAATTTGAAATATTTCATCACTTAGATCCTTTTTAGACAACATGCTATTAATGTATAACTAAACAATATTTTTAAGAACAGTGGAATTATTTTATTAATTAATTTGTAAGAAATTAGATTCTTAAATAGAACATGCAATTAAACAGAAAATTCTCAAAAAATGTTAGTCAATATGTGCTATTATTTTTGGTAATTAATTTTCAAGTACCTGAATATCATCCTGCAAATTGAAATATTGTTGAACAAATGTCGATTGAGCTGCACATAAAATTGATATAATATGCCGCAAATCTTTGTTTTTGAGTTGATAATCAAGAGCAGCAACCACCTGATCTGGAATGATTAACAATTTATCACAGACTATAAATAAGTCATCTACAGATTCGAAATAAGATTGAATATATATCATTTTAAATAGAGATATCTTACATCGATATACCCAAAAGTCATATTCATCAGTTGGATATCGATCATCCTTTGTTCCAGTGACGACTATATCACCTAAAGTCACTCGAATTTGTCTTGTCCAACTGACCAACATACCTAAAAAATTTTCAAGTTTTTCAACAATTTCATTTTCAATACACGAATAAGTGCAATTATTGAAATGGACAAAAATTTGATTATTTTATACCATAGCACTCACAAAATAAGAATATTAATGAAAATAATAATTTGAAAATTACTTTCCAATCGCTTTATCAAGTCCTTGTTCTCTGCTCCTTGATCTACACTGTAGCTCAAAGCACCTACTGGCACATAAATAGATGTGTAGCCTTGTAGTTTACTGTTTATATCAGTCAAATCACTCAAAAATGAATACATTTTTAAGAGAAATTCATCTCTGGTTGCTAAAATTATATTAAGAAAAATATTCCACATAAATAAGTCACATCATATTGCACTATTTCATTTACACACTACAACCGACAAGGATGTGCTAGATGTTTTCATGTTGCACGCCGCATCTCATGTTGTGCACCGCATCGAGGTGTCTCTTATTATATATCGTAAGTAATTGCTCGTTACGATAAACTGGATATTTACATATCCATCTGTACATAGAATCTAGGTCAACATTATCATATATATGACATGACTAGCTATGTCTAAAAATTATATTGCACACTTTCCACCAAATATGATCGTATACGCAATATTTTGTTAATGTCGACCTATTGCACAATGTACTACTAAAATATTGTGCCTGGAGATAGAGTTAAAAAGACTCTGAAACGTTGTGAAAAGAAAGTATGGTTTATATGATGACTAACTATATGTATTAATGATTTTTTGTATGAATAAAAGCCCCAGTTGTCTATAAAAAGTGAAACTTTATATGGAATCGAAAAATTTAGTAAACTAGTAGGAATGCTCTTCATTCTGATACTTTTTCTTCTCTTAATGTGATTACTTAACAACTACTCACATTTTTAAAAACATACATCATTTAAAATCATTTAAAGATCTGCAATTGAGGTAAAAGTTTCTTTAAGAAAAACTCTGTGGCTTTAGTATATGCAAGTTATGACAGATTCAAAAATAAATTTGTATTTTTGCAATTTTAAAAGTTACAGATCGATAATAAAAATCGTAACTATATCGTATTATAAATTCACTTTCTTCTATTTATACAACAAAAATAATACTAATTTGCGGACGTTTTTCAGAAATGTTTGAAATGTTAAGGGGATTGACAATGTAGCCACAAAAATTAAATATCTAAATGATCTCTGAAATGGCACATCTCGATTTTACTCCTAACGTATTTACCTCGTGTTAGTTCAAAAGCTGCTAATCTGACAGCCAGCCTACACGTGACATATATGTCTATCCACTTACATATACACACATAGATACATCCCAAAATGGATATCTAAATCGTGTGTATTTCGTACTATACTATGTACCATAATAATAATAATAATAATAATAATAATAATAATAATAATAATAATAATAATAATAATAACAACAACAACAACAACAACAACTCCACTTAGGGACTACATGACCTTGTAGTTAGTGGTAAAGCTTCAGTACCCCTGTGAGCCTGAGAGCAATGTCGGCGGTAGGCTAGTTACTGGTAGAGCCTCCCTCGTTGAATGGGTTGATGGTGAGGGGTCAGATGAAGATGTACTCCAGAGAAGAGCTTCAGCGTCATCTTCGAAGAAGGAAAAGAAGAAGAAGAAGAAAGGAGGATTGATGTTCCAGAGTCTGTCTCGATGTTAGGGGCGGCTGCATCCACAGTGGGAAGTAAGCAAAGAGTGCAGGATCATGAACCTTTGGACTTCCCGTTATCGGCCCATGGAGGATTCAGAAGAGTATCTGGATTGGCACATCTGGCCACTGATGAGAGTAAAGGCCTGGTCCTTGTGTTAGCCAGCGAAGCCAATTGCCTTCATCAGTCAGTATAAATCCCGTGGGTTTAGAAATGCCGAGATCAAAGGGACGCTTGCTGGGCCCTGCGGAGGTATGTCGCGAGGCCACTGTGGGTCGCAGTAACGGATAACAGGAAATAACTCATGGGTTAAATGTGGTTTCTGAACTTCAAGTTGCTTCCTGCAAAACCTCGCTTAAAACCAATAAGGAAAATAGAACAAGAAATATAATGAATCTTAACGTGCCTTGTTCCACCAATATCGCATATCTGCTCAGAAACCGAGTTAATGTCACCTTGTCGATGTCTGACCATCCCACGGATATTTGTTCCAGGAACACAGAGCGAGCAGTAGTTCAAAGCCATCAACACATATGGACACGGGATGAATTGAAGGAGGTGATGTGGTCTGATACCACCCTTTAGTATAATACTCTGCGCTGATACTCCACTTAAATGTTCTTTTTGTGAAAGATTTTTATCATAAAGAGAAAAGGATACCTTCAGGTAAAGACTTGGATTTGAAAAGAGCAGGTGTGTATATATATTGTGTAAGACTCAAGATAGTTCCTTCTACCATACCACTACAGGTGGTGAATTTTATCGTATCATGAAAGTTTTCTGGAGTAATTTCATCAGCAGGATCTTTTAAAAATACCATGAGATCAGTTACAGCAATTTTTGGTATATCAAGTTTTGCTTCTAAGGTTTTTTTATTGAAATATACAGCAAGAATGTTATTTTTGCGATGTAAGAAGAATTGCTGAATAACTTCATACACATCATCGTTCCAGTCATCTTCTCCCACATTTGAGAGGGTTGTAAAACGCTTCACCTTTTCAATCTGCAACAATCATTCAAAATAATTGTTTTTATGAAATCCTTGATGCTAATAAAGTCACATAAAAATTCATCAAAAGTTCGTCAACTTCCAGCATATTTTCAGCATAGCTTTCCATCGAATTAACAAATTAGTTACATATCTAGGGTCAGCGCCGGATTTATTTAACCAATACAAGCAGTTGCCGGGAGGCCCCAACCATGAGGGGCCCCGCGCTTCAGATTCATGTGCATAACATTTTGTAAAATAAAATATTTAATATAATAAATATTATATATGTAAACTTTTATATAAAAAATGATCACTTTTGATTTGTATTTGTACAAAAATTACTTGTATTAAGTTTTTTTTTTAATAAAGATGAAGCTATTGTTACGGTGGAGGCGGCAACACAATTTTGTGCTTGGGGCCCCGCAATTCCTAAATCCGGCCCTATCTAGGATGAACTCTTTCAACTCGTAAACCATTTTTCACTCACAATCGTACACAAACCTACCTACCAGTAATTTCATATCATCACTACTAATATGTACAGGTTCTTCATGAGGCAGAATCTCTTCAACTATTGCCGCAACTTCACCTTCATCTGAAAAAAACACACCAAAGTAATCAGATTCAAACACGTCATTTGAAAAAAAAAGAAAATTGCGCATGGAACTAGTAGCGCTACAGAATGGGAAAGACACTCTCGTGCTAGTTAGTTCCTAATCTCTTGAGTCTCGGTTAGCATTTTGGTTTTGCGTCGCCCTCTTCACATATCTACAGATGCTCAAAAGACCTATCAGATCGTCTCGCCGTAGGCTACCCACCCAATGGCGCAGCGTGGGCGTCAGCCACACGGGGCGGAGGGGAATTTCGCCGCCCCCTATTTAGGTATTTCAATTTAAAATACTAAAATGTAAAGAAATTCTTTTTTTATTTTATTTATTTTACGTCAAAAACAGTTCAAACTGCGTATGACGTGCTATGGGGAAAAGTGAATTGTGTGCACATTTTCAAAATTCTGTGATCCCTACACTAAGTGATATACTACTTAAATTATATATATATATATATATATATATATATATATATATATATATATATATATAGAACTTTTCTAAAGAACATTTACAGAAATTCTAAAGAACAATAATATAAATACAAGTAGGATTTGTGGGATTCGTAAACAAAAGTATCGTAGAACATTTCAAAATAATTGGTAATCATTTTTTTTTAAATATAACCACTTTACTGAAATTTACTTGTTCTGAATTGATTTGATTCTAATAAATTACAGCTTGAAAAATGTAGCAGATTGTCAAACACAATTACATAAATAAAGAACGCAAATTAAATATTTAATACTCACATTCTCCAATGCATACGTACAGGAGCAATATTTCAACAAAGTTCAATAATTTAACAGTCACTTCACGTACTTATGAGCACTAAAAATGACAGATTGGAAATCCCGTACATGTATACGGTTAAGTTAATATGAATTGAACGATTGACGATCTATCAATGAAACTTTCTTTTAATTGTCAAAGCATCACACTTGGACTTACCTCAAGGGACTTATTCGTACTGTAATCTAATTTGCAGGTGTTATACACATCAGTCATAAACAATCCATGCACAAAATAAAATACTGGGAATCTCTACAAGTCAGTACAGACGGTGTTGCCAGTAGCTACAATGAGCAAGATATCATTATTATTATACATTCATTTAAAGAGGTCGTCACATAATAAGCAGAGAAAGATTCCATACTCATTTCAAGCGGTCTCAATCGTAAGTGCGACAAAAATATGAAATGAAATGGTTCAAATTTTTACAAGATATTATTATTCATTATGAAATTTTGCCGCCCCCACTACGCTACGCCACTGCACCCGCTGCTATCTTCGAGACATTCCCAGTGGAGAGCGCCTCCGCAATAGCTCGCGAACGAGAACGTGAAGGCGAGGACGGGAACGCGAGATACGTGCGCTTCACAAAAAACGCCAACGGGAAGAGGAATAGCACTGTGAACCAATCGCGGCTAAAACAAGAACTTAAAGAAACAGTTGCCGAAACCAAAGCACTTCTAGCTATGCTACTGTGTTACTCTTTGTATTACCATCTGTCTGATGTGTTTGCGTGAGATGCTATAAATAAAAAATACTTTAACGAAAGAGTATTAGTTAGAAAATATAACTATAAGTACAAAGAATGCCAAAACTACTACGAACTTACAGAAAATACAACTACGAGAAACTGGAATTTTGTCAATAAAGAAACAGCTCCAATGTACTTTAACGAACATTTTTTTAAAATGTGGGAAATTTTCATTGTGTGTTAATATGAATAGAAAAACAATTATACTATAATTGCTAGAAATAACTAACAAAACTCAACAATGACTAACAAAACCCCCTTCAAACCCTAACCTCGCAAATCCACGCTCTAACCTCAATATCGCCCTACACTCTCAATTCCGCTTCAATCAGTGTCGCCTGTCGCGCGCAGTTCGCGCGCTCGATCAGCTGGAAAGCTTCGCCGCCATTTGCTGCACTTTCATTGGTCGAGAGGCTTCGCGTTTCCGGGCTGAGATAAATGTTGACCATCCTTCCCGTTCCCGTTCATGTCAAGCTTCGCGTTCCCGTCGTGTTGTGAACGCCTGCCTGAGATGTACATCTTTTAACTATCTTTACGTTCCCGTTCGCGTTCTCGTTCCCGGACTATTGTGGAGCGGCCTTATCTCTAACATCCGCCTACACATATTCCTCAGCCCCACATCGGCGCTTGTACCCGCGTTCAGGGTTGAGAGAACCACTTCCACACTTCCGCACACAGATTACACACAGTTGCCTGTCCAGCCAAGTTATTACGGTAGCATTAAGATTATTAGATGAAATACAGGAAGGATTCGAAATTTCATTCAAACAGTGTTGTTGGAATTGTATTGGGTTACATCGCGAAACATCGTCAATGTGTTATTGACCTCATTTCAGACAACAGCAATTATTTCTTCACTTGACTAAGTGTTCATTCACGGTAGCAAAATTATTTCTAACACAAGAGTTGACATCATAATGTATCTCACGATTTCCATTACTTACTTTAAACTAGTGGTGCTACAACAGCATGTACTTTCTCGCCCTTAGTAATGGTAATGTAATTCTATTTACAGCACAATTTCCTTCCGAATTAACATAATTTTTCATTCAGTCATAATTTTTTCGTTGTCTTAATTTTTTGTAAAACTCATTACAAATCGTAGAACATTTGGTGAGAAAACTGAATGTTTTCAAGCAAAACCATATCCCAACAATGAGAGTTAATTCACAGAAATTTAGCAGCCATCTGTGTCGCGGGTCGGAATGCCATTGTTGCATTTTAATCCCATATTCCCTCAAGGCTAGCAATTTTTCTTTCATTTTACATTTAAATGTATTTTTAAATAAAAAAATTATTTTTAAAGTGAAAAAGTCATAATTGGGCTAATTTTAAAGAAAGGTTAGCGGATTGCTTAAAAGAAAATAAATCAATACATTGAAAATGCAAAAACATTTCTCGCAACGCGGACAAAATTATGGATTATCGAATAGATTTTAAATAATTTCTAAAAGATTAAATTGTAAACGTATAACAACAGCTCGAATATAAGAAACGAACCAAAAAATATGAAATAATATACGAATTCTAACTTACGTAGCATCCAACTGCCTGGAATCACTTCATATTACGTTCACGAAGCGCATTACATTCGAAGCGGACGATTATGTCTGACGCCAAATTACACCGAAAATATTCATTATTTTCGAAAAATTCGACGTGACCTTATTTGAAGATAGGTTTTCGATGAACACATTTCATTAAGAAAAAAAATGTATCTTCACAATTGTAGTTGTAGGAAGACGCCGAAAATCCTTTAATTTCTCAATCTTCTTTCAATATTCGAAAAATCAGGATGATATTTCAACGAACATGAGACCTTCATCATTTCCTTAAGCGTCCTTTACGCTAAGGTAAAATTTAATCGAAACATTTTGTGTCGTTTCTAGGAAAAAATGATTTAAAGAAAATAAAAGTTGCCTATGTTTGACACAAAATTTCGTAAAATACTCATTTTCAAAAAATTAAACATGACATTATTTGAATGCCTGTTTTTGATGAACTCATCTCGTTAAAAAGATGTTCATTTCCAAACTTGTAGTTGTAGGAAGGCGCCAAGAAAATTTGAATATTTGCAATTTTTAAAATTTAAAATTCTCAACTAACATGAGACCTGCATCATTCTCTTAAGTTCTATGCGCTATCGGAGATCAAAATTTAATCAAAATTGTTGATACAGGTTTTGAGAAAAAATTTGTTCAAACAAAATTAAATATTGCCTATATTTCACGCAATATATATTTTGGTATAATTACATTTTTTTACATATTTTACCTATTACTATATATTTCGTTACGTTTTCATATATTTTTTATACGTCGAAACGGAACATTTCAGATGCGCGTTTGCAATATATGATACGGAATCACCTTTCTTACAAATCAAATGTGAACAAAAGTAATTTCACGAGCTTGTTCATGTTTCAAACAGCACAATCGTTAATCGATCGAAAACTAACAAATATTTGACAGAAAATTATCTTACTGCGTTGTTCGATTAGGGGGGGGAGGTATATTTCCTTTAACGTCCTACCCCGTGATCCGTCACTGGCTACACGGTACTACCATTGAAATCTCGAAATAGATTTTCTTCAGCATTAGATAAATTTCTCTGTGCTTCGTATATTACTCCGTATATGCGTACGTATACGAGAAAGTTAAAATATTATAAGCCCTGTGCAAGTAATTTTTCAACGCCAAAATTGTGTTTTTATAGAAAAGTTATTCTATGCTTTCTCCGATTACCGCACTTTTTTATCGGGTTTTGACTAAATAACAGTTTTTTCATATTTGATATTTCATATTTGATCATGTGAGATACATTTTGTAGCCAAGCTTTATCCTCTCCAAGAACATTTACATAACTTATTTGTTTTCTTTACAAACCAGAAATTGAAAATGGTGACGAATTTGTCCAGATTTCATGTACTAAAAATTATGGAGTCACAATCACATTCTCGAAAACTGACTTATAAATTAGTTTATTTATGTAATAACCACTTTCGTATCAAACCTTCGCGATGTTCTTCTTCGCTAGAAGAACCACTTCCGGTTCTACTGAGAGACCCACTGGACAGGGCTGATTTTGGAACATCCCCTTCTTCTTCTTCATCCATGTCTTAATGTGTTCCTTCCTTCCAACAGCACTTTGCACAACTGCACTTGAGCACGTAAGACTGTCTTCGTACTCGACTCTCCCGCTCGAAATCCAAGCGTTGCCAACCACTTGCTTAGTCAATATCGACGGACACAAACAACCTCCTGGTAACCCAGGGCAACGTCCGGGTTTACATCCGATCTCGCAGGGTCGGTCACTTTGGAGTGGAAATTGTGAATCGCTTGTGAAGCAGCAGCTGGAGTCCTGTTCCCGAAGAGACCCGTTAGTTGCCCGGCTTGCTGAGAGAGAGCAGGAGTGCACTGTGGCCTCCCCTCAGTATCGGAAAGGAAAGCTCTCCCGCCCAAAATCTCAATATACTGTGAAGGGGCGTCTCTGACACTAAATTGGTTGAATGAATGCTTTGTAAAGAAAGTATGAATTTGCGTGGATTAAACGGATGGTGGTGTTACAATAGCACTTACTTTCACTATTGTTTCTAAATTTGCAAATTTTCGAACATTCAGAGTTCAACGATAATTAGACCTGCGCGTTGACTTCAAGCAGAAACTGTACGCAAACCACTCGTTTTTACTTTCTCGCCTTATTTCGTAAGAAGAGATGGTACTGTAATCGTCAGCCTGAAATCGGCGATTTTTCGACAGAATATTTATTTACGATAGATATATTTTTAGGAACACTATTTTTAGACGCCATTCTGACTTTAATTTTGTTGTTATGAAAGCATACAAATCACAGAAGGATACATTAAGGTCAATAGTAGTTGATGCGATCTGACGAAACTATTTGATTTTCTTTGTTACATTCACAGATTTATCTGAACCCTTAAGCATCGTTTCACTTTTAGCACGTGCTAAAATTTGAAGCATGCGATACATCCCCTGAAAGAACCGCTCTCACTGCTAGAAAACCTTTAATTGCCGCGTTCTGGTAACGAAAAAAATAGATAAATCGTGTACCTACAGGTAGTAAATTACTTCGTCTAACACGTTGTAGTCAGAATTCAGGTTCTTTGCGTTCTTGATGCCAAAAAATTGACTGACAGCCGTCCGGCAGTCGGTCTGTCTGCGGTGAACGCTAGAGTCTAAACCATTCAGAAGACATTCTCCAAAATTGATATTCCCCGATCCATTTGAATGAACACGAAGGCCTCTGAGATTGAAAATTATATTTTGATTTTTGAGGGTATTTTACATAAAGCCTCAAGAACATTTAAGAAATGTTCTCAAAAATGACTCCGATATTTACTTTACTCATTCTTACTTTGTAAGAAGAGAAAGTATTGTTGAAAACGAAAGTTGAATTCTAAGAAGTGCTCTCACCAGTTTCGACTCTCAAACGATTCCAAATAAAGAAGGACATTGACACGTGGCACCTGGCTGCGGGTGGGCTGGCTTAAATGTAAAAAAATACAGAAAACATTACATGTTACATCTAAAATTATACAATAAAACAAGTCGTACTGAGCTTGGATATGAACAGGATGTGCGTGTAACTAGAATGGGAAACGCATTTAAAATATATTTAAATAAACAACTTGCTTGTCCTAACACAGCTGGTAGGAAGTAAAGTAGGAAGTACTGTAGAGAAAGTTATGTAATGCTGTAGGAAATCGATTTTGAGATTTCAACGGAAATACACGTTTTGGAGTCCCCTGATACAAAAAAGTTGTCTATTTTTCAAAACGTCGGTTCGTCCATCGTTTGTCCGTACATTCTTTAATATTTGAAGGTACCTTACATGAAGCCCCTGAGACATTTCAAATTGTCTCAAACATTTCTTCAAATTTTTTCTTTACGTTTTTGTAAGAAGAGCGCAAACTTTACTTATAAAGACGGCATGTAACCGATTTTAGCTGTTAACTCTAAATTTTCGAAAAATGTAAAAGTTCGAAATTTTTTCGGCGTCTTCTTACAACTGCAATATTGAAGATAGATATTTTCCCTTCAATTGAAATTTATTTTCTATAATTAATTTTTTCATTAATGTCAGGCATAATTTTTTTAAATTAAAGTAGTTTTCAGGCAATATTGAGTGAAATATGTGTAATATTAAAAAATATCAAAAACAATAATTTATCTAAAATTACTATATTCTTTGTTTAAACTTTTGGTAGAAATAGTGCTAAATACACAGTACAAGATGACATAAACACCATTTTGCTGTATTCTTTTTTACAAAAATTACACAAATGTAATTTTTTGACAACACTCACAAGCTTTTAATATATCCTGGTTTTAGTCGAGTGGGATCATGATCCTTCCCTCGTTTCTTTCGCCAGGCGTCTCAATTCTAGCAATACTTCTTGTGCAATTTTAGTGGGTAGGTGTGTAGATGTGGGAGGGTGGGCGTGAGGTAGGTTTTAAAGATTCCAGCTTCTCCAAAATATTTAAAAAAATCCTAAAAACATTTTCAGATTCTCTTACTTTTCATGTTCAATAATTTAAAAACTTGAGACGTAACTGAGACAACCAACAACCGAGATTACCAAATACATTCGAGAAGAAACCTGACATTTACTGGTCGTTGGTGGTGATAAAATAATAATAATAATAATTATTATTATTATTACTATTATTGGCTAGTAGAGGAACGATCACCAGATATGCAGAGTACCGGGGAAATAAAATACCCGGGGCGGACCAAAACTAGCACCTAAACTTTGGGTTTGCAGCCCATCTCCCAGAGATCCTGGATGTTGCAGTGAAAACCAGAAGTAAAGCCTCTGTTTCGTCTGGCAACGGGGCTGCTCCAGACAAGGTAATGTGTCAGCCCCTTACCTCAATGACCACGCAAATTGAACAGAGGGGAGTAGAGAGCATTCATCTGGCAATACAACTGAGTGGCCCATCTTCTGTGGGCTTGTCTCCAACTTACCTCCGAGAACTGCCCGTAGAAGAGAACACGCTGAGAGAATAAAACGGACTCGAGAAATGAATATAGATATAATGTGTACATTTTATTTTGTAAATCAGTGCCGAGACGAACCGCTCCCAGGATATAGGCGCCTGTTCCATGTCGAATAGAGCAGAAAACATCCAGAGCTACACATGACTGAGCACAATGTAACTGACAGATAGAAAACAATTATCAAACACGGCTATTTAACTAAGATCGAAATCGGAAACATTAAAAGGGAAGTTGGGTGCCTCCTTCACTAGCAAGTAGAAATTGGCCCAGACACAGCCACGCGAACAAGGCCTCCAAAATGCCTACAACGATTCACCCCAGACTGATACCCAGGATACGAAGTTATCAGACATTTTAAACAGCTTTTTTAACAGTCAGCCGACCATTCATCCTTGTCCTGAGAAACATTGAAAAAGCAAAGGAAACAATAAAGAAGGTGAATATTATATTGGAGAAACATGTAAAAAATGTGGATGACCTCACGGAGCTACACATTGCTATCTGTTGTGCAGCAGCTGTCATCGAGCTGAATGGCCAAAAGACATATTATCCAAATAATAGGAGGAACAGGCAAACAAGAGATCACATACACATAATGGAAAAAACGTCTCGAGCGAGAAGTAAATGAACTCAGATCCAAAGTTGACACCATAAAAGATAATACCTTAACAATAATACCTTAACAATAACCGAACCAAGAGAGTAGTTAGGAAAACAACCATCCTAGCAACAAAGACAGGTAGGAATAGTACACAAAGCACCAGGGATCTCGAATCTTTACTAGACACTTTCAGGCAAAAGGCCAAAACAAAGGGAAGTAGACTCCGTCGATACAAAGAACTGACAAAATGGAAGAAGGAAAATGCCGAATTTCACAGAAATCGAAGGAGCTTCTTCAGGCGCCTGGAGGAAAATAAGGACAACCAAAGTACAAACTTAACTACGGAAGAAAACACTAAATTTAAAGAATACTGGAGTACTTTATGGACCGATCCGAAGGGTTTCAACAAAAATGCATCATGGCTGCCAGAGATAGAAATGGCAGCATCAAAAATTCCATCAATGAATGTTACAGAGTTGACTTCCGACATCACAAGAGCCATCAGTAAAATCAGTAACTGGAGAACCCCTGGGCCTGACAAAATTCATAATTTCTGACTAAAATAATTTCCCGCTGTTCACAAGTCACTAGCTGTATGTTACACCAAAGCGCTTGAAAATCCAACATCAATTCCTGATTTTCTTATGGAAGGCAACACCTATCTGCAAAGGATAAAGGGTGATATGTTGCAACCACAAAACCATCGACCGATCACCTGCCTATAGACTGTTTACAAGCTCTTCACATAGCTAATCAGCAACAAGATATATGAACACTGCAATAACTTTTCCACCTTAGAAAAGGAACAAAAGGGTTGCATCAAAAGATCGATGGGTTATAATACCAGAAGGCACTTGATTCTGTCCCGCACAGTTGGTTGTAAACGGTTCTTGAGATATATGGCATATGTCCAAAAATCAAACAGACACTTAGTGCAATGATGGCGAAATGGAGAACGAATATATGGATGAGTTCGGAAAATATAGGAGTGGTCCCTATTAAAATTAGAATGTTCCAAGGAGATTCACTGTCACCATTATGATTTTGTCTAGCAATGAACCCTATGTCCAAACTTCTTCATAACAGCAAAATTGGGTACACATTAATTAAAAGAACCAACTCACGCCTGTCTCATTTGTAGTATGTTGATGACCTCAAACTCAAACGCAGAGAGCAGAGGCAAATTACACGGTCTAATGGAGATAGTGAAAGTTTTTTCAGTGACGATATAAAGATGTCTTTTGGACTTGACAAATGTGCCATAATAGACATTACAAAGGGCAAGATCGAAAGCCACAATGAACCAATTAAAGACATCAAGGAACTTCCACTTATTGAGGTTTACAAATATCTAGGTATGGCCCAAAGCTACCGAATACATCATTCATTCCAGAATGAAGAAAGCTCTGACCGAGAAGTATAAATCAAGAGTCACAAAAGTTCTGAACACTAAATTAAACGAAATGGGCAATCCCTACTCTTTCCTATTCTTTCGATATTCTCAAGTGGTCGTGTGCAGAACTCGCTGAATTAAATAAATTGTCTAGAAGGCTGCTTACTAAATTCAGGTGTCTTCATACAAACTCGTCTATTAAAAGACTATACCTACCCCGAAGAGAAGGGGGCGGGAACTGCTAAACATTGAAAATCTCTGCAGAATCCAAGAGAGGAAAATGAAGCTAAGGTTACTCTCGTGTGAAGATGCCTTAATGAAAATAGCTGTACAAGCAGATGATGGTTAAACTCCACTAAACTTGAGTGCCTTCGACACAGGAACAACGGCAACTGCAGTAGTAACGACACCAAAAGAGACAATCCAAAGAGATCTAGAAGATTGGCAACAAATGGCATTGCTCGACAAATTTCCTAAAGCTATCCATGAACCTCATGTTGAATTACCATCCTCGCTGCAATGGCTATCAGACGGCTATCTATACCCAGACGGATATCTATACCCAGAAACTGAGGGATTCATAATGGCAATCCAAGATAGAATATGCCAAACTATGAACTACGTAAAATATTGCATGAACATGCCCATGGTTGACAAATGCAAGAAATGCGGCACCAACGACGAAACAATCGAACATATAATGGCTGGATGTTCCGCACTTGCCGACAGCGCGTACTTGGGGAGACACAACCAACAAGCTAAGATTGTCCATCAACAATTGGCTCTCAAGCATGGAATGTTAAATAGAGGAGCTCCACCGTATTATAAATACAACCCAGCACCTGTAATGGAAGAAAATAATACCATCCTCTATTGGAACAGACCCATAATAACAGATGTGGCGTCATACGGGTGTAATCAGTACACAGACGAGAGTGGGCTGTAATAACTGCAGGTTTATTCACAATTTAGACCGCAGTCACAAATAACCAATACACTGTATACAATTAACTAACTAAATAGACCCCACTTCAAGGAGAGATATTTACAACGGCTACCACACCGCAACATACTACCAAATGTTTCGCCGTGCGTAGTACCGCCTGCCCTGAGACCGACTACATGTCTCACTAGTCACGACAATAACTGCCGGCTTCTTGCGCCGCGTGCACGTTCGCACCTCTCACGTACGACCTACGCTGCTGCTGCCTGGATACAAGAAGAGCGAGCTATTGTTCTCACGGCCCTTCAATAGCCCTCGCGACGCTGCCCGCCGCCTCCATTGCCTCCGCCCTAGCTCCCGCACACCCTGTCGGAAAAGCCCCGTGCGTCATAGCTTCTGCCTTTGTCTACGCATCCGGTGCGCACCTCGCGCCACGTGCCCACGCTGTTTTAGCGACACGACGCTACACAGATAAAACTGTCTTTCAATAGACCAGATATAGTTTTGATTGACAGGAACAAGAAAGAAGCTATGCTTGTTGATATGGCTGTACCATTGACACACAATCTAAAGAAAACAGAGGCCGAGAAAATTACTAAGTATGAAGATCTTGCTCTAGAAATAAAACAAATGTGGAAACTACAGAATGTAACAACATAATCACTTGCTATTTCGGCTGAAGGTATAGTAACAAAACAATTCAGAAAAAAATTAAAAAATGGAATTACCTCAACGAATCCTAAATTACGGACAGAAAGCAGTGTTCCTGCAAACATGTCATATAGTTCGCAAGTTCCTGAACTAACACAAATGAGGCTCCCATATCGGTCTTGGGGTCAGAGTAAAATCTCTCTCCTTATCGTGGCAGGAATGGACAAAATGAACCCAGTACAAACTGCTGAGAAGCGCAAGAGATGATGATGATGATGTCGATGATGATGATGATAATAATAATAATAATAATAATAATAATAATAATAATAATAATAATAATAATAATAATCTGTAAGTCTCTGCAGGTAATATCTTCTGTGAGGCAATGTACACAGTTTTAAAGCAGAGTAATTATAACTTTCGAAATCATCTTAGATACTACTTTTTTCTGTGTGCTCCAAAAGCAACAAATGAATAATTAAGCAGCAACTTAGAAAGATTTCTTCGGCCCGTTATTGAATGAAGAAAAAAATACATTATTTTGAGTAAATTTATGCAATTCACATATGCGAAAATGAACAATTGCATTTAAATTGAAGATCACTGGTACACATTCTCTAATATAAAAAAAAACTATAGTTAAATCAGTCTGAATAGAAACATGAAGTGGAAGTTTCGATTTCAATTTGTCGTTTAAAAAACGCCATTTTAATTCATCTTTAAGATGAGATAATAATTGGGATATAATAGCGTGTCATTTCATACGAATAAATATAAAAAAGTGTTTTTTCCTAATAAAGTAATATCCATGCTTTGACAGTAAGCAGCTTCAAAATGAACTGACAAATGTATTCATTGATAATGCAAAATATATGCCTGCAGATTTGTTGCTATAGTATTTCTTGGACAACGGCCTAGAAAAAAATATCAAGAGACTGTTTGGTTGATACAACCCCGCATAACTTTCCCTGTATCTACAACATTATGTGAAAGTAACATAATTACATCAAAGAGAGAGCACACATTCCTAAGAAATTTCACGGGGAATATCAGGCTCAATAATTGGAGTACACTTGCAAAAGTGTCTGCTATATTAACTTACCAGAGACGACAGCTTTAAAAAACAAATTGATGTGTTTGCCGAACAATAAGCTCGATGAATGGAACTGATTTACAAACTAGAGGTGCTACAGAATGGCACAGACTTTCTCGTACCAAATTTTTCTAATTTCTTTGGTGTGGCCTGGCTTAAAGGTCTTGCTCCTGTAGCGTCGTGTCGCTAAAACCAACGTGGGCACGCAGCGTGGTGCCCACCGGATGCAGAGACAATGGCAGAAGCTATGACGCACGGGTTTTTTTCCGACGGGGTGTGCGGGCGTTAGGGCGGAGGCAATGGAGGCGGCGGGCAGCGTCGCGAGGGCTATTTAAGGGCTGTGGAACAATAGCTCTTCCTTACTACATGACCTTTATGATACAACTATTTACGGACAAATTTCGTTTGAAGGAAAAATCTCTATCTTCAATTTTATGGTTGTAGGAAGACGCCGGAAAAAATTCAAACTTTTGCAATTTTCGAAACTACAGAGTTAACCGTGAAAATATGACCTATACCATCTTTATAAGCGTATTTTACTCTGTTCCTACAATAAATGTAAAGAAAAAATTTGGAGCCGTTTTTGAGGAAATTTTGAAATGTCCGGGGAGCTTCGTGTAGTTTCCCCAAATATTAAAGAATTGTTTTTCAAAATCTCAACGCTTCAACTAGAGCCAGATCGACAGGGCTTTCATGAATTTAGAAAAGATTGTACACATGGTTTAGGCGCTAGCAGTGTTCACAGACAGACGGACAGATGCACGGACGCACGTTTTGAAGGGAAAAAACACTTTTTCGTTATCAGGAGATCCCAAAATGTGTATTTCCCTTGATATCTCGAAATCGAATTTCCACAGCATTACATACCTTTCTCTATACTACGTATATTACTCCGTATATACGTATATATACGAGAAAGTAACTAGAGGTGCTACAGACTTTCTCGTAGAAAATTATTTCTAATTTCCTTGGTATGGTGTGGCTTTAAAGTCTTGCTCCATTCTCTACCCAACTCCCGTCTATCGTCGCCCAGAACACATTTTTTGACACTTTCTCAACTCTTTGTCTTCTTAATAGTACAAACGAAATAATTAAAAACAATCCTAAATAGAAATTTTCATAGAAAAAATTTGAAGCCGTTTAAAGAAAACGTTTAAACGTTACTGTAAATGCGAAATTTGAAGCTCTTTTTCTCAGGAATTTATTAAGTTTTCGAAAAACTTCATTTGAAGCACTTTCACTCACAAATGTAATAATGTATACAAATGGATGGATTTGTGAAGATATTAGAGGTATCGGCGTGAGAGATATTAAAAAAATACAATTGTGTAATTTTTGGAAAAACAAATAAATACACTAAAATGAACTTAGCGTCACATAAAACAATGCAATTAGCACTATCCATTGGAAAAGTTTGAAAAAACATTGGAGCCATTTTTGAGAATATGGCGTTTAAGGTTTCTGAAAATGTGGAATTTTGAGCTCGTTTTCACAAAAAACTGCTGAGTTTTCGAGAAACTTTATTTGACATTATTTAATGCACATGTACTCATTAATATAATAATGTGAAGAAATTGCCTGTAATGTAGTATTACTAACTTAAAAAAGAGACAAGCCAAAAAATAACATTTTTGTAATTTTTGGAAAAAGCAACAAAAGAATAGAGCAATACGGCGTTTATGTCATCGTATAGGGTTCGTTTGTTATTCACCACACCAAAAATTTAAAGAAAAAATTTGGATCCGTTTTTGAGAAAATCTTGTTTGTTATTTTTTTTTAAAATTGCAAATCTTGCACCAACTATTGCGCGAAAACTACTAAAATTTTCAAAAATCTACATGACCGTAATGAAAGAACTATTTATGTGCGACAAATGTCATTTGAAGAAAAATTCTGTGTCTTCAATTTTATAGTTGTAGAAAGACGCCGAAAAATATTCAAACTTTTGCAATTTTCGAAAATTAAGAGTTAGCCTATGTCACCTTAAGTGTATTTTACTCTATTCTTACGACAAATTTAAAGTAAAAAATTGGAGCGGTTTTTGAGAAAATTTGGGATATTGTCCGGGAAGAGATTCATTTAAAGTACCCCCAAATTGAAATTTTTTAAAAGTTTTAAAGCTTCAACTAGATCTAGATAGACAGGGGATTCTTCGATTTGGCGAAGATCGTACGAATGCTTTAGGCGCTATGGGTGTTCACGGACGGACGGACGAGTTGCTTCCAATTGTTTTTCGGCATCAAGGACCCACAAAACAGGGATTCTGGCTACACCACGTGTTAGAGGACTTTTTCTCTTAATTTCGCAACTAGTTTTATGCACTTTTTCGTCACCAGAGTCCGACAATGAATTTTTCTCCGCCGAAAATCCGCCATTTTTTCGTGCAGCATTACATAACTTTCTCTATACTACATATATTAATTACTCCGTTTATACGTACGTATATGAGAATGTGAAAAGTAATTCCCTTTATGTGTGTTGTGAGTTTTTTGAAGGATACAACTGTTGCACCACACATCTTCAAAGGTTAATAAATGTTATCCCCTTTGATTATTTAACATCAAACTTTCTAAAATTGAAATTACTTTCCTAAATACTTTTAGAACATATGTCCTAAAAGTCCATGGCCTACTTTAAACTAAATCAAAACTTAGTCTGTCAAATTTGCCAGAATGAGTAAAATATTATATTTTGAAATGAAAATTGTACATTGGATATTGAATTGGAATATTATATAGGTACAGCATTATCAATACTGTAATTAGTGGGAACATATATAATAAATAATTAAAATATTCATACACACATGCAGAAGAATTCAAGAATTGCAAGAAGACTAAAGGCAAAGACTATTTTTCATGCAAAAAATAATAAGAAAAACACTGCTACTTGTTCCATAGCAAAAGAAATAAATTTCTGAAATTAATTTTGGAAAAAATTAAAGACATTAATTAAGAGAAAAATTAAATTACATAAAATTCAGTTATGACTCTGTTTTATTATAACTCCTATCACCAACAAATCATTACAGAACCATATACTTTCTAACTAAACAATATTTATTTTCAAAGAGAATTGAGAGTACATTCACATACCAAGATACAAACACAGATAACATAAAGTAGATAGCAGATTACGTAAAGATAACAATATATGCTAAACATAAACTGGTACCACAGCCCCCCTCCCTCAACCAAGAAAACACAATTTTTAGTTTTAGCAGTTTTCTCTAGTTCTAATGCTGCACATTTCATTCCTTTCTCAACCTCATATTTTTACAATGAATTCACTGTTTGAAGTACAATTCACTATTTGAAATCCATTTGTTAGTTTTCATCTGGATGTTAAAAGACAAGTTACTTCATTGCTGTTGATGAAGATCTGAAGTGTAAAAATGTACCTACATATATCTCCTTTCATAAATGTTTGTTGAAAATTAAATTCTGATGTAAGTTATTAAAGTTTTTCTACCAATCCAGATAGTTCATAGAAGCTCTTGAGAAACAAATAATAATAAATAATAAATAATAATAATAATAATAATAATAATAATAATAATAATAATAATAATAATAATAATAATAATAATAATAATATTTATTGAGTCACATATACAATTACAATTATGAATGATGGGTCAAATATAATGTATATGGAGGGAGTACAGTTGCATGCATCTTCTTGAGTGCAGCGAGTGAAATTACATTGATTGTCAAGAAGCAAAACAAGGGGTCATCTCAGCATTTGCTCAAAGGACCAGGGAAACTGGACAAAAAGACCTGATCAAGATGGGGTCATTGGCCTAAGGATTATATTACAAAACTTATTACAGATATATTAAGATATTATATAGTAGATAATTATTTTTAGTAGCAAAATAGTTAAACATTTAATATAATATAATTTAATTTAAAATAATTTAACAGTACATGATAACAATTATGGTAACAACTACATATGATTTAACAATATTAAAGTATTCCTTGTTTAAATCTTGAAATAGTGAGGAGGAGGAGGCAGGTTATGGCCAGGTTTTTTCTATTTCTACCCCTAGTCCTACTGCAACACCTAAAATCACATTGTACATATTAGCCATTGAGGTATTCCTGAACGCTATAAAAAAGTTTTTCCCCAAGGAAGTGTTTGAGTTTATTCTTGAAGTTGTGTAAGCCTGTCGTGTTTCTCAGATGTATGGGTAATTTGTTGAAGAATTGTATACCTGAAGAGAATGTACCCTTTTGGTTTAATGTGCTTAAGCACATTGGTTGATGAAGGTTACATACTTGCCTTGTATTATAGGGGTGTAAGCTTGAGTTAAATTTGTAAGGTGTGTCATCGTTTACTAATTTTTCTTTACATTACATGATAACTTCATAAATTAATATACAAGGCAGTGGAAGTATGTTACGTTTTTTGAATTGAGGTCTGCAGGACTCTGTTCTTTTTGTATTTGTTATTGTTTGAATGATTCTCTTTTGTATTTTGAATGTTTGCTTAGTCTCTGGTGCTTGGCTCCATATTATTATTCCGTATTTGAGAATAGAGTGCACATTTGTGAAGTACACTGTTCGACATGTCTCAATGGTGTTATTTCTTTTTATTATTCTAAGAGCATAATTAAATTTGCTCAATTTTGAATTAATGTCTTCTAAGTGTGAGTTCCATTTGGGGTTGGATAGTATGGTGATTCTGAAAAATTTTGTTTTCTGTGCTTGTGTGATACTGTTTCCTTCTAATGTTAAATTTGGTGAATATTTTTGTGTTTAGTGGGAGTTGTGGAAGGGAATTGTGATTGTTTGGTCTCTGTTTAAGAGAAGTTTGTTATGGTGGATCATTGAATTAGTTTGTCGATGGCTGAATTGGCTTTGCCTTGTAAAGCTTTGGTTGTTCTTTCTTTGAATATTATATTAGTACATCGACAACAAGTACGGTTTTGTTGTTTTCCATTATAGACGCCAAGTCATTTACAAATATAAGAAATAAAGTCGGGCCTAGTGTGGATCCCCATATTTCACATTTCTTGGCTCGGAGTGATGATTATTTATTTTGTTGTCTTTTCGTAAGGTAATACTACTATTTGTTTTCTGTCTAATAGATATGACTTTACCACTTGTAAGCAATTCCTCTGATTCCATTAGATTCTAATTTTGACAATAAAATTCTGTGATCTATCATGTCAAAAGCTTTCGAAAGGTCAAGAAAGAGACCAACAGGAATTTCTTTTTGCTCTAATGCCATGAGGATTTCATTTACAAAGGTGAATAAAGCAGTTTCAGTTGATCGATTTTCCTTGAATCCATGTTATGAGTCAGTGATAATGTTACAGTGTATCAAGTAGCTTTTTAACCTTTCTAGAGTTTTAGACCTTTAGAATTTTTTTAATATTTTTGAAAAACCTGACAAGGGTGAAATTGGTCTATAATTCATTATTACATCTTGTTTGTTACCTTTTTTTGTGTATAGGTTTAATAATTGCAGTTTTAAATATGTTAGGGAAGGACCCATGAGTCAATGATTGGTTGTATAGATATGTTAATGGTTTGATGATATATGGAGCAATCTTTTTTATTAAGAAGTCTGAAATGTTGCCTATCCCAGCGAATTGTTTATTTTGCATTTTGTTTATAATTTAAAATTATTTCCTTCTGTTACATATAATTGCTACATGCTACATATAATTATTCATAATACATCAGTGTTCAGAATAAATGGGTATGTTATTTTAGTAACATTTCTGCAAAACATCCCAAGGCAATATTTTTATATTCATTCACTTACTTGTCAATAGTAATATGTCCTAATGCTCTCTTTTTCATATTCGTGTTGCTCTTTCATTGAAAGTGGTACCATGATGACACTGATAATATATTTTGCGCTGGCTCCATTCACACTCATTAGTAATAATCTCGTTGGTATTCTAAAAACACTAAAAACATTGAACTTAACTAAACAAAAACAATGCTTTATGCAACCGACAGGAAATAGCAAACACATTCAATAGACATTTCTCAGAAATTGGAGAAAAGTTTTCTCCACAGGACTGGATAATATCCCTGACACCCTTATTAAACATTCGGCAACAAATATAATAGAACCACTCACTCACATTTGCAATCACTCCTTAATGACAGGTAGCTTCCCAGAAATTCTCAAAAAAGCAAAAGTTAAGCCACTATTCAAAAAAGGCAACACCCATGATCTCATGAATTACAGACCAATATCTTTACTATCTGGATTTTCAATTTTTAATCAACAAGCTTACCAAGTCATGCTATGCCATCTACATCCTTAAGTCTCCAAATTTTAACTTGGATACGTTACAAACAGTGTACTTGGCAAATGTCCACTCGCATTTAAAATATGGAATCATATTCTGGGGAAATTCCCCAGAAAGTATTCACACTTTTATCATCCAAAAGAGAATATTGAGAACAATGACACTCACAAACATGAGTCCTGCAAACTACTTTTCAAAACATTACAAATACTACCACTCCCATGCATACACATATTTGAAATATTAATTTTCACAAAGAAGATGCTTATGACAAGGACTCTGTCACTCTAAACACTGAAGTTCATAACTATGATACTAGACAAAAAAGAAATCTGTATGTCCCACACTGTGAAACTTCACTCTTTCAAAAAAGTTCCTTTTTTGAAGGCATCACACTATATAACAAACTCGCTAGTGAATTTAAAAGCTTAAACTCAAAACACTCATTCAAAAATAAACTAAAAGCTTTCCTGTTAAACCATTCATTCTACAGTACAAAAGATTACATACATCACAAACATGTATCAACATCAATATAAACTAGTACTAATATATATATATATATATATATATATATATATATATATATATATATATATATATATATTGTAACGATACCGAATATTGTACTCCGGATAATCATAAGCAAAATGTTGCGCAATACACGTGCTGATGCCTTTTGCGTCTTTTCAGAGCCGCCGGACGGTTAATTCGTTCCGCCCAGCTGCATCCGCGACACCTTGGCGCCAGGCGAGCGGGGGGAGCCTGTTTACTTTCGCCAACGCCGGTCGCGGGACTCTGCCCGGGGATCTAGCTGGGGAAGGGGGGCTGCGCAGTTCGGAGACTCCGGGATAGACCACCTGCGATTATTTACTAAAAGTGTGCAAGTGAGAGCGCATTATGGAAAATTCCACTCGACACACCGGCAAGACGCAGAAGCTGATTGGACAAAAATTAGTTAAGACGTAGAAACTTTTCACCAATGGAAGCACGTTTTGGCAAAATTCTCCTGAAACTTCTAGAACATTTGGGAAACTGGAGGGGGAAAAGGCTTGTGAGCCCTGGCATGCGCTGAGCACGCAGGACAGAAGGGCGAGCAGAAGGGCGGAGAGAAGAGCGCTGACGTACGCTGAGTACGCAGGACAGAAGGACGAGCAGAAGAGCGGAGAGAAGAGCGCTGACGTACGCTGAGCACGCAGGACAGAAGGACGAGCAGAAGAGCGGAGAGAAGAGCGCTGACGTGCGCTGAGCACGCAGGACAGAAGGACGAGCAGAAGAGCGGAGAGAAGAGCGCTGACGTACGCTGAGCACGCAGGACAGAAGGACGAGCAGAAGAGCGGAGAGAAGAGCGCTGACGTACGCTGAGCACGCAGGACAGAAGGACGAGCAGAAGAGCGGAGAGAAGAGCGCTGACGTACGCTGAGCACGCAGGACAGAAGGGTGGGAGAAGGGCAGTATCCCGCTACCTTGAATTGCGGAAGAGTAGCTCCTCCGGTTACTCACTTATCGAGGGAACGAACGATTAGATGATTGTAAGAGAGTAATCGACTATAATTTTTTTATCTCTGCCGATCACGCGCGCGTAGCACGTCACAAGTTACGTGACGATCATTATCGCGCTGTCGGACGCCTGAGTTGTGAGCTGTCGTCACCACCATCGTCACCACCGCTGTGATCGTCGCCGCCGCCGCCGCCGACGACGACGACGCGGGACACAAGGACTCCACTGCACCCCCGAGACACGCCGTCTGGCGTGAGGTTCGGCGACCTGTGGAGGTTGTTCACCCCAGCGGGCCTGCATTGTAAACGGTGACTGTGCACTGATTTGTCGAGCTGCGGCAAAATCTCCATCACGCCCTTCAGGCACAACGTTTATTTTAAAAAAAACTTTTATCCAGGGTTATAGTCAACCTCCAGGAAGTGCTGGCCGCGCATGGGCACCTTCCTCATAACGTTAAGTTTTCTCTAATGTACTAACTTTTATCGCGTAAAATTAGCGTAAAATTAGAAGTATCAGTTATTCCTGAGCTCAGACCTTGATTTTTGTCTTAAAAATTTAATTATTTTATTAAAGTTCACTTGTGTTCAAAATAACCTTTAATTAATCACGTAGCTAAATCCGTCCACCATCCATATTCCTAGAATCTACATGCTTCCTGAGCTTGCCAGCCACACGAGCCCAGGTAAGCACAGGTAGGTTTGGTTCGGTGCAATATATATATATATATATATATATATATATATATATATATATATATATATATATACTGATACTTCTAATTTTACGCTAATTTTACGCGATAAAAGTTAGTACATTAGAGAAAACTTAACGTTATGAGGAAGGTGCCCATGCGCGGCCAGCACTTCCTGGAGGTTGACTATAACCCTGGATAAAAGTTTTTTTTAAAATAAACGTTGTGCCTGAAGGGCGTGATGGAGATTTTGCCGCAGCTCGACAAATCAGTGCACAGTCACCGTTTACAATGCAGGCCCGCTGGGGTGAACAACCTCCACAGGTCGCCGAACCTCACGCCAGACGGCGTGATTATTACTTAACATTAATAATAACGATTATTACTTAACATTAATAATACGTAGTCGTAGAGAAGTGGGGTGGTGTGTTGACCGCTCGACTCTTCCGTCGCCGCCGGCGCGGTGCCTCCCATGGGATTTACGACCCCGGCCCGCGCATGTTCCGTCTTGTTTGGAATCGCGACCCTTTTCTGTGAGTGACTTTCCAGTCCTTTCCAGAAGATTTATACAACCATAAACACCACGCCCGTCCAGCGAGGGGAAGCCCTAAGCCGTAAATGTAAAACTATTTATTAGAGCGAGCATTACATGACGCAATGAAAGGTTCAGAGCGCACATGTGTACGATAAATGCGAGAGAGAGAGGAGGAGTGCGCCTGGCCATGGAAAATTTTGGGAAATCCATACTTCTGATTGGCAGGAAATTTAAAAGAACGTAATATCTCTGGGCCAATAGAATGACAGGTACCTGAAGGAAGGGTGAACGTGGCATAGGGCACTTGGCAGAACGAGGACTTGATAGACAGGGCCGGTGGAGAGAGGACGCGCGCAAGCAGCACTCCTGAGAACTTTATAAGTTCGCGAGCTTGGGAGTGGGCGCGCCTCAGCAAAGGGATTTCGGTTGAGAGACTTGGACTAGAATGTTCGTGCGAGCAATGCACGTAAGGGGAGGTTGTGTGTAGATTTGGGAGAAGTTTCGATCTTTTAAAGTTCTTCCTTTTGTTATTAACAATCTCGCGGGAAGTAAATTCAGTGTCAAAGCAAGCCGCTTTCGGACACTGCACTAGTAGACCCGCTAAATGATTAACAGGCGCATACACGCCTTTTATCATGAACTAATTCGGAGAACTCTCTGAGCCACACCGTGATCCGACACTCCGGTCGACAATTGATGGACCGCAAAATTTCCGTGAGGAAGAGCAGACGACACCGGGCCCGCCGCCTGCTGCCAGCCGCCGTCGCCTCCGCCGCTAATGCCCGGCGCTCCCTGAGGACACACCACCACGCCCGGCCGGCAGAGTTCACCGACCTCGGCACAGCAGTCGACGCATCGCTCCTCAGCATAAGTCGCCTTGTTGGCAAGAAAAAAAACTCACGCTGCTCTTCGAGCGCAACGAGTACGTTTTCTTTTTTTTAAAGATTTTACCAGCGTTGCCGAGCCCTGGCATGTTTGTTACTAGCTCTAAGAAGTAAATTTATTAGTAGTTTTCTATTTTTTAGCAGTAGTTTTTACCTTTCAATTTAACCCGAGCTCATTAGGTAGGATTTTAGTGTTTAATTCATTCCTTCCAGATGTAATTTCACTGACACCAGTCAAAGAAAAAAAAATTAAATGAAAATTGTTATTCAATCACCTAAATGTCGTGTAATTCTGTGGAACAGTCCCCTGTCAACTTCCTTCCACCAGCCCTAGGCAAAAAAAAAAAAAAAAACAAATACAAAAGGAATTAGCGTCATCTACCGATTGAGCTACTGCCGGGCCTCGGCCGCCCGCGTCGATGACAATATATATATATATATATATATATATATATATATATATATATATATATATATATATATATATGTAAGTATTGTATATATTGTATGTATATCTTACTTACTATAATATATATATATATATATATATATATATATATATATATAGTAAGAATATTGGCAAACATGACGAAATCATGAAAAAATTAAACTGTGTTATTTCATGATTTAATGCAACAAAACTTACGTTATTTCTGTGAGAAACGTTTTTTGCACAGCCTCAGAAGCCTTTGTACATTCTATTGCCAAACTTTATGTTCTAATTAAAGTTGAATTACTGATTTTACTACAAGATCATTTAACACAATTGAATTTAATACATTTTGTACTTCAATCTTTATAGTGATGTAAATAGATGTTGAAAAGATATGATGCACACAACTACTTTACACACTACTACTCTATTTGCAATACCTGTTTTATAATCAGTTATTTTTAAAAAGGATTAAATGAATTCCATAAATAAGGGTTTTTCACATTCCTTTAAAAAAACAGTTGAAAAATGTCACTCACTAGCACAGAATGAATAGCTGCATTATTATTCATTACATAAATAGATGTTTCAGACTATCAAGGTAAAACTCTTTCACCCACATTCGAAACACCTCAGCTGTCAAACTAAAAGGTAGATTGTAAAAAACAATATCTAAATTGATATTTGAAAATAAAACAATAAACCATCATGTAGGTGCTTCAAGCCGGACAAACCGTATTCATATTACTAATAATGATAATAATAATAATAATAATAATAATAATAATAATAATAATAATAATAATAATAATAATAATAATAATAATAATAATAATAATAATAATAACCCCGTGTTGCGTCGGGGGTTTTGTAGAATAGCACCACGGGACCTCCCCCTGTCGTAAAAGGCGACTAATCGGAGCAGCTGTCCGCTGTCACTCCCCTAAACATCCTCTCATTCCCACGAACTTCGTGTGTCATTGCTTCCACTTACTTGTGGCACACTTTTGTTATCTGTCCTGTGGGCCAATCTTCATATCGGCCAACCCTTGTGTTTCCGACCCCGACGCTATTAGGTTACGAGGGCTAAGGAGTCATTTCTGTTCTACTCTTCTATTCTAATTATATTCTTCACTGTCCCCCTTTTTCTCTTCCATTTCCTTTTAGCTGGCGGTAGCTTAAAAACGCTAGGGGAAGGCGGCCCTGAAGAAAAAACCCGGTATGGAGGATCGTTTAGGATCAACCATTACGGTGCAGGGGATCGGAGCCCCAGTACCGGCGGTCGGTGGTGAGCAAGCAGGCCACCGGGCGTCGTCATCAAGCAACTGCAATGCCAAGGGTGCGGATCACTCGGCACTTCGCGGGACACGTATGGAAGTTTGCGATCCCAGGGTTGAGGGATCCCTTAAAAACTCTCGTTCAGAAATAAGTTCTGAGTTTAGAGCAAAAAGAATGAGAACTGGAAGAAACGTAAACCCTGATGACTTGTTCAAGAACACATCAGTGGTACCAAAGTACCTTACAGTTAAAAGAAAGGAAGGAAATTTTGAAAAAGTAAGCCCCTTTCTAATAGAAAAGTGTGTTAGCACCTGTGCTGAATCTGCCGTAAGAGAGATAAAGAAAACTCCGTCTGGACTCTTAATTGAAACATTTAATGACAATCAAGGTCAAAAGTTGTTAGAGTTCAGCAAAATAGGTGGAGCAGTCTAGACTATCCATTGATGACTAGTCCCAACCTGGCAAATATTTACAATCGAAGACCTACAGCTACTCGTCCAGCCAACATCCGTGCAGTAGAAATAATCAGATGCTACAACTTCATTCTACCACCGATTTTCAAACATAAACCATATGAAGTCCCACCTTGGACGCTTAAAATGCCAGAAAGTCAACTCGACACCACCAGTGTAAAGAAAAAAGAAAGCCTTCCCACGGAATTACAAATCAGATTCAGATCACTTCTTGAAGAGTACATGGCAGATCACACAGTTATCAACACCGATGGATCAAAAAGCAAACATGGAGTTGAAAGCGCATTTGTAACTGAAGACACATCAGAAACATGGACACTTCCACCAGAAGCGAGTGTGTACACAGCTGAACTGTTTGCAATATTACAAGCTTTGCGATACTGTAAAACTCTCGGTGCAAGAAAATTTGTGATCTGCAATGACTCGCTCAGCTTTCTCACCGCCATAGACAGACGCCTACCTGTAGACCCACTACTACAGATGATTCTCCTGTTATGTCACAAGTTAAAACAGGAGTGTCAGTTACGTTCATCTCGTGCCCTGGGCACACAGGTATCTCAGGCAATGAAGAGGCCGATTCTGCAGCAAGAAATGTCGCAAACAAACAATCAGTAATCGAAATAGAAGTATGCCCTCAAGATGTAAGAAATGCTGCTTTAAAGTGCATCCACAGAGCATGGCAGACTACGTGGAATAGCCTTCAAACAAAACTAAACCCAATCAAACAGAACGTCAATGAATGGTCACCGTATGTCAGCTACACTCGCCGAGAACAAGTGTGCCTTACAAGACTACGAATAGGCCATACAAGGATAACCTTTTCATACCTGCTGAAAAATGAAGAGCAACCTATCTGCGGCTGCGATGGTGGAATTCTCACAGTGAAACATCTTCTGACAGACTGTGCAAAGCTCTCAAGACTCAGAGACAGATGTGGTGTGAAAGGGAACTTGAAGGAAGACCTCGGAACAGACAAAACGGCCACAGACAAAACATTACAATTCCTGAGAGAGGCGAATCCTTTTTATAAAATTTAAATTCTACAGGTTCAGTTTTTATCACTATTTAGTAAAAGGCTAAAGGCCACAGTTGCCAAGCCTCCAAATATATATATATATATATTTTTTTTTCATATAATCATATATATTTTTTTATCATATAATAATTTTTATTGCTCATACTCTTACAGAAAGTATCAAGCAAAGTCTGTCTAGAAATTAATGAAAATTACAGTAAGTTAATTATATTTTTTTTACTTTATTCACTTACAGTAATAATTCAAATAGTTTACTTGATAACTTACATGATTAATAAAGCATGCAAGTGCTCAAAATAAACATTAATATAATTTACATTTTAATTATACAAAATCACATTATCAAATTAAGAATAACATTAACAATGCATTGTATTAATAAACTGGCAGATTATGATACAGTGGAAAAAACTTACAGTTAGTGTGAGTAATTCACATTATCTTACAGTAATAGTTTAATTAACTTACAATAACTTAAATATATTAGGGGTTAATAATAATTGTTAGTGCTTACAATATCCTGACATATAATTACATTATTTACTATATTATTAAATAGTAAATTGTCTTATTGAAACTGAATGACTGGTACAAAGAGTGATCACTGTTGTAGCGACACATGGTTTCTAATTACAGAAAAGTTAAAGCAGTTCAGATATCTTACATGGACACACACTAAGCAATGTTTAAGCAATGTTTTGAAGCATTTATCATCAGCAGATTTTATAGTGACTGGGAAATTATTAAAAAGCTGACCTACAATGCAGAATGGATCTTTGTTAGTTGAAGACTTGCTGGTGAATATCTTGTGATATTCCCTATGTCCTTTAGTATGATAGTTGTGTAACTCTTTAGAACTCACAAGATATTGATTCTGTTTATTTCTCAATAGTAGTATTACTTTGTAAGAGTAGAGTGCTACAACAGTCAGTAATTCATTATTTAATAAAGAAATCTTTACAGGACTGTCTTGGATTCAGTTTGAAAATAATTCTGCTACATTTCTTTTGTAGGACCATTAATCTATCCATATTTTTTTTTATGAATACAGTTCTATCAACATTTAATTTCAATTCATCTATGGACATAACTTTTAATTAATTTTAATGATTCAGACAGATTAGTTTCTAGATGACAAAGATTTTGCCCACTGCTTATTAATATTTAAATGCCCACTGCTTATTAACATCTGCATAAGAAATTACAGAGAAATCAGAAGAACTTGGAATATCATTAACATGTATTAGAAATAGCAAAGGTCCAAGCACAGATCCTTGCAGAACATCTGTGGTAATTGTATCAAAATTCGATTTAACTTTGGATATGAAATTTTCAGATTGCCAGAAGATCTCTGTACATTGCTTATGCCCTGTAAGGTATGATCTAATTAAGTCATTAATTACACAATAATCTAGTTTTGTCAACATTTTGTCATGAGATACTCTATCCAATGCATTTGAAAGAAAATGAATATATCTGTTGTTTTCTTATTTGATTCCAAGTTTTCAATGATTTCATGAATAAATTCCACAACAGCAGTGGTGGTGGAGAAGCCCTTCCTGAAGTCATGTTGTGATTTATTAAGGATATTATTAGATTCAAGAAAACAATTAAGTCTTGCTAATATATCTTTTTCATAGTGTTTACTAAATACTGAAGTTAGGGTTATGGGTCGATAATTCCTAATATCGTGTGTATTATTATTCCTAGCAAAAGGCCTTACAATACTAATTTTTGGGGATTCTGGGAAAGTGAATACAGATACCGATGAATTTATTATGTAAACTAGTATATTAAGAGAGCAGGCTTACATTTTTAAAGAATTATTGAAGATTTTTCATCATTCCCTAATGAGCACCTATTTTTGAGGGAATTTATCAGTTGATTAACTTCATTAGCATATGTATGATGGAGACACATAGATTTTGAAGCTCCAGAAGATTAAGTATTACTAATATTACTGGTTACAGTGTCCTGCTTTGAATTTAAGAAATGGCAGTTAAAGGTCCTACAAGTATCAGAAGAATTATCAAGAAAAATGCCTTCTTGTAGTAGGCATATGTTTTTATGAATCCGAGTTTCCCATTGTTAATTATATTCCACAGTGTTTTAGATTTGCTTGTTGAGTTGTGAACTTCGTGAATTAATTGGTAATCTTTCTCATTCATCAGTTTTAGTCTATATTATTTTTATACTGTTTATACTTCTCAATATAAAAGGGGTTCTTAGTATCTCTGAACAGGTCATACATGTTTTTCATTTTATTTCTAAGAACAAGAATTTCATTAGGAAGCTTAATTTTGGGTTTCTCCACTACATTCATTTGCCTCTTAACAATGGGACATGCAATATTCAAATGATAATTTAATGTACTCAAGAACAAGTTCCATTTCTCATTGACATCATTACTATTGAGTACTTCAGTCCATTCCTCTTTTAGGAGACTTTTATTTAGCAAATGTAGTTTAGTATCCCTTGTGTCATGGGTGAATGTGTATTTACATAGTTCAAAACTAATAGGGCAATTGATTATTTTAATGATTTGTGTAGTGTGATCAGATAAATAAAAATCAATATTATGAGAAGAGTATTCATTCATTTCAATGTTTGTAATGATGTGGTCTATAGTAGAGCTGGAATGGGTTGTAACATGTGTTGCCCCTAACTCCACATCATGAAGATTGAATCTCTTTAGTAAATCATGTAGTTCATAGTGTTCAATATTAATGTTCAGATCTCCAAAAATAATTAACTTACAATTATGGTTTCTTAAGAGTTTAGTTAAAAATAAATCATTACACATACTGAACTAACTCTAATTTCACAAATCTAAATATATTTCAGTGCATGCAAATCATGCTTTATGAAATGGAACAAATAAGTGAATGGATATCTTTCAATTGTAAAGAATTTAGTAGATATTTTGCTTGCCTTTTTTGCCCTCTCACAAAGCAGACAAACGGCCTACCAAGTAAACACAATACCTGTAAGCTGAACTTCAAATGTTAACTAAATACAGCATACAGAAAATATTAAATTCTAACTGTAGTTATCTTGAATGTAGTTTCAGAATATTTCCACATCATTCTATCACTATAACAAAATATGGTTCTATAAACCTTTTCCTTTGGCGGAATGACAATTCAATGGATGTTTCCACTGCTGTAAGACAAATTAGCCAACGTTTTCTTTTGTGAAATAAAATTGAATAATTTCTTCGTTGTAATCACCGACCACGCCCTCTGACACTATCCCTATGATTTAGCAACACTACCTGACAATTGAACCGGTCACATGACTGAACGCTCTGTATATCGTTCTTCTGTGGTGTCGAGCAGTGCCGGCCCATGGCTGTTGGCACTACTGTGGGGAGTCCCCGATCTCCGAGCGATAGCAGACGCCCGCTGCCGTTTATAGGACATTTGCCGATTTGCGAATCCGTCTACCGGTGGCTGGAAGGACCGTGAGGAAAATCATTTTCACGAGGCAAATGTCGCAGCCGTCGTCTCCAAAGCGCGCCAAGAGCGACGTAAGCGCTCCCCCCGAGAAGGTATGGCAGAGATACACTTTGGGTTTGATGTTTGTGCATCATTTTCAGTACAAAAGCACTTCATTCAAGCCATTGTGGCTAGTGTTATTGACTTATACTCCGAATAAAAGAAGAATGTGGTTGACAGTTCGGTGTGGAGGGGGGCGGCGTTGCCGCGTACTGCGCGCTCTACCACGTGCTTTGAACAATAAAAAGGAGAAAAAAATACAACA
This sequence comes from Teleogryllus occipitalis, assembly GCA_011170035.1. Taxonomy (NCBI): domain Eukaryota; kingdom Metazoa; phylum Arthropoda; class Insecta; order Orthoptera; family Gryllidae; genus Teleogryllus; species Teleogryllus occipitalis. Next base: position 334,756 of record BLKR01000418.1, read on the forward strand.
ATAACAACAAATCTAACAGAACACGCTTCTCTGAATTCCCGCTCTCACAATACACTTGGACACTGTAAGCTCAACACACGTCGACGCTCAGCCGATAAACTGCAGCACTCCGGATACGCGATTCATTTCGCAGTTCAAACGTGACAACATCGGGCAAATGGCGATACTTCTAATTCGCTGTTGCCTAGGTTACGGAGCTGACGTCACCATGTCGCCGGGAACTGTCAACCACATTCTTCTTTTATTCGGATAATAGTATTGATAGGACCACGCTTACCGGTCAGTCAAATAGAACAGTCAAGTCAAATAGTCAGTCAAATAGAACAGTCAAATAGAACTGGGTAAACCGGTATTTCTCGGACATTTATCAGTCGAAACTTCGTTTAAAGTACCCATAAAAATCAAACTAGTGGTGCTACAACAGCACATACTTTCGCGCATTATTTCCAGTACATCATGCTGACAAGCAAGGATAATTTCACTTTTTTGGGGGGGGGACATGATTTCACGTAAATTCGTGGCCAACGAGAGAGGTAGGCTTCAGCACTTGTTCATAAGGTCAGCAATGTAGTTCCAGATTGATGATCTGATTCAGGAATGGTTGCAGGCACGTTGTGAGTGTGTTGTTCTTTTTTGTGCATTTTTAGAGTGTAAAGTGGCAAAGTATTGGATGTGTTGTACAGTGGTGGATTTAGGCATGGCCACTGTGGGCACTGGCCCCTGGGCGGCAAATTTTCTTTTATCCAAAAAGTATTTATTAATTGGAATTACAACTGTTCATGTTGATTCAACAAGAGCACTTGCGCTCGGACAGCTGGCCAGCGAAGAACGATATCGTGATTTTTTGTATTAAAATTATATAAATTAAATTTTTTAGTACTATAACTTCCAACATGTCAAAGAGTATCATTTGTGAGCTCGGCTGAAAATTAGATCTACGCCACCTTTATAAGTGCATTTTACTCTGTTCTCACAAGAAATTGAAAGAAAAAATTTGGAGCAGTTTTTGAGAAAATTTTGAAAATGTTCCAATGGCTTCATGTAAAGTACCCCCAAATTTTAAAAAAATATTTTTCAAAAATCTCAAAGCTTCAACTAGAGCCAGATTAACAAAGGTCTCCAATTTCTTCAATTTGGAAAAGATCATACTTGTGGTTTAGGCGCTAGAAGTGTTCACAGATGGACGGACAGACAGACGGACGGACGTTTTGCTTCCAATTGGTTTTTCGGCATCAAGGACCCACAAAACAAGGATTCTGACTACACCACTTGATAGATGATTTTTTTTCTCTTAATTTAGCAACTGGTTTTATGCACTTTTTCGTCACCAGAATCCGGCAAGGAATTTTTTCCGCCCAGAATCCGCTGTTTTTTCGCGCAGCATTACATAACTTTCTCTATACAACGTATATTACTACGTAGTGTATACGTACGTATACGAGAAAGTAACAAAGTATTGTTATTGTTACGTAAATTACTGACATTTGTCACAAGAGGCTGCTGCCTGCCCTCAGATTCTCTAAAAGTCATCTGTTGTGAACATCTCTTTGGACTCACTCCATAATTTCTTTATATACTGTTGGCTTTTTAAATGTTTTATTTTAGAAAATTGTATTAATTATCATTTAGAGAAACACAGAATTTTCATAAATAGTCCCAAATATGTTCGTAGTTTTTCACGGAATGCGGGAACCTTAAACACTTACCAAAATTTTATATAGTTTAATGTAATATTTTTCAATAAATAAATTATAATAAATATATGGCTATTTAAAAACAAATAAATATTGCACTTTTTTGTCACCACATTTAAAAAGAAAATTCAAGTTCTGTGTGCCGAATTCAAATTTTGATGGTTGAATTTCAAAATACAAGCCACGTGTTTAAAAATCTTACTTGTGTGATCCCTAATGACGTTTTTGTGAAATAAATCTTTCATTCCCCTACCCTTTTTTAAATGAAATTCTCAACTGTAATTTTATTTGAATAAGCGTGATGCTCATTTAAAACTTGAGATTTGAATGTGTTAAATATTTTTAAATTAAAAATAATTTTAATAAAATATTTTAATATTTTAAGACATAAATTACCATCATTATAAATTCCGATTAAGAATTAAAAAGGTAAACATTATGGTTTCAAACGTTATATTTTCAATATCTTTGCTTGCCAAGCTTTAATAAACATTTGGGGACATTTGTTGTGATACTATTGACTACATATGATTTCATAACCTTGGTGGCGGATTGAAACAGTTGATTAGGAGAGCTATATAATATTTGCGCTTGGCTTTTATACAAATAAATTTGAATATCCACAAAGTCGTAATGGTTCATACCAGAAGTGTATTAACATTTTTTATTGCCTGTAGGCACGCGAAAATTGTCGCCATTTTTTCAAATAATCCAGGAAAATAGTTACATATAATAACAAGTATGATTTATGTTCAAAATTTGGACATACATATTTATGACTAAAATTAAATATAATTTAATTAATAATTTATGCATGTTCAAATTTTTTCTATGGGAAATTAATTCATTTTTAAATAATACATGTTGATGAGTAGAAATAACATAAATTCATCATGTTTTTGTTTCTTTGTAGTTATGTATATTTCTTATTCTAGAGTTGTTCTACCTCTAATTTTTAAAATTATCTACATGTCTACATTCAATACTAGAAAATATGAACGAAATAAGATATCTTCAAAGAGATTATCAAAATTACATTATTTAAATATGTATTATTTTTTTTAACTAAATTATGTACCGACTGACAGAAGAAGAATTGGAAGACCAAAGTCTCAGTGGATAGATGATGACGTTGAAGAGGACGGAACAGGCCTACAGGCCTAATCCTTGATGTTGAAGAACTATGTATTATTTCTAAAATTTACAATATTAATAATTTATATCGACGCAACATGATTCAATTTCGGTCATTGAGTCAATGAGTCACATGAGTCGATTTCGGTATTTTCCGAGTTTTTTTCATTCATAGAATACAAATAAAAAATAAATAAAAATCTCACACGATAAGAGACAGAGACTCTTTAGACACAATTTCAGTCCACAATTTTTGCTACCCCTAAAAGTTTGCCGCTATAGGTACGTGCCTCCAGTGCCTATAAGTAAATCAGCTCCTGGCTCATACACAGAGGCGGGATTTCGGATCTTTCATTGGGGGGGGGGGCAAAGGGTCCTCCCGAATAAGATAGTCAAAAGTTGTCCTAAACCAAATGTTATGAGTAGTTATACTATAACTCTAACATTAAAAATTAGATTTTGTAAGTTTTCTTTGCCCCTGTCCCGCCACCCACACCCTCTACAGCACGAAGCGTGTTATTTCATTTTAATTTGTTTCGTCAACTTATTTCGTCTCACTATTTTATCTGATTGAAAAAGTATGAAAAAGAAGAAAAAAAATTAATCTCATAAAAACATTTTTACTTTCTTGCTAGCACTTACGAAGTAGAGAGAAAGTTATGTAATACTGAGCGAAAAAGCCGCGAATTTTCGGCAAAAAAAACCTCTTATGGCCGGCCCATAATTATGAAGAAGTTATGAATTTATTATGATTGTTTATAATTTATAAGTTATGAATTATGAAGTTATTATGAAGAATAAACCCGGTTGCTAAAGTTAGAAGAAAATCGTCTAAATTGTGGTGTAGCCAGAATTCATGTTTTGCGGAGTCATTGATACCGAAAAATCGATTGACGGTAAAACGTCCGTCCGTCCTTCCGTCTGGTATACTATGTGAACAACACTTGCACCTAAACCATGCGTAGGATTTTTCCCGAATTGAAGGAACCCCCTGCCGATCTGGCCTAAGTTGAAGCTCTGCGATTTTGAAAAACATTCATTAATTTTTGGGGGTACTTTACATGAAGTCCCTGCCACATTTTTTAAATTTTCTCAAACATTTCTTCAATTTTTTTCTTTAAATTTCTTGTAGGAATAGAGTAAAATAAAACGTATAAAGGTGGCATAGGTCCAATTTTCACTGTTAACTCTGAATGTTCGAAATTGCAAAGTTTGAATTTTTCGGCGGCATTCTACAACTACAAAATTGAAGATAGATATTTTTCCTTCAAATAAAATTTGTCCTTAATTAGTTCTTTCATTAAGGTCATGTACCTTTTTTGGAACTTTTAGTAGTTTTCGCGCAATATTGCGTTCAATTAAAAAAAATAACTAAACAAGATTCTTTCAAAAACGGCTCCAATTATTTCTTTAAATTTTTGATAGGTGGAGTAAAATGTACCCTGTTCGATGACATAAACACCGTATTGCTCTATTCTTTTGTTTAGTTCAAAACTTACAAAAATGTAATTTTTTTTGTAAGTTTACAAAAATGTAAAGCGGCGATTTGATGACAGTATTACATTTACGAATAAATGGGCTTTACATGATATCACATAAAGTTTTTCGAAAACTCAAAAGTTTTCGTTGAAAACGAGCTCGAAATTCCGGATTTTCAGAAACGCTCTAACGCCATTTTTTTCCACAAAGGGCTCCAATTTTTTTCTTTAGACTCTTCGTACGGATAATGCGCTCAATGCACTGTTTAAGATGACATAAAAGTCATTTTGCTGTATTCTTTTGTTTTTTAAAAAATTACACAAAATTTCACAATGTAATTTTTACTTTCTCGTATACGTACGTAAATACGGAGTAATATACGTAGTATAGAGAAAGTTATGTAATGCTCCACGAAAAAACAGCAAATTTTCGTGTAATAGATCGTAAAATATTTGTAATTTTAAAAAATTACAAAAAAAAAGATTTTCTAAAAAATTGTTCCAAAGTTTTTCTTTAAATTTTTGGAAGGGATAGTGCCAAATGTACCCTATCCGATGACAACTTTAATACGAGAAAGTCTGTGCCGTTCTGTAGCACTACTAGTATATCTCTAACACTGTATGTTTACTCTAGAACTGCCAGATCACAGGAAAGTTGGTCAGTGGGCACATATTTTGAATCCGTACGTTTCGCAGTGTTGATATTTTTTTCTTGTTTTGAAATTCTGTTAAATAAAATCGCTTAACCACATGGACAACGGCCTAAAATTTTCAGTTTCCCGACGATGCTTCCATAGATTACAAAGTTTGCTAAAAAACACATGATTTTTATCGCTCTGCGGACCCGTAAGATGCGCCTATTTTTTGGCATTTGAAATATTTAAGCACTGGAGGAAATTTGTAATGGTATGAGTATTTAATCATAATATAATTATGTTAATTCGAGTGTTATGACTCGTGATTTTAGGTACGAAACTGTTAAATTTCTAAGTAAATAACGTTTAAAAGCAATATAATTGAAAGATGAATTATAAATACGGGATATTCACAGTAATGCTTAAAACATTATCCCGGGCGTTTTATAAAATGGAGCTAAATTTCACCAATTTATTAATGTATCTTATTAGCTCGGCTTAATAAAATGATTGTTCGCTTAATTATTATTAAATTTCTTCTCAAAATACTGAAAAAAGTAAATCGTTTATGATATAAATTTGAAGATCCTGGAAATTAAATATTTTTAAAAAAATTGTCCCAAAATTGGGGGAGGCAGTTGCCCCCCTTTCTTACACTGTGGCTGCCTCATCAGCCTCCAGTCACTAGGTCATCTCTATTGGATATTTGGATACAAGCGTTGGTAGAACTGCTCGGGTGCGTGCGCTTTGAGCCGATTTCTTGAGTTCCTTGGAGGAACTTCAAGGAAAGTGATCAGCTGTGTTGAACCAAAACGTAAGAAATATTTTCAGTAGGCGGCGAGTAATGAGTGTGAATACATAATCGATTTACTACTTGAACGTTTATGCTCCTTCATGTCTAGACTATATGAATATTGAATTCATAATTCGTGCCATTCGATGTGTGGATTAGCCGGGGTAGGATGGTACTACTTGCGAGTGCGACGTTAGTGTGAATTTCTCTGTACACGATTATCTTTCTGTTTCAACAGTGTATTTATTAGAGTATGGAGTAAACAAGAACACTCGAACGATTCCATCGTACTATTTGGAACTCCTGCTGGGAAAATACTGGAAGAATCATGGAAAATGTATGTTGCATTTCTTCCTTGCATGTGCGTCTTTTAAATGCAAATGCACCTGTTCTATGCACGCGTGCATCGTGATATTTTATTGTTCGAACCGGGGCCAGCATACAGCACTCGCCAATAAATCCGATATTTCCGATAGCTAGTAGAGTAGCGAAGCCGGCGCTTGTACGGGTCGCCGGGCCGAGGCGGACCGGGCCGGGTGCCTTTGGCAGAACCTTCCCAGTTCACGGATGCACACCAGAAATAAACTCGCTTTGCCCGCTAATGGTTCACATAATTTTTGTTTACTTTTTTTAAGCTGATAGAATCCTTGTTTTGAATTGAATGCATTTTAATAATCTATGAACGTAAATCAATCGAGAGTAAATATTCGTGAAAATCTTTTATAACTGAAGAAAAATTGCTTTTAATAAATAATTTAAATAAGAAAATGTGCTTTTAATGAAGCCAGAGCGCGAACTGTCAATTTTCTCTAGAGGGCGGTGGGAGAATTGACACATGAAATCAAAACCTTTGCCTTGACAGCACCGTTTTAGTAAACCTTAAGAATGCTCTTGGAATGGGTTTTCTTTTTCACTTACTTTGATTTGAACGTTTTAATATCTGCAGATCATAAATGATGCACATGTTTATTGATTAAGTTAAGGTTATTAAGTTGTTTAATTCCCTTCATTTTTAGAACATGACAGTTGCTTGTGTTGGCAAAACACCAGTTTCTGTTCTTCAAGAATTACTCAGTCGGCGAGGAACAACTCCTCGATACGAACTGGTGCAAATTGAAGGCGCCATTCATGAGCCCACTTTTCGATACCGAGTTACTGTTGCAGATGTAGTAGGTAAGAAATTTTAATATGAAGTTATGATTTGGATTTTTTTGGATTTTACCATTGAGAATTGCATTGATGTATACATATTTTTCTTGGATGAGCAATTTTGAGTATAGTTTAATTCTGATTTAAAGCTTAGAAAATAAATGTGCAAACTAAACTTTTAGTTGAATTCAGTATTTGCATATGACATGACATCTTGATTAAAAAACAAAAATTGTGAAAAAGAATATGTACAAATTCTTTAGGTCAGTGAGGGATAGTCAAAAGTCACAATTTTGGGTGTTTCAAGGTTACCATATCACAATTCTTTCTGATCAACCCAGTTCCCATTTCTTGTACAGGTTTCTGTATGTCTAGGATAACACTTGATTGAATAGTTTGGTCCATCATTGATTTGCACGATTGCCAAACATTAAACAAGCTTTATCTTAAAACTGCCCAAGTGTGGCACAAGTGAAGGATTATCTCTCATCAAGCTCTTCATTTTATCTCCCCACATCATCCTAAAGATAAAAAAATACTTATGTAGTTGTTTATATTTTCTGTTCCTATAAAATATGTTTTACAATGCTTTGTGGTCTGAGTTTTCTTTAAAAACTCATTGGAATCTCTCTTATTTGCAAATTAATTAAGAAGTCTTTGTCTTTTAAACTGGACCATGATTTATAACATGCTGAATATTTTGTTGACTGAAGCAACTTTCTGTTAAATCAAATTTGTAACTTGTTTTTCCGTGTAAAATTACACAAGAGTGAGCATTTCTGGTTATCATATTCTGTCAGCAATACTCCTTGCTATAGTTTATTCTGAATTCAAAGAATGTTATGAGTGAGAATAAAGGTGTGGGGTTCCAGGGCTCAAGAAAATATGCACATATAACATGAGCCTGAATTGTTGCCCATTTCTAATGTCAGCCTATCTGTGCACATGCAAAACACAATAAAATAAATTAGTGGTGCTACAAATGGCACAAACTGTTTCATAGTAAAGTTTTCTAATTTTGATGGTGTAGACTGGCTGTATGGTCTTGCCCCATCCTCTTGCCAGGTGCTATCGCCGCCCAAAGTACTTTTTATTATTATTATTATTATTTAAAATTTTCTCAACTTTTCGGTTTCCTAATAGTAAAACCAAAATATTACTTTCAGAATATTAAAGAAGAGTAAAACCTCATCCTCAATGGCAATTTTCATTCAAAAATTTAGAGCAGTTTTTAAGAAAATGGTGTTTAATTGTTACAGTAAAGCTCCTTTTCACAGAAAATTTTTGAGTTTTTGAAAAACTTCATTAGAAGTAATTTCAAGCACTTCCAATCACAAATGCAATAATGTATACAAATCAATGGAAATGTGCAACGTGAGAGATATTGAGAAAACAAAAGAATACCTCAAAATGAACTTTGTCATATTAAATAATGCTATTAACACTGCGTGTTGGAAAAGTTTGAAGAAAAAATTTGGAGGAATTCTGGAGGAAATAGCATTTGAAGTTTTTGAAAATGCAGTAATTTGGGTTCATTTTCACAGAAAATTGTGGAGTTTTCCAGATATGTTTTACAACATTATTTATATCACATTTACTCATAAAACCAATAATGTGAACAAATTGACGGTAATGTTAGATGTGAGAGAAGTAAAAAAATTACATTTTTGTAATTCTTGAAAAAAGAAAAGAATAGAGCAATACAGTGTTTATGTCATCTTTTAGAGTGCATTTAGCACTATTGCTACCAAAACTTTACAGAAAAAATTTGGAGCCATTTTTGAGAAAACTTTGAAAATGTTCGTTAGGCTTCATGTAAAGTACACCCAAATTTTAAAGTGTGTTTTTCAAAATCTCAAAACTTCGACTCGAGCTAGATGGACAGGAGTTTCTTCAGTTTGGGAAAGATCGTACGCATTGTTTAGGCGCTAGTAGTGTTCACGGACGGACGGACAGACAGATGGACATAAAAAGAAACAACTTTACCGGTATCAGGGGACCCCAAAATGTGTATTTCAGTTGAAATCTCGAAATCAATTTTCCGCAGCATTACATAACTTTCTCTATACTACGTATATATGTGTATACTTATATACATATTACTCCGTGTATACATATGTATACAAGAAAGTAAAAACAACATTTTTTCAATAAGTAATGCATAAAAATGTTCAGAATATTAGAGATTATTTTAAGATAAAAAATAAAATTTGATATTTTCTTATTTTTTGTGTAGATTCTCATCTTTAATTTTGCAAACATTTTTTCCTTTGAATTTGTCTCTTGGTGAAATTTTTTAAAATAATCTTTACTGCTACTGCTACAAACAAATGTTTGTTAGTTTTAATACTTTTGAAATATGGTTTTGTACTCCCTCTTGGATATTTACTTCAGTGTGCACTCATTACATCAACAAATTTGACTATGACTCAACTAACTCAATATGAGCATCAACGAAGTGGGCTATTATTTTCAAATATTTATTTATTCTGTGGTTATTACATATCATTAAATTTACAAATTTGACAGTGATATTGGAATATTTACTTTAGGGCATCAAAAATGGTGCTCTCAAAAACAAATTGCTTATGGAAGCGCATGGTTTTGACAACAATAAAAAAGGTACTTAGATCATGCACAGATAATCTATGTCATACAACACTGAATGAACGAATGCAATTATCACTTGGTTTCAATTTATTTCATTAGCTTGGCTTTGGTAATCTTTTAAAGATATTGTTGCAAAAGAGAACCACTCTGAACATATTTAAACAAAAAGCTAATAAAGAATAGAATATAATTAATCAATCTTGCAGAAAATGATTTCTAAGTAAATTAAACACAAAAATAATTATTGTACTATAAACAGAAAAATGTGGCTAATAGGATAAGTTCTATATTTATTTATTTCTAATTTCTTTTACTACATTACTGCTACTATAAATTTACTACATTCATTTCTTGCTGATTTGTCTAGTTTATTTTCACTTTTTATTACATCCTATTTTAATGTTATTATTTTATTATATTATATTTATTGTTTGATTATATTAGTATTTTTACCAAATAAAATCAATTCTATGTGCAAAATGGTCCCAAGTTCATTTTGTCAAAACCTATACAATGTATTCTTCTTTTCGTATACATGTGAATTACTCTTGTGTACTCAAGTGAATACTCCAGGAACTGTAGTCGATAGATAGTGTAGATCGTATTAAAGCACCATTGTGTAGTCCTTTTGAATTGTAGAGTATCTATCATTATTTTGTGAAAATTGAGGTTTTTCCTTCCAAAAATATTTGTTATTCATAATTAGTTATTTCATTAAGTTCATGTACATTTTTTTGAAACTTATAATAATAATAATAATAATAATAATAATAATAATAATAATAATAATAATAATATTTTTTTGCCTGGGGATGGTGTGAAAAATCTCTACCAGACACCTAGAGAGCCGTGTGGCCGTTTCCCTAGGTAGTGTGAGGCTCGCACCCGCTAAAAAACACAAACCCCGTTTCTTCTTGGCCTTGTCCACTCCGGTATCGCTTCTTCAGCATTTCATCAGAGTGGGGCCGTGTTCTTGGCCTATAGGCTTCTCTTCTGTCTTTTGTAGTTTGTCAAGCGTATTTTGTCTTGTGTCGTCGGTTTTGTTTGGTGGGTCTAGTTTGTTCTACGGTTAGTCGTGTTTTGTACTGTTTTCTCGTCGTTTTTCTTCTGTCTGAAGATTCGTGTCACGTAGTCTGCGATCGTGATCCAATTTTCGCGGCTGTTTAACATCTTGTCCACCACGTTGTCTGGATTGATGTCTCCTAGCTTTGTTTGTACCTCGTGCTTTAGTACGTGCCATCTCTCGCATTCGAAGAATGTGTGCTGGGCATCGTCCTTAGCGTGGCCGCAGTACGTGCAGTCTGGTCTGTCCGCTTTAGCCATCCGGTGTAGGTAGGCTCGGAAGTGTCCATGTCCCGTGAGAAATTGGGTGAGATGAAAATCTGTTTCGCCGTGTTTGCGTGTTGTCCAGGGCTCAACTTTGGGAATGAGTCTGGCTGTCCACCTGCCTTTGTCTTCGTTCTCCCATCTTCTCTGCCACTGTCGAAGAGTGCGTTTCCTTGCCTTTCTTCGGGCGTCTGTCGGGTTTGCCAGAGGTGTCTTGTCGTATAGCTCCTTTCGTTCTTGTGCCAGTAGATCGATTGGGATTACTCCCGCAACCACAAAACTAGCGGCATCCGAAACTTTCCTATACGCACTTGTTATTCTCAGGGCTCCTCTTCTCTGCACGGATGTCAGTGTTTGGAGTACCTTTCGTGCCTCAGCGCGTTGGCCCAAATCTCTGCGCCGTATAGCATGATGGATTGTGCTATGGAGAACAGGGTTCGGCGCTTGTTGGGCTTTGGGCCCTTTGTGTTGGCCATAAGTCTCTCCAGGGCTGCTACAATCTTTGCGGCCTTTTGTGATGCGTTCTTTATGTGTTCCCAGTAGGTGAGTTTGCGGTCCAGTGCCAGCCCGAGGTATTTAACACTTTTTGCCGCTTGGATACAGTGCCCTTGTATTTCCATACTCACCACAGGGTCCAGTCGACGCTTTGTCAAAAGGGTTATCTCCGTCTTGTTTATGGCCAGTTCTAGTTTGTGGTCTGTCATCCATGTCTGTATTCGTCTCATCGTCTGGTTCAGTTTTATTTGTAGGCCCTCTAGCGTGCGTGCAGTGATGATTGCTGCAAGGTCGTTCGCGTATCCTACAAGGAAGATGCCATCGGGCATTGTCAGCTTGAGGATGGCGTCATAGTTAGCATTCCAGAGGTCTGGTCCTAGGATGGATCCTTGCGCCGCACCTGCCGTCAGTCGCTTGCTTTTCTGTCCGTCCTCGGTGTCGTAGATTAGAAGTCTGTCTGTCAGGTAGCTGCTCAGGATGCGCAGTAGGTACGTCGGTACATCAAAGTTTCCCAGAGCCTCCATGATATCGTCTCAGCACACAGAGTTGAATGCATTGCGCACATCCAGAGTGACGACCATGCACAGCGGTCTGGGCCAGTGGTTGCCCTCTTCCGTTTTGGCTGCTGCGTCTGTTATTTTCCTTATGGCGTCCAAAGTTGATTTTCCTTTTGAGAAGCCATACTGCGTGTCTGATAGGCCTCCTGCCTTGTCGATTGCAGACTGGATGCGGGGTTTCAGGAGCTTCTCGAGGAGTTTGCCCGTTGTGTCGAGCATGCACAGTGGTCTGTAGGATGTAGGAGTGTTCCTGTAATAATAATAATAATAATAATAATAATAATAATAATAAATTGTCTTTATTTGTGGTGAGGCTCATGCTTTGAGGCCTGCTCTTTGCTTAACCACTATCCTAAATTTATAATTAAAAAAAATTACAGTTGGGGCGTTCAGCTGTAATTAATATTAACTGATATTTCATGTCTCAGAGGGGGCGAAAATTAATTTGTGGCTACCATCTACACTAATTAAGCTGTGCGGAAGAAATGAATTTATTGTCATTTTTTGTTCTTGAAATTTTGCAAAATGGAAGGACGTGATGTAAGAAACGTTCTTAATAAATGAGATAAAAAAGAGCTCCTACTTATTCCACTTAGAATCAATAATTTTAATTTTGCCTTAAATGTCAGTTGTTATTGCCCAACATGCCTTGACTGTGACCAATAAACAAAAAAGTGAGGTATGTTTTCATTTACGTCTGGGATGCAATACTAGAGACCATCCCGGCATCTGCCTTAAGCGATTGAGCAAACCCAGAAAAATCCTCAATCGGGATGGCGACTTAAGGCCGAAACATTGAGAGCAAGACATATCAAGGCTGAGAGTGAAAAAACAAGAAAATGGAGGTAGACAATTGTACATATAACTTTACAATTATGTAACAGTGGGTAGTACTTGAGGACATATACAATACATAATCCCAAAAAAACGTGGAAAATTACCACATCAATCATTAGGTAAAGGCAAATACAAAAGGATATCTTACGGTATAAAATACAGAAAGAGTCAGTAAAATAATGATGTGACTACTGATTTTCTTTGTAACAATAATAGCAAGAAAGAATAATAAAATAGCGACATACAATCATGATTTCAGAAATATTTACAAGCTATAGTTTTTCATAAAATTTTCTTATTTTACATTAAGAAATCTGTTACATTATAGTAACAAAGTGTGTGTATTTTAGATATTGCTGTGTAATTTCTCTAATTTTAAACCTTGTATCAGCAGTAATAGAATTAGCTTTTACTGTATCCTGAAGTAGGAAAGAAGTGGGAAGAAATATTTTCGAAAATACGACTTCAAAAAGAGAAGTCTAACTTGGAGGATGATATATAATAAAGGGATCATGGTCATTGTTTCAGAAAAAATAAAAATTAAATTGCGGATAGAACAGAGAGCGTATGTAAACTACATTTCATTGTTTTTTTATCCAGACACCAAGTTCAGTTCTGAATTTTCTAAAGTTGCCAATTCTCTTAAGATGTTTAGGTAGTAAGTTTCAGTTTCGAATTACTGTGACAGTGTAAGATTTGCTGTATGGCACAGTGTTGTGTCGAGGTATGCAAAGCAGTAATGCCGAACGTGATCGCTATAGTGTAAGCATTTTGATGTTCTGACAGGTGTTTGAAGGTCATTGTACAAGATTTTATGGAGAAGCAAGAGGCTGTGCAATATTCATCTTTTTTCGATAGAGATAATTTTTGTGTCTGTAGTACACATACGTGATCGTACTTACGAAGATCTAACATGAAACGAATGCATGCGTTTTATGCTGTTTGCAACTTTTGTTGCGTGTGTGCTTAGCTTTTAAGTCAGTGAGCAAAAAATCACAGTAATCGAGATGAGGCATAAATCCGTGAATTAATGAAGTTAATACGTCTGTCAATAGGAAGTAGTTCTCGTACGCGTTTTAAGAAATGGAGGTTTTTGAAGACTTTTTGGCATCTTACGTGCGTAGTCCAGCTGAGAGTGCTGTCTGTGAATTCCTAGGTTCCTTACGTCGTTACACCACGGTAGAGGGGAGCCGTTTTATACTAATGGACGGAAGGGCTTTATCTAATTTGTTGGCGTTGCGAGAGCCTGTCAGTAAACTTTGGGACTTATTTGCGTTTAATAAAAGTCCTAGGGCTGCGGTCCATTTATTGAGAGCATTTAGGTCCTCGTTTATTTTCTGAACTAAAGAGTTTAGGTCTGACGGATATATCCAATGACATAGTTGAAGGTAATCTGCGAACATTTTATGGCAACAGTATTTAAGACATTATCCTACGTCATTTACGTAAATCAAGAATGCTAAGAGTCCCAGAACTATTCCCTGTGCAATTCCCCGGGCGGTTCGGATGGCACTGGATCGTTTTCACCTGATACTACCACTTGTTGACGATCTGAAAGATATTCTGAGAACCACCGTATCGTGGGTTTAGCGAAGCCCAATGCTTTCATTTTCTCTAGCAGGATATCATGATCGACCTAGGGCGGTTCGGATGGCACTAGATCGTTTTTCACCTGATACTACCACTTGTTGACGATCTGAAAGATATTGTGGGAACCACCGTATCGTGGGTTTAGCGAAGCCCAATGCTTTCATTTTCTCTAGCAGGATATCACGATCGACCTAGTCAAATGCTTTACTGAAATCTAAGAGAATAAGTATTGTTAATTTACTGTTGTCAATGGCGATTCTGGCCTCTTCAATTAAGCTTAAAAGCACAGTTCCTGTACTTCTGCCTGATCGGAAACCATGTTGATGTTCGTTTAAGAGATTTTTGCTGTCTTACTAATTCGTAATTTGATGTCGTGCAATTTTTTCTAATACTTTAGAATTTGTTGGTAGAATACCAATATGTCTGTACTCAGGGGAATTGGTTGATTTAGGAAAAAGGATGGACAAGGAGTTTTCCATGAGGTCGGAAAAGTTCCACTTTTGAGAAAAAATTATTACATGTTACAATGGGACATTATTCCGGCACTAAGTTTCAGTAATTTGTCATCAGTATTGTCTACTCCGGAGGCGCTTGATTTTAGGTTCTGAATAGTTTTGAGGAAGTATATGATTTGAAAAATTCTTCTGGAGTATTTCTAGAGTGGAACTGTTTGATAGAGTCGTGTTTTTAATGAACTTTCGAAACGGGGAGCCATATTAGCGATACTTTGTTTAGGGAGTCTAGGGGTATATCTATTTGCAGCGGTGCTAGTGATTTGCCTATATGCCAAGAGTGCATAGAGATTTCGATATTTGTTTCGAGTCGCCATTTGTGCCTAAAACTTTGTAGTAGTATTAAATTTCGCGTTTCTCTATTTTTGTGTAACAACATTTCTTAATTTCTTGTATTTATTCTGTCGTTTTCACATTTTGAATTTCGAAAAATTTTGAAGGTCCCTTTGTTTCATGAAGCAACGTATTTCATCTGTTATCCAAGGTGCCGGTGGACGTGTTGCACGAGCTTTCCTTACGGGTATGTGCCGATTAATCAGTTCCGTCAATTGATGAGTAAACGTATTTACTTTTCTATCTAACGAACTTTCTTGAAAGACAAGATGCCAGGGCATAGACATTCCGTCAGAAAGAAATAATTCACGATTGAATCTTTTGAAGTCGCGATATTTGAAAACT
This sequence comes from Teleogryllus occipitalis, assembly GCA_011170035.1. Taxonomy (NCBI): domain Eukaryota; kingdom Metazoa; phylum Arthropoda; class Insecta; order Orthoptera; family Gryllidae; genus Teleogryllus; species Teleogryllus occipitalis. The sequence continues at coordinate 350,244 of BLKR01000418.1, forward strand.
ATTGGCGTATATCTAGGGCATTTCATATTGTATGAGACGTATGAGGTTGTGTGTGGTGTATTCCAGGAATTGGTGATTGGCCATGGAATTTCACTTTGTCATAATTCGATACAATGATATGATCTATCCTAGTATCTGTACTGATTGTATGGTGAGTTGTATTTAGTGGTAGAATAGAAAGATTCATTTCGCCCAACGTAAGTTTGAATTTGTCAGCTTGCGACGTAGATTTCAGATGATTACAATTGAAATCGCCCATCAGTATTATGTTGTATTTACTTGAGCAAAGCGCAATTTCTTTGTCGATAGCTTCAATATTCCCTGTTTTCGGAGGGCAGTACACTATGCCTAGGGTACATTTTTTGTTAAACATTGAAATTTCAATGAAGAGATATTCGTTACTGTGATTGACGTTATCTGCTGATGAAGTTTATAATTATAGGTGAGGTCATCGGGAAGGTAAATACTGATACCACATCCCTTAAACGCTATGTGTGGGTTTCCGTCACTTCTAAGAAAACGGTATCCAGGAATTGTGACAAGTGTTGTAGCAAGTGACATCTTTAACCACGTTTCGCTAATAAGGAGAGCATGAAAACGGTGGGTTGAAATTAGTTCTCGCACTTCATCGAGATGACAATATAGCGATTGAGCATTTACGTGACCTACAAATAATGTTCCCGATGAAGATTTTGATATGGGTGCGTGTTATTGGTTGATTGCTTTGTCCGTGAAATGAGGAATGCTGTGGATTCATGCTGGTGGCCATGCTTTCAGAAAGGTTGTAGAGAAAAGATGAAAGTAGAAAAGATGCTTAGAGGGGTGAGGAGGAAAGAGAGGATCCTTGGAAATTCCAAGTAAAAGGAGTGTGAGGTAGGGGTATGGAGCGCTCCAACGTAGGCGGAAAGGCCTGCAAGTCGGCAAATGTCTGTGCGCGGGCTTTCCCGCTATCTGCGTTAATGACTATTGTGCCATCTTCCGTCCAGACATTCCGGAGGCCAAATTGAGCCATGGCCACTCTCAGAACCTCCAGACGGGATCTTGTGAGGTCTTCTCATATTGCGACAACGGTGTTCTTCAATTGTCTTTTCTCCCAAAAGACTTCACGGCGCTTCCTGTAACTTAGAAATTTTACAATGAGCAGTCGTGTTTTTCCTGCGATCTTGGGTCCTACTCTATGACATCAATATCTTGAAGGCTCAAATCGACCCGTATCTGTTTTGTCACATCAAGCGCAAGTTGATCTGGATCTTTGTTATCTTTTTCCTTGGCTCGAAGATCAGCGACGAACTCGAAGATCTTGACTCGAAGGAATTCCGCCGCGTATACATCTCGAGCTGATCTGTGCTCACGTCGAGGTCTGCTTTCAGATTTTTAATTTCTCTGTCTCGGTCTTCAATTTCCCTGTGCAAATTATTAATTAGATCGGTGTTAAAATGCATGGTTTCCTCCAATTGCTTGGCAACCATTCCAGTGAGGACCGCCGCCAAGGAGTTGAGGAAGGCAGGGCATTTAACAACTTCCTGCACAATTGTATTGATTTCAGCCTGTCAATTGTTTTCTAAATTGTTCTCTTAGTAGTTCCTATGGTATTCGATGCCATGCTAACAGGTGAAGAAGAAACAGAAAAAAAACTACCCAAATTAAATTAAATAAGAAATAAGTATGAGTAGGGTTAAAAGGAGAGATTCACAAAATATCACTTTAAGTAGTTCTCATGCAATATTGCATGCAATTTGTGTGATTAAAAAAAATAACAAAAACAAGATTTACTTAAAAGCAACATCAAATTTTTTCTTTGAACTTTTGTTAGGGATAGTGCCAAATGTACTCTGAGTTGACAAAAATGCCCTATTGCTCTTTTTTTTTTCCTTCAAAAATTACATGAATATAATTTTTTTGACTAGCCTCTCACGTCATTAATATTTAAATTAGCGGCGATTCGTTCACATTATTGCATTTAAGAGAACATGTCCTTTAAATAATGTCGTATAAAATTTCTCGAAAACTCTTGTTTTCTGTGAAAACTACTCAAAATTCCACTTTTCAGAAACGCTCAAACGCCATTTTCTCGATAACGGCTCAATATTTTTCAAACTTTTCATACGGATAGTACTAATTGCACTGTTTAAGATGACCAAAAATTAATTTTACTGTATTCTTTTGTTTTTTCAAAAATTACACAAATGTAATTTTGTTGAAATATCTCTCATGCCTTTAATACCCACATTTCCAGCAATTTATAAACATTATTGCATTTGTGAGTAGAAGCACTTCAAATAACTCCAAATAACAAATAATTTTTTTCGAATACTCAATAGTTTTCTGTGAAAAAAAGCTTCAAATTTCTCATTTACAGTAACGCTTAAACACCATTTTTTTTAAATGATTCCAAATTTTTCAACAAAAAATTCCATATAGGACAAGTTATTTTCTCTTTTTTAATAATCTTAAAGTAATTTTTCGTTTCTGCCATTAAGAAACTGAAAAATTGAGCAAATGTGAAAAAATTATATTTGGGGGTGATAGAGGGCAGCTGGCAAGAGGATGGTGTACGACTGAAAAGCAAGAGTTGGCTCAAAAAGTATATATATTATTTCTAAAAATATTTAGTATGTAATTATTTTTTGCTCCATTACTATTTGTTGTAATTTGGTCTTTACCTCAGCAAAATCAGAGAGCTGACAAATTAGTTTCAGGCTTGCTTTAATATTTTGTTTAAATAGTGTGTAATACTCAAGAAATCTGGAAAATGTCAGAGAAATTTGATTCAGGAAATGAATGGCCACTCTTTAAAACAGACTACATCTTGATCCATCCTCTTTAATTGGTAAAATTTCAATGTGTGAATATTTAATATTGGTTTTTCTTATGAATTAGTTTATCTCTACACCTTGAAAGACTTGCACCTTACCTCTTTCATTACTTTTCCGTACAGTTCATGTCTTCCTAATTGTGTGCTGACTTAACAAGAAAGTGTGAAGGCCTAAAGAAAATTGTACTATAGTAGATGTACTGATATGCTCTTTTGGTTTTGATGCTTTGTGATAGTTGCTTGTATGTTCCAGCAATGGGCACTGGTAGGTCTAAGAAAGAGGCGAAACATGCTGCTGCAAAGGCCCTATTGGACAAGATGATTGTGGGGCCAGGAGAAGAAGGCTCCATTCCTGTAGGCAACAGCAACACAATGCCAGAAGTGTATGTTTGCAAAATGTTCTGCTCCCTCCCCCTTGTTCTGCCCCCTCCCAGCTCTTGGCTGTGTGTTTGATACTTGTATAATCACCAATTGCTGCTTTCAAATTATATACTTTATTCATATTTTAATTCTTTGATTTGTAGTTTCTATGTAAATGTTGCAAGGTGAAGATAAATATTTTATAACATTGTTATTTTAATTGATTACACTATAAATTAATGTAGTGTTGTGGATGTATAGTAAAGTCCGTTATTGAAATTCTAGACCTGAGTAGTGTGGGGGTATTCAGCATGTTTATATATATTTATCTTTTCAAAAAGTTAATTTGATGGTGACTTCTGTGTTTTTTTCTTTTAGAATTTTATTGAATGTGTGGTATCATTGTGCAGATTCCTGTTGCAATGAAGCCCTGTTGCTCAAATTGTATTTATGAATAATCTTTAGACCAGAGAACTTTGTTCCTTGAGCCAGAAGTTAAATTGTCTTCGAATGTACCAAGTGATGATGTATTGAAACCGACTTAAAGTATCTTGAGGAACTTCAATTGATGAAGTTCTTTAAATATTATACTAAAAAATGTACAAAATTCATACTCAATTCATGCCATTTTGAATCTTCCCTTTATGGACAGCTTTTTATGAATTATAGTTTGTAGGATTTAGATTTTTGAAATAATGTTGTGATTCTTCAAATATTTCTATAACCATACATATACTGAGAATAATACTTGTTTGCAGCCTACAGATTCGTGCATAGAAGCATGCAGTGAAAAATGCCCCAAACAGGCATTCAGTTCCTGTAGCAATGTTTATTAAGTAACTGCACACACAATTTGCTACCTTATTGTCAGATTGACATAACTACATAAAAATGAATTCTGAGTTATAACACTTTTTATGTTTATAATTCCATTATCTTTATCTTTGTTTTATTCTATTCTTCTTCTTTATGTAGGTTGTACACCTGTTTTTCTTCACGCTTCATCCCGAGATTCACTAGATATTGAGTGCAGATCTTATCTCCATCTTTTCTGCAGCCTTCCAGGATTTCTCCTTCTTAGTGGTATCATATCCTGGCTATCTTCACCAGTTTATCATCTCTCATTCATGTGATAAGGTTATTTCATTATTTTTTTTCTTCTTTACACAATTTTGGTTATATCAATTATTTTACATTTATATCCTGATTTCTTACCCGGTCACTCCTGGTGCTTCCTGCTATCGATCATAGTGTGTTCGTTTCTACTGATCGGTATTGAAACATCTATATTACTAAATGTAAATGTAAAACGTAACCAATTTCCAAATTTATAAATAATTTGGGTGCCAGGAAAAGGTTACACTTAAATTCCTGATTATCAATTACTGTCTAACATATTACAAATAAATGTAAATCCCACTGGCTCAGTCGGCGGGTTCTTATGAAATAATTGTTGCTACTTACTCCGCAACCAATTTATTCAATCTGTCATCCATACGGAGTGGCGAGGAATCTGAAAATAATTCTAAAATGTCAACTCAAGGATTGCATGTAATGGCAAATGAGAATCAGCTTTCTTTCAAACTATGAATTATAATTTATTATGCATGCCAAAGGTATTAACTTTCATCAATTATTACAATTTATCGTTAGGTCATGACCATTTTTCTCATTATTGCAATAACAGCGTTATAGAACCTTCTATCCTTTCTTGCCTCTTCGCGTGCAGGTCGCTCGATGTCGCTTCGTAGAGTATACCAATCTTCCTTCTTGTCGAAGTCCGCGATGATCAGCGACCAAGTCGAAACTTCCTCCAATCACTTCACAAACACTGCCTATACTCTTTATCTTGCACCTCGGATGGGCACCTATTTCAAACTGATTACTTTCCCAGGTCGGAATAATATGGTAATTCACTATTCACTGGTAAAATTCCTAAGTCAAATCTTGTAACTCCTCCACGAAAATATTCTAAGTTCACTTTCCAGTTCACTCATGAAAATATTACAAGTCCGAGTCTGCAATGGTACAACACGTAAATTTTACAAGTTCCAGTTGCACATCTAATGTGGAAATATTCTAAGTTCAAGTTCAATGTTCACTCTCACGAAATATCACAAGTCCCGATTTGATAATTAACCTCAAGAAAAACCGTACAAACGATCCACTCACCACCATGACACGAGTCGGAATGCTCTAATTCCCAATCTGGTCCACCCTTCAAAGCTTGCTGTGTTTTTCTCTCTATTGTTTTTTTCGCGTTGCTACGGTGCACCTAGCGTGTTTACTTGACAGCTCTTTTGGTTACTACGGTGTCCTCCCACATGAACTCGTGTTGCTACGGTGTCATCTGCGTATTTGCACCATAGAAACCCATGTCTTTTGCAATATATACAACATTTTGACCTTAATTTGCTGAAATAAAATGTCCACCGTTTTTGGTATGCCACAGTATAGTTGTTTTTTCTTCTTTGTATTGGCGTGGGTTTCAGCTCCATATGTCAAAACTGATCTTACCATTCTCATGTAGATTTTCATTTTACCTTCTATACTAAGGTATTTAAATTTTCATGTTACATCTCTTAAGTATCCTGATATGCAAGCACCTTTCATGGCCTCCTCCCTTGTGTTTTTTGCAAGTATGGTGATCACTGGAGAAGTAAACTTGCAAATATTGGAACTTCATCACCTGCTTGATGAGTTTGCCTTCTATTTCCAACTTGCATCTTACAAGCTTCTTGAATATAACCATTGATTATTTTTCTTCTGTTGAAACTATCATATTAAATAATTTTCATAATGAATTTATACAATAGTCTCTGCAGATTATCTTCAGAGTCTGCTGTAAGCACTGTGTCATCTGCATAGCAGACAGTTTATCTGGATATTACCCATAGCCTTCCATTATTTTTACGCTGTCGTTTAGTTTATCCATTATCAAGTTGAAGATTACTGGACGTAAGGAGACACTCTCCCTTTTTCAACATTTTTTAAGAAATCAAACATACAAAATGCCACTTCTATCAAGCCCCTTTTTTACTGTTGTCTCATCCCACTTATAATAGTCTGCCTTATTTCCTGATACATTTAATATTGTCAGTTTATAAACAGCAAAAAGTATTTTATGGAACAATAACTTCGCAATGGTTTTGAGGTAATACAACACAGCTTCCAAATCAAATTCTGCCAAAACACTTTCAACTCTTTGCTTAATCTTTTCTCTTGTTTTTTTTCATTTCACCAGGTAATTCTTCTTGATGTGAACATTAGAAGAACATGTTCGTTCTTGATTGATTTTCTTTCTCTTCCTGAGTGAGAGTGGAATGTTAAGGGTTTGTGGAAACCTAAATTAAATCCTGTATTAAAAATTTGATGGTACTACCAAATTTTTTCAGTTTTACATCGTTATTTTAACACACTCCTCCTTGTAGAGTGAATACATAATTTGAATATTTAGATCTTGACATAAGTATTCGTGGTCAGATCTCATCATTGAATAACGTGTTGAAAGAACTGGAAATTGCTGGATATGGTTTCTATTTTCCTCCTTTTTGTCCTCGGGACATTTCAGATGCCAGTGCATGTGACCTCTTTTCTCATTTTACTTTCTCGTATATGTATGTATATAACATAGTGTAGAGAAAGTTTTGTAATGCTGTGGAAAATCAGTTTCGGTATTTCAACAGAAATGCACATTTTTGGGTCTCCTGATAATTGAAAAAGTGTTGTTGTTGTTGTTGTTGTTGTTGTTGTTGTTGTTGTTGTTTTTTTTGTTTTTTTTTTTTAATGTCTGTCCATCCATCCATCCATGAACACAACTAGGGCCAAAACTATGCATAGGAGTTTTTCCAAATTGAAGAACCTCCTCTCCATCTAGCTCTAGTTGAAACTTTGAGATTTTGAAAATCGTTCTTTAAAATGTGGGTATACTTCACATGAAGCCTCTGGGACATTTTCAAAAGTTTCTCAAAAGCAGCTCCAAATTTTTTCTTTAAATTTCTTGTAAGAATAGAGTAAAATACACGTGTAAAAGTGGCGTAGGTCCAATTTGCCCAAACAATCGATGCTATGGTTGGCCATTTCACTGATGCTGTTCTTCAAGTGACCTCGATTACCATTCCGAAGTTGTTGACATCCCCCTGTGCCACGGTGGAATGCCGACTGTGCCACCGCGGTGCGTGATCGAAAGCAGGTATTGGCAAAGCATAGTAGGTTCCCAACCATGGGTAATTTGATAAATTATAAAAGATCCCGAGTCAGAGCTAGATTGACCATATGGGAAAGTAAGGCTGTGTCCTCGAGAGCTTATATTTCATCTCTCTCTTGCCGTATGCCCCCTAAAGTAGTGTGGTGAAAGGTCCGACAGATCGGTGGAAGACTCCCTTCACCGTCTGTCTCAGGGCTTCTGGTAAATGACAATCTTGTTACTTCTCCTGAAGATAAAGCCGAAGAACTGGCTTCTCACTACAAGCATATCTGTAGCTCCATACACTATCCTCCTGGCTTTCAAAAAACCAAAAGAAGAATGGAAAACAGCAAATTAGATTACAATGCTTTTTTCTCTGTGGATGAATTTCCCTGTGCCCTTGCTCATGCAAAAGATTCTGCTCCAGGACCTGACCAGATCCTTAGATATTACCCTCATCCGCCCTATCTTGGATTATGGATGCATAGTGTATGGGTCAGGGTCTCCATCAACCCTCTGTCCATTAAATACCATACACAATGCCGGTATAAGGATCAGAACAGGCACCTACCACAGAAGTTGCATCAAATGCCTCTTGACTGAGGCTGGAGAACCATCTCTGAGCCGGAGGCGGGATATTTTGAATGCTTCATATGGCGCGAAATTATCCATTGGATACTCCCTCACGCCAAGCAGTCCTCCCCCAACCCACTTGACTTTGTATGCACTTAGACCATCATTACCCCATTGAGTGGGAATTCATCTCCGTATGCTTTTACAGAAGCTTAATATAAAATTGCCCAACCCTATGAAACCTCCCCCAAAACCTTTCCCCTTGGAAACTTTACCGGCCATAATAGACCTTAGATTGTCTAACCTCCCTAAATCCTTAACTCCCCCAAGTACTTTCCTAATGGAATTTCAGGTGATAAAGTCCTGGCCATTATTTCATTTACACTGATGGCTCCTCCCAAAACAGCAAAGTTAAATGTGCCTTCTACTGCCGCAGTGCCACGCAAAGTTTTCTATTAGACTCTTCGTGTAGCATCTATACTGCAGAGAAGTATGTGCTCTTGGAGGCACTTAAGTTTGCTGAATCGATTGAGGAAAGCAGTGATTCCGAAAGCGCTCTCGAATCCATTTCTTCCTTCTCATCTTGTGACCCTCTGACAATGACCATCCATCACCAAACCCATTATCTATCGGTTCATCGCTTAGTTAGTAGTTCTTAGTCTTTTGTTGGGTCCCTGGCCATGTGGGAATTAGAGGAAACGAAATATCTGACAAGGCAGCTATGTCTGTCACGAAGAAAAGAGTTAGACATCTCTGCAATCCCCACTGAAGACACTAAGCTCTTTATCAAATGCTCTATCCTCATTGAATGGCAAGCAGAGTGGCAGAACTCAGATTTTAAGCTCATGAGAATCAAGGGTTCCATAAATCCTTGGTCTTCCTAATCTCATGATAGTGAGATCATTTTAACATGCCTTTGGATCGGTCACTGCCATTTCTCACACGGATATCTCTTCCGGGGACCCACCTCTATGTGCGAATTCTGTAAAATAGATCTTACCGTGAAGCATGTTCTCTTGCACTGTGGTAAGAAAGGAGAGAGCCGCCAAATGCACCACCTTGCTAGCACCCTACCCCGTCGGGAGGTTGAACTGAGGGTGCAAACCATGGCAGGTCCCTAACGAAATCGAGTAGTTGGGAATCGTCACAACTACTCGATTTCAATCGTCGCAACCGGGTATTGTCAATGTTCGGTTCCACTTATATCTGTGAACAATGTTTCTCCCGCATGAACTTACAAAAAACCACGTCTAGAGGCAGAATGACACTCACATCTGCTGTCGACAATGCGAGTAGAAGTGACATGAACACTCGCCAAATATTGATTTTATAATTTCTTTAAAAAAATGTGAAACTTAATATGATTTTTGTCTAATAAAATTGATATAATTGTGTTTCTCTAAATACTTTTCTCTCTTTATTATTATCTCAAACTATGTGTCTATTTTCTTCCATTTATAAATAAAATTACCAGCATTGAAACATGTAGAAAAGTATGGTGAAGTGTATTTCAACTGGAATTAAATTTATGAAGTGTGTGTAATTATTAACAATAGATCATTATACCTTCTTTTCTTGTTATTTAAATTAAAAATAGTTTCAAAATCAGTTGCCACACTAAAGATTGACCATGAAATTTGTGGGAGTTGTTGAGGAATTTAATCTGAAATAATAGTATACAAAACAAAACCTTCCCTCTCCAGAAACAACAGTTGTTATATCAAGTCTTTAGTAGTCAAATTGAACGTGATTCAACAAATGTCCGACTGAAGAGCCACAGAGCTTTTCTCCCTCTGAGGGCTCGGGCAGCGGTCACTTGCCCCAAAAGTGAAAGTCATTAGAAGCCAGTGGGGCGTGGAAGGGCTGCCACCGCCGTTGTGGGGCGCGTCGCTGGGGCCCTTGTGCAAGCCTGTTCTACAGCCTTACCTGAGAGAAGAAGATAATGCCTATTATTTGGGTTTTAGTCCAAGATTTTGAAGTAATTACCTGGCTCTTTTCTGCCAAACGCTCTTCTATTAGGATACTTTGCTTTCCATTTAAATTTTTTTTTAGTTTGGTACTGCAACATTGCGTACTGGTCTTAAAATAGGAAGTTTTAGCGCCAAGGGTCAGATAGCAATGTTATGCACTAACAGTCACGTGACAGACCTTGGAAGTCATAACGTCTTATTTTAGGTGTTATGTAAGGTACGACCTTACACCTTCATAACTAGTGCACACCTGTAAGTGTCTCTACGGTCACCTTACAAACGACAAAATGGCCACCTAAAAACAAGAAAGGTTGTATTCTACCAACTCTAATAAACCAATTCCCACATGTAAGGCAGTTATAATTATTCCTTACCAACTCCACAATGCAGGCAAGAATAAACAGAAAATGTTGGAGAGGTGACAGGTACGGAGTTTGCGAAAAAGAAGTTGAAATCATACCTTCGGGCTAGATTATGTTTTATGCTCATGTATGAACGCTGTTTTATTATATTCCTTACATTCTCAAGAAAAGTCAATTCAAAATTCCAGATTGTATATTCATCGCAGTGGGTCATAATTTTTAAAACTCCGTGCACAATGTAGATTTGTTATACTCTTGTTTTGTATTGTGGTGTAAATGTCTCAATACTTGGTCTACACTCTTTTATGTGTTATGCAACTTCTTTGCTCAATGCTTGAAATGCTTCTTTGGTTATAATTCTTAACGCAATGTCGCAATTGCTTGAACTTTTCTGAACGTTGTTCATTATGACCTTATAAACTTGATAGTCACGTGATCTATAGAGTTTAACAGTGTCTCCTTACACCTGGTGCTAAAAGTCCCTATTAATTTGACACGGGCGCCAATGACCTTAGCTGTTGAAGCGCTTTTAAAATCAATTAACCAATCAATCAATCAATAAAAATGACTACATTTTTCAATGATAATTGCAATTTAGGACGAGGTTTTAACCTTCTTTAATACATTTAAAGTGATATTTCGGTTCTACTATTAGGAAACTGAAATGTTGACAACATTTTTTTTAAAATGTACTTTGGGTGGCGATAGATGGTAGCGGGCAAGACTGTAAAGCCAGTCCACACCAAGGAAATTAGAAAACTTTACTACAAGGATGTCTGTGCCATTTTGTAGCACCACTTTTCTATAATATTGTGATCTCTCTTCTTGATTGTTGTCCTCACAAATGTTTCAGACATATCAAATGAAAAACATCAACATACCCAAATTTTTTCAACCTTTTTAATCAGAAAATAAGTTTTCTATTTATTCTTCTTGAATCCTCTGCTTCATTTGAATACATTCTTTCTCATATTCATCCACCAGTGAACTCGAATATTGTCTCTGAAGTTCTGAAAGAAGAAAGCTTCATGAATATTTTGCCTATCAGCTTAACTGAAATAATAATTACATTATTGAAAACCTTAAAAATATCTTTTTCTATGGCCTTTCAGGCTGGAACATCTTAATTTGTAGTTGACCTCTATACTTTTCCTGCCTGCTGAGATATTCTTCTTCTATTTCGTTTCCGTTCTGTTACAACTACTACCTTTTGTCTTTTTCTTCTAGATTGTTTTGTACTAGAAGTACAACACAGTACTAGTACTTCTAATGTGGATAATACAGTACTAGTACTTCTAGTACTGTATTAACCACTTTTTGAGTTAAAATTATCCTTTATATTTGCACTTTAGCATGAGAATCGTCAACATCAACATCTGGCATGTAATCAGGAATCAGTGTGTGATTCGACACCCGGTAAAAATCTGTAACTAGTTCACCTTTATCTTCTACCGTTTCACTGGCATTTATTGCTAGAAGAAATAAAATGTTTTATTAGTTTGTGTAGCTTCTTGATTTAAAGAACATGCTTGTTAATTGATGTTTCAATTATTAACATTTATTTCAATGTATTTTATACTTTCATCACTAATGGTTTTCTTTCTTCTGTTTTTCTCTTACTATTCAAACCATTTTCTTTTCCTCTAGACGCCAAAATCACACAACTTACTTACTCACTATTCTAACACATTTGCAAGTTAATCCCAGACTGCACAACAATTAAACTTCCTCTTCAACTCGTCTCTCCCTCAACCAATACCACCAGGCATGTTATCGGATAAGATAAGATAAAAATAAGAGTAAGTCGATAGCTGAACTTGTGGCTCATTGCAAAGTCGCAAGCCTTTCACCACTGAGATCCGGGTTCGATTCCCGTCGAATCTCATGTGAAATTTGTTCCAACAAAACGAGTTTGGCTGCTTCACAAGGGCTAGTCCAACCCCTGTGCCCTAAACCCTACCCGTATCCTTATTCCTTCCTAATTCTGGCCGCTGGGTAGTGACGCAGGAGCGCGCGGTAGGAGGTGCGTACGCGGAGATGCTACCTGGCGGTCCTCTTGACAACCGACTGCGACGAGACGCGACAGACTATACTAACGGAGGATTACTCCAAGCGCTATTAGGGGAGGATTACTCCAAGAAGCGCTAAGCGCTCAACGCCCCCCCAAGGGGTTTAGAGACGCGTTGCGTCAAAATAGACGCAACAAATTAAAAAAAAAAGTCAGACAGACATTGCATTAACATGTCAGCAACAATATGAAATACTTAGTCAAACATAACGCCTTTTCCATTCCTTTGACTCTAATAAGATAGTACATATATTTATTATGAAGAAATATCAGGATGAAATGTCAGCATGGCGTTTGTTTGATCCTAAGATAAAGACAAAAATTCTGATTCTATAGGTGATTGTAATTAAAAAATGACAAATAGTAATTATGTCAGTCTGACCCTAAGGGAGCAAATTCACTTCATTAGACAAAAAGACATTCCTTCAAAACTAACGTAATTCTTCATATTCTCAATAAGACCTACTGTGATAGAAATTCCATGGATATTCTTCTGGATGTATGCAAGTTGTTGTTTTGAGGTTTTTCGTGACTTTTCTCAATTTAGCAAATTCCTCTTGATTTCTTTCCAAATTCCAGCAGTCCTCTCTTCACCAAGTGGCAATTTGTGAAGTTTCGTTGTTGATGCAACAGTAGCTGTTATGGCTGACATCACCATTTGCTATTAAGGCAGGAACTGTTCAAAGTGTATAGCTGAATAAGGCGGTGAAAAGTGCCCCCAAACCAAATCAATAATCACGAAGCTCATATGAAAGAGAATACAAAATTATGTAAATTCACAAAAAATCAGCCTCCTAGGGCAGTCTGTTGCAGAGATACAATGAGAAACGTTTTTTCCATGTTTTATTTTTTTCTCAGCATCTATTGGGTGTATCAGGCTTAAAAAATTGCAGATGGGGAAACAGTTCAATTTGAAGGTATTTTTGTCAATGAATTTTGACGCCAAATTCATGTACGAAAACAAATTATGAATTGTTGAAATTCATTTTCAACTTGATAATGTTGGAGTACTGTCTCAATTTTTTCCCCTAAAAAGGGTCTTATGACATTCTGTAACTTTTTTTTTTTTTTTTCCAGATATTTAAAGAATGTGAATGGTAGTGAAAAATAATTAAACAATTTTTTTTGAGTTTAAACATTTGAAATTTGTGCCAAAATGTAAATGGAAAAACTTATTTCACCAATGTTTAAACAGTTTATATTAAAATTATTGAAAGGTCTAGCTTACCAGAAAGATTTGGAACTTTTTGTTGGCAAATGTTTTGTTTTATGTGGAAAGTATTTTCATTATCGAAATAAAATTATGAAACCCCTTTTGTTTTTAGATTTATCTATAGTTCCTAATATAAATAAAATTGACTCTGTTTTAGGTACATTAATCATTTATGTTTGTAATATAATTCAAATTACTTAGTTGTAGATTTATTAATCATTGACAATGAGACAATCGTAGACAATTAATCATTGTCTCTTTCTTCAATAACTGGGATCACGCATTTGTTCATAAACAGTCTACTCAAGAAAAAAAATTTTTTTTTCAACATTTCTATTTAGGAATACCTGTTTAAAATTTTTCGCCAAGTAACTAGCATGTGCCAAATGTGTGTTGAAGTGATCGCCGCTATGTGGGAGCAGCATCTGAGGATGCCACTTCCCTTCTCACGTTGACAATATCGTTTCCCTCCCGATATTCCTATGTTGGAAAGAAATGGGTGGGCTCCTCCGATGCACCGATTTTTGCTCCTTCTGCAAAGTTCTGCAAACCACCAGTTTCCGTCATGTGACCACTTCGTTTGAAAAGTGAGACCAGACGTCGGCCACCATGTTTCGTGGAGAGCAAGAAGTGCTGAGAAACTTTTTTAAGTGGCATAAATGGACAATTTTCAACGGTGACCGACCAAAAATAACAAGATGAAAGGGTAATTGCAATAAAAGATGTAATATTTAAAAAAGTACTTTTCTGTTTCAATGATTTGTAACTGATAATTTTGGCACTTAAATTTCAAGCTAATATTGTGATGCACAATTGTTTCTGAAGCTCATTGGCTGAAGTCGAATGTGCAAGAGGTCACCCATTGTACAGAGAAAGGGAAGAATGGCCAGGAAGGGAGGGGGTTGCTTTCGCGGACTGAACGGGACCTTCTCTGTACAATGACAAGCTTACGCCGCGCCGGGCCGTGAGCTGCCCGGAGGGGGGGAGAGGGATGGCGCTGGTTGAGGGAAGAAGCAGGGGTTGTCTGAATTCAACCTACTCACATTGCACTGCTATTTAATATTAAATGTACATAATTTACACTTGCAATGACCATGAGATGTGGGGTGCGTGGTGGTGCGCCTCAGGCGGTGCGCCTCAGGCGGTGAGCTCGAGGCGTTGCACTGGCGGGGTGCAAATTAATGCGCGATCCCACTAGGTCCGTCGACGGTAGGGCGCGGATGCAGCGCCTCAATGGGATCACAGCACAGAATCTGGCTCGCGTTGATCAGCCGGAACTCACGTACGGATTGAAAGTCCGTCTGCGTTGGTCGCAGTCGGCTTGCCGAAGGCAGAATTGTTGCTCGATGAGCACCTACGTATGCCCACTGCACCCGTGCCGAAGGCAGTGAGGTTACGTTCAACACTCGCGAGAGATACAAGATGGCGCCGGGCCGGGCTTGCCTTGTCCGTCGCGGAGAGATTTTGTTCCGGCAGAGACGGCGACCTGTCGGCGAGTGCCGTTTTGGGGGTAGAGGCTACCGGTCCTTGGGGGGACGCGTTGGCGGCAGCCGGGGTGGGGGAGGCGGCGGTGAGGGTGGCCAGCGGTGGGTGCGGCCAGCCTCTAAAGAAGCAAACAATGTCCACCAAGGGCGTTTGTGGCGTGGACGGAACACCCATCTCTTTCCACCAAGGATATTCTGATTGAGTTTGATACGTAATGGATGTAACACGTATATGATTTCGCGTTATGTCAGGTTTAAATCTGTTTAAATTAGACTTAGACGATTTTTTCAATCACATTTATGCGCAAATTTCAAATGTTTAAACTAGAAAGCATGGTTTTAATTTATTTTCACTATCGTCCACATTTTTAAAATTCTGAAGAAAATATATGTTATAGAATGTTAAGAGACAAGTTTTAGAGGGGCGGGAATTGAGACAGTACTCTAATGTTATGTCGAAAATTAATTTCCAAATTTTATTTATTTTTTTTCTATATGAATTTGGCGACAAAATTCACTGACAAAAATATTTTCAAAATGGAACTGTGTTTCTGTGTCTGCAATTTTTTCAGCCTGATACCCGTAATAGATGCTGAGAAAAAAAATAAAACATGGAAAACACATTTCTCGTATCGCTGCAACAGATTGCCCTAGTAGGCTGAGTTTTTGTGAATTTATGTAATTTTGTATTCTCTTTCATATGAGCTTTGCGATTATCTATTTGTTTTGGGGGCACTTTTCACCGCCTTATTCGGCTATACCCTTTCCTGCTTCATCAGTGTGTCATCACTGGGTTGCCCACAGATTGTATGCAGAGTTCTCCCCCCCATCACTTTCTCAGTCTATAGGAAGTTTTTTTTTTAATTATTACAGCTATTGATTCAGATTTTTAAAAGAATTGCATTTCAAAAAAAAAAAAAAATTATATATAGAGAATTTTTTTCTATGTACCCTCCACAATATTTGCCAGAGTTACCCAAACGCCTCACCTCACTGTTATGGGCTACTCTGGTCACCATCTAAGGTCATGAGGAGGAAACCACTGACACCGAAATTGACTGCTCAATAGAGCTTTATATTCAGGGTGTGTGTTTGCTGTGCCAATTTAGAGTCCAGGCCCTTTAGTGCTCGACCTCATGTAGCATGACAACTTCTGTTTTGTCATGTTTTGCATACAGTACTATCATTGCCTGTTTGTTTTGTATTTATTTCAAGTCTGTCAGATCTTGGAAAATTTTTAATAAAAGAAACAAATCATTCTTTGGTGGGACTTGCACCAATACAACCACCTTTCAGTCCTGTAACATATTGTTTTATCAAAATATTCCTGATTAAATCTGTTTTCTTTGTGTACTGAAATATGAATTGTATTTTAAAATTGTTCAATATTATTTGGGAGAGTTAAATTCTTCCCATAATTTATGAATTTGAAAACCTTTTCTAAATTTGTTGTATTCAGAAATTCAGGTATCACAAAAGTTGAAAATATTCTTGGGTTATAATTGTCACCTTTCCTGTCACCTTCAGAATACAAGCTCTTATTCTTTAAATTCGTTATAACAGTACTGCATTGGTATTCAGTTTAATGGGATTTGAGTATTTTTTATTGCAATGCTTGACTTAATTTAGAGCAAATTGGTACGTTTTGGTCATCAAAAAAACTCACACCTGGATCTGATTGAAGTTGCTATCTAGAAATACTTAATTTGAGATTTTTATTTAGTTTAGTAGAAGATTTGATGTTTGCTATATTCATTGAAAGTTGCTTCTGGTGTTGCATAAAGTGGCATTACAAGAGTTATGTCCAAAGCATTTTCCTATAAATACTTTACATCTCCTCACCCTGGGTTACAGGATCCTATTTAATGATTCTTTAAACACTAATGGTCCTGTCAGTGTGCTCTTAATGGAAGAAAGAGTTGCAAGAACTTTCTTTTAAGTTTACCGATTTGTTAAAGGACTCTAAATTTTAGACAGAAAATCAGACCTGTAAACTGTTAACCATTCGTTAACCTATGCTCTGCTATACAACTACCTATGCTACTATGAAAAAGTTATTTTCCTATTAACGTTCAAGCTGTGTGTACAGCAGACCTAAGGATAATACTTCTCAATTGCTCTACCGTGCACCTTTTTCTTGAGTATTAAAGCTGTCGGAAACGTTTTCCCAGCATTCTTTCCTTTTTTTTTTAAGTTCGTATCTTTATTTTTAATTGTACTTGAATACTTGCCAATAATATCCAAAAGAAATAATTGTTTGTTTTTTTTTCGAAAAATTTCTCCCTTTTTTTTTGTCCCGCAATTACGAAATTGTCACCAACCTACGCAGTACACAAGACAGAAAACACTTGCCCCACCACGAACGAGAGTGTTTGAAGGTATTTTGTAGTCAGAGACAGTCCTGTGGAAGGCGTAGAAGACTTTGGACTTTGTCAAAGAACTTCTATGTACCTTGAAAACTATAGTCCATTTCATGTATTTCTTTTTAAAGGAGGATTAGTAAACGGAACGTTAAATATAAGTCTTGCAACGATCTACTCTTTAAAGGCCCAAGTAGTTTTAAAGAACCATTTGCTAACAACTGAATAAAATTTTACAGGACACTTTTCTTGCAACCTGCTGTCAGTCTTGCAATTTCATATCAATCTTTCCCGTACTTTGCTACCTGAAATAAGGTTCTGGTACAGAACTACAGGTGATTTAATTTAAATGTAAGACTGTCTTACTTGGCAAGTCTGCATGTTCTTCTGAGACTAGACTTCATCCTTAGAATGCAGCATAAAGTTGTGCGATTTAAACTTCTCAGGTATTCATATTGGGTGTTTGTTAAAAGGGGATTAAAAATTATTCTTGTGTAAAATGGGAATTTTGTTTAGGTTAGAGAGTAAACAGTAAATGTTCAATACATGCTTAATAATTTCAATTTCACCTGTTTATAAGAAAATATATATGAATTATTCATTTTATTTCAGAGATTCTGAGCAATATACAAAACATACAGAGATTGGAGGAAACACAGAATCCAAGATAGATAGAGTAGACAGCACTAATGAAATGAGCATGACTGCAAATTGTAATCCACTGGAAAATGTTTTGAATTCCTTCTCAAAGATTCATAAAGTTTCTGAAAACTTAGTAATGGAATCAACAAGCAAAGAGTTAACATTTAATTCCTTGATGAAGGTCTCCCCAAAGAAAAGGAAATGTGAAGAAATTGTTGCAAATGACCCAATGGAATCTTTGAAGTTAAAAAAGCTGGAACTGGCAATAGAGATAATGAAGAAGGATTGTTATCTGAAGAGTTTAGAAATTCTGAAACTTGAAAGAGATTTAGGTTTACTTCCTTCAGCGTTTACAGTGAACATTTTAGAAAAACAGAATGAAACATTGGAATAAAAACTATCCAATCTTAGCTCTGAGTTCTGTCTAAGAAAATTATTATAAAGAGTTAAACAGTGTAGTGTTGTGCACTGTTTACTTGGGTAACGACCAAATATTAAATGATGCAATAAATATTGTTTTTAAAAAAGCTTCTTTATTGAGTTTTTCTCAATAACTCTTTCTAATCGGTTGGTGATCAGGACAAAATCATGCCAAGTTCTTTGCTTCTTTGTAAAATAACCTTAACCCTTTTCTGGGCAACATATTTTTAACCAGGAAAGTGGCCTCAATTTTCTGAGATGTAAAAGTGCCTCTAAAAATATGGACAGTTGACACTTCTTTTGGAAACCTGTTTTCATACAATTTATGGGTGATCTTCAACCATTTGATGTCATGTCTGTTTACATTCCATTCAGGAGTTTTCTAACAATTCCATACATGGCTTCATTTCATACATTCATTGTATTTGTGGAAAATGTAAATGGTCAGTGGTTGCTGTATGTATTACATGGGTATGTATTTATGAAATGGTCCACATCATAATTAAAATACATAATTAACATTAACTTTTCATTACTTGATGTGATGTTAACATGATGCATAATAGAAAGCAATGCATTTGAGCTATCCTTGCTAAGTACCAAAGATTGCAATGTAATTTTTATGGAAAATCTGAAAATTGATGTCCTTTGAGGGTGGTGCTTATTTGTGAGAATTTGAGGGTAAGAAGGATCTGTTTTCCGTACCGTATGTACAAATGTTAGATTAAAGACAAATTATCAACATTAAAGTTAACTTAACCAAAACAACATTGGAAAGCTTTGTTTTCAGAAACAAGTTATCAGCTGAAGTGTTAAATAACATTCCATTGATATGATGTCTGTCCCAAAATTGTTTTCAAAAAAGGATGGAGACAAAACACAAAATGGGATAATTCTTACAGGCTTAGAGACTTGGGCCCCCTAGACCTATCTTGCCCAGTTATGGTCAAAATATCATAATGATTTTAATTATTTTAAACTTTTCCTTAACTAGATTGGAACCACCACAACAATAAGATCTCAAATTCTCAGTTGTAGCGTGTGTATCAGGTTCTTTTGTGCTGTAACTTTGTACCTACCTCATTGTTGTTATTATTATTAGTGCTGTTCCAAATAGGGTCAAGATTGATGAAGGTGCAAGGAAAAGCAAGCAATGTTGTACCCCAAAATCCATTATATGTTACACACAAATCTGTCAGATTAGAGGCTTTCGAGCACAAAATATTCTATTAACCCACCGTTACTCATGCTGTTAGAAAAAAATCTAAAAATTCTGGATTTATTTCAATAGTGTCAACACTATTGAAATAAATTCAGAATTTTTCAACATACGAAGATAACATTTGAGCAATGCCTTTCCGCATGATTCACCTCTGCATCTGTTCGTTCTTCTCAGTTTTGGGGCGGGAAACAATCTGAGAAGGCGCTGATTATTGCGCTGCTTCGTGTTATATATTTTCTCATGCATTATATTTCAACATGATTATTGCATCCATTCTTCTTTCATTTATTCACTCTGTTTTGTGTCTTTAGTGGTTGTGTGAATTCCAGAAAAGCTTAGTGTCTCGTGTTAATTGTGTTTTTTATACCTGATGGAGCTTAGTAGAACTCCTTAGTTTACTTTTACTAGATAATTTGAAAATAATTATCAAAAATGTAAATAACTCTCCACATTGTTTTTCTCCTTCATTTTTCTCCTTTTAATTTTTTTTAAAATTATTTTATTTTATTTTATTTTTATTTATTTCTATTTTTGTCCCAAATATATAATACTCTATTTCAAAACTTTGACAGCATCAGAATTGTGCTCATAGATACTTTACTAGAATCACGACATGGTGTGAAATTTTGTGCCTGAAAAATTGCCAACTTGAACCTGTTTTGAACTGCCCATTGGAGCTTATGAAGCTTGCCTAATTATATTTATAATCATTTAGCTTGCAAATTTAAACTTTTTGTTTGTTGCCTAAAGTAAAAAACCTGGTTTTATATAATGTTGATGTGCTGAATTCAAATTTTCAATCGGTTTACTTTTGTCACGTAAGGTTTTCTTGCAAAATCATTTTACATGTATTGTATAATTATGTGAATTTTATCACAAACATTTTCATAATCCTTTTTTATTTTAAAGAAAAACAATATTTAACATACATGACTTGCTGAAATGAATGTGTATGGTTGTTAATACATGCCACTATTGTGTTTTTGTATTATTTTGTTGTGTTTTTTTCACTATTGAAAACAAATTTCACGCCCATTCTTGTTACTTGAAAAAGTACTCCTGTTCCTTCACTCCACAAGCATACTGATGCTTCAGTGTCCCATCCCATACTCCTGTTGCAACCAAGTTCCATGTATGCTTTAAGCATACATGGAACATACATGTGAGCCACATGTATGTTGTTACATACATGTGAGCCACAATGTTTTGGTAATTGGGATCTTTGTTGTTACCTAGAAATTTTGACATAATTTCACAGAATGATATCCATGCTGCTTGCACCTTTTCATCCATAGTGTTTTTAAATGCTGCATCTGACATCATTTTCTTATAACAGGACCATTAAAAATAATTTTTCAATTTCTTTTACTTTTGCTTCTAATAGTATTGGGAATTTCTCACATATGTACTTGAAACAGTCTCCTTCCTTATTTAAAGCCTTTACGAATTGTTTCATAAAACCAGATTGTTGACCCAGCAGCATTGTAAGAACTTTAAAATCACCACAAACTTGCCAGCTGTGTTCACTGAAGTTTACTCGCAATAACATTACTTGCAAATTTGCATGTAATTCTTTGAGGATCACTGAAATGTCAACAGGCACTGAACCAAAAACGTTTTCATTATTAAGGAGAACAGCCTTTAAGCTTCGCTTGGATCTTCAAAGCATTCTATACATATTTTGTAGGTTGCCCAATGTTTACTTTAGTCTCCAATTTTCATTTCAAAATAGGCAAGATATTGATATGACACACGCGCACGTGTGCGCGCGTGTGTGTGTGTGTGTGTGTGTGTGTGTGTGTGTGTGTCTGCGCGTGCGTGTGTGCGCGCGTGCGTGTGCTTGCTTGTGCACGCGTGTGCGTGCGTGCGTGCGTGCGTGCGTGCGTGTGTGGTCACTAAGGATTGGCACATAGGATAATGAAAAGTGTGCACGTTATATCGCTCAAACTTCCTGAGGCGCTCGCACCCCGTGTCAGATAAGAATCATATGGTGTCCTCAGTGTTTACTATAAACACAATAGAAACATTCTAAATACATTTGTTTTTCAAACCTTACATTATGAAACTACACAGGGTAAAGTATTACAGTTCGTATGATTACGTTTGGGGCATACGAAAATTACGCTAAGGAAAATGAAATATTTTTTTTAAAAAAGGTACGTGTTAGGAACTTTCTGGCTTTAAATTTGATTTCAGCTTGCCAAAAAACTCTACAAATGTTGTTAAATTATATTTGGTACCCTTATACAAGGTTATTATAAATGATTCATTGAACTTCATAAATTTAATTTTAGAAACTATTACGTATAATATAAGGAATATTGTTGATAGAATTACAGATTTTCCAAGTTTTTGTCATTTTGTCGTAAACGTTCAGTATGTCCTTCCATCACACGACACATCCATGCGATAGTATAATGGGGCCCAAACACGAGCATTTCTTCAAAACGGGTCATTACAGCATCGACAATGGGATTGTTCAGTTCCGCTATTTTTGTTGGCAATAGTGGCACGTAAACTGTCTTTGACGTGCCCCAAATGTAAAAAAAAACAAAAAAAAAACAGGAGTTGCTGGGATGGGAGACCTAGGGGACAATGTGAACAGCGCTAAGTCTTCACAGGAATGTCACCACCGATGTGGAATTTTCTCAAAAGGGAAATAACGCCCATTTCTTTGCCAATGCAGAGGGGCACTTCTTGTTGCCATATGAATTTTCTCGAAGTTCTGACAATAACCACAACTCTATCGTATCCAGGTATGTTATACCGTCAGTGATCTCGCAAAAATGACATTCTTTACTCCTTTGCCTTAGATATCGCACAAAACATTAAGATTGGGAGAATTGCGCTCTTGATACACAACAGTATGTAGATTTGCTATCCCCCATATGTGTACATTATGTTGATTAACTTTCCCAATTAAGTGAAAAGTTTGATCTCTGAGAACGAGACACGATGCAAAATATTTATCCTCCATTCTGTCTGCATGAACTCAGAAACCTCATACTGCTTGTTCTTAACGTTGTCCCTAGATGTTGCAGCAGTTGCAAACGTCTGGTTTCTGTTTTAAGCAATGCAAAATCATCTAGACAGTTGGCTGTGGCACGGGTAATTTGTGGCTTGCGTGGAATACAGCCTCCTAGAAAGTCTCTCCAACTGCCTCCGTTGTTTCATCGGAAACACATAGTCTATAACGCTGTATAAAGAAAGCTGTATTGGTACGTATGCGTCTCTTATAGACGAGGCGGAGCCAAAATCGCACTAGCGCAGTACTTTACATTGTCTCGTATACTTATGGCATTATCTTCATTGCACAGACTATCTCTCGCTCAATGACCCCGATGCCCTAGTATTTCGTACGTCTTTCCTTGTATTATATTTTGTACATGGAGATGCGCCGTTGCATTGGGCGTAAGGCCACTCTCCTCGTCCCGTACCCTTCTTCGGCGATCCAGGAAGCTCTAACCTCTTAAGACTGTGGGCGCTGAGTCTTCGAGGCAGAGAATAACGTTCTAGCTACCGCGTATGCAGTAGAGAGAAAGTTATGTAATGCTGGGGGGATGAGCGGCGAATTTTCGGCAGAAAAACTTATTGCCAGGCCCTGGTAACCAAAAAGTGGATAAATTCAGTTGCTAAATTTAGAAAACAAATTCTCTAACATGTGGTATAGTCAGAATTGTTTCGTGGGTCCGTAATACCGAAAAATCAATTGACAAAACGTCTCTCTGAACGACACTAGTGGCTAAACCGTTCAGCCCCATTTTCTCCAAAATTGATATTTCCCAATTGATTTGCCTGATGTCGCGGCTCCTTAAATCTGAAACCGAAATTTTAATTTTGGAGGTTACTTAATGCGTAGTCCCTGGGACATTTTCGAAACTAGTGGAGCAACAGAATGGAACAGACTTTCTCGAACTAGTTTTCTAATTTCTTTGGTGTGGGCCAGCTTGACAATCTTGCCAGCTGCCATCTGTCCCCGCCCAAAGTAATTTTAAAAAAAATCTCAATTTTTGGGTTTCCTAATGGCAGAACCAAAAAATTACAATAATATTAAAGAAGAGTAAAGCCTTGTCCTATAAGGAAATTTTTGTCGAAAAATTAGAAAGCCATTTTTAAGAAAATGGCGTTTAAGCATTACCGTTAATGTGAAATGTGAAACTTCTTCAAAAACTCAAAAGATTTCTGTGAAAAATTTTATTGGAAGTCATTTGAAGCACTTCCACTCACAAATGCAATAATGTATACGAATCGCTGGAAATACGCTTATTACAGGCGTGAGTGCTATTTAAAAAAATTACATTTGTGTAATTTTTGAAAAAACAAAAGAATGCATAAAATGACTTATGGCATTTTAAACAATATTTTTTTTTAAAAAGAAAATGTCATTTGAGCGTTTCTGAGAAAGCGGTATTAAGTAACCATTACTAGGTGGCGAGAAAGCATGTGCTGTTTTAACGCCATTAGTTTAAATTTTAATTCGAAAGTTAAAAGTTTAGACTTGATATCGATATTTTCGATTGTGGAGAACGAGGGGACGCTGGATCACGGATGGAGCCTGTGCAGAAACTGTGTTGGCGGACCAGGACGCTTCGTCGGTCAAGACGGCGGAGAAAACCAACGAAAGGAAAGTGGAAATTTTAAAAATGGTGGAATAGAAATGTACAAGGCTCAAGATCTGCTTAAATTTTAGATATAAAAGTAACTCCACCAATAATGGCCATTTGCTTTCAGTCGGTAAATGCTCATAAGAGGAATGCTTGTTTATTACGTAAGTTTATTTATGAATATAATTTTGTCGCTCTATCATATGTTGTATATGTTATTGTTCTTATAGCATCAGAAGCAGTCTAATAGCGTTTTCCATTCGCCGCACTAGTGCGCGCTCAGGGCAGCTTTCGTGTTCCATTCGACCGCTAGGGTGCACCAGTGCAAAGAACTGCGTTCCATTCCCACATCGACACGGACCCAGAGCGCACTCGGGGCGCCCTAAACTGCTTTGACGATAGCGTCAGTGCAGTCCCGTGCACCGGGCCATTGTGAGGTTAGGTACGGAAGTTATCCATGCTGATTTAGATTCGTGGTGAAATTGTGAAGGCAATTGATCTTCTGTCACGCAGGGATACTTTGAATGATGGAGTATATTATGTTTTGCAAGAAATGTTTTAAAATAATGTTTGTTATTTACACGAAGTTCGGAAAATCGGATTGTGTTTTCCGAAAATTTAACCTTGAATAACTTCATATTAACAAATCCAGAGCTATTTAGAAACTAAAGTGTTTTAGGTACGTCTCAATTTCGAAACGCTAATAAAGTGAAAATAAAAATAGTGACCCTTGCAAAATCATTAAAATATATATGCCAAGAAATGTTTCTCGCACGCCCATACATATACCAGCGGAAATGTTCATGTTAATATTTTCATTGTTTCCAGTACTCAGACAATTCTACAGAAGCCTTTCGGTTCAAAATCTTGTGTACTATATCGATCTCTGGCAAATCTCGAAAACTGAAATTACGACTCATACGCATTTGAGGTTTTCGTAGTTTTTAAATAAAGAAATCACGTTCATAATTTATGAATTAAGAAGTAAGAATTACCAAAAGACTTAACTTAGAAAATTATAACGACGATCATAATTCAAAAGCATTATTTTTCGAGTTCCATCAGTGTGACTGACCAAGAACAGCTGTGTATAATTTCACTGCGTAGCGCACAAGCACTGACTCAGTTCCGGAATCCGTTTCATTCGTAGCTGCCCTTCACGCGTGTGGGGCAGCACTGTTTCGGAGCGATGACGTTTCTGCCCTGCACTAGGGTGGGTTTCAGTGCAACGAATGGAAAACTCTATAAGAATCAGTACGTTGCGCAAGAAAAAATTAGAATAATGTTTTTCGTTTAGGTAAGCATTAGGTTCTATTAAAAAATTCCCAGTGTAAAAGTTAAGACAGGATCTCGTGATGAATTTTCAAACACAATAATACAAACATCCTTGCGGTAAAAGACTAATTCAAATAATAATTATGCTAGCTAAAAATATATTTAGTACAACCTGTGTAAGGCGGGAACCTGCCTTCACCGGAAAAATCTCGGGACGGTCTGTTTTCCAGTGCAAAGTGTACTGGATAAGCTGGAAACCTGCCTAATGCGGAAACGGAAAGGAATTTTTAGTACGGTGGTATTAAAAATTCTGGTTAACCTGGAAAACAAGGTTTCTTTAGAAATTAAACATGGACTTGTGTGGCAACATGGTTCCAAGAGACACTCAGCGCTGTGCCTGTTCATTCGCTTTGTTAGCTATCCTCGTCCGAACATATTTCCCACGCTACTCGTGCGAAAGCCACTGTTTATTTGTAATAGCACAGCCCTTCACAAGCCCTTGTGACACGAGAGACGCGAAGAGTGATCCTTTCACAGTTCTTGTTATGCGTGCTTTGGGTTCAGTGTTTCTAAACGTTCGCTGTTATTCAGTTCGCCGAGTTGCACGTATTGCATTAATCAAGTATTTATGGTGTCAAACAGTAAATTGAAAACGTAAACTCTTGGTGTGAAAATTAGAGTAATCAAAGAACATGAACAAAGTAACACTTGCGTCAAGGTTTTGATTTTAAAAAATGGCAAAACTCAAGTGTATGACATTTTAAAAACAAAGACAAAATCAAAAATGAGCGGTGAACAATTTTTTATTAGTAGTTGTCACATTCATGAGGACCTAGGTCAACAGCCAAAGTCCAAATTATCATATGAATTCATCTTTTCCTACAAATATTGAGGGAAATAATATTTCTTTTATTTTTTATGGAGTTCTTTGTTTCATTAAAGTTCATGTTGCGCATCTGTATGTTATTTTCTTTGTCTCTTCCAGGACGTTTCTTTGAAATGTTTTTAGGTGAGATAGAACCTATTTCTTCTTTGACAGATGGCGTTTTCTGAACGTGCAGTTTTGATTGCTAACCGTAACAAGTCGGATACCTGTACAAGGCGGAGGAAAATGTTTGACTCAAACAATTCCTGCTTGGACAGGTGTTGCAGTATTAGATCCAAGACCGAGCAAATTATTGACGCCCAAGGAAATTAGCAAGAATAATAGTTAAATTTATTGCAAGTGATTTGAGAGAAAGAATAGAGGCTTTCGGTACAGATAATCATACTAAACACGCACGTTTTCTTGATATTCTACACCGGGGGGTGCGGAGAGAGGAGGACTCAGCCACGTCACGGTTTAATCAGGCACACCAACTATGGGCATGAACTTAAAGCGCCAAAGTATGCCATGAGAAATGCTACGACTGTATTGAAAGAACGAGGTGGTTGTTGCCAGCATTGTAAATTGGTACGTGCCGATTCGAACCTGAGTATCTCAATGCTATTAAGCGCTGGCTGAGGACTAGGGAGCTCGTGTATCAAGAAAACTTGCGCGAACAATACGCAATGTTATTTACAAAATTTTCTCAAACCTTCCGATTATTTTGAGGAGATTTTTCGCGAATAGAGGACGCTTATAATAAATGCCACAAGTCCTATTTCAATATACTTTGGATTTCAAGACAATTCTTAGAAATAGTTCAACCCTATACTTCTTTTTTAAAACGTGGCTCGACGGCCCTGTCTGCATGGTGGCAAAGTAACAGGAATCTTGGATCATATATCACACATCGTACCACTTATTAATATTTTTGTGTAAGGTCTTTCGGTTTTTCGTGCGCTTGTGTGTGTTAAAAGCAGTGGTGCGCACCCAAGGGGGTTAATTGAGCTTCATCCTCCAGAAACCAATGATGATATTCGAAAATACTGCTTTTACGAATTCATAACAACATAAATGTAATGTAACAACACAATGTAAACAAGGTGTGTGTAATATTCAACGCGGAAAGATAAGTACGGGCGCCGAACTCAACCTAACCTATACTTCAGGTCATTTGTATACCTCCTGCCTTATAAAATGAATCTTTATAACAGTGATAAGCAGATTATTGGGCCATGAGCCTCGTTGAGAAGGACGTTCGCGAATGAATTAAAAAGATTCATTTTACAAGGCGGGTGGTGTAAAAATGACGTAATGTCATCGGCCACGTTACGAAAACCCAAGTATAACCCCACATATTTCCTTATGCAAATTGAAAATCATGCGAAATACTGAATTTATTAGTAAACATTGTTTCTGGAACAATTGTCCTATAGTACTTTTAACTTATTACAAATAATTATATAAATGCATCGTTTACATTAGCAAGCAGCTATTAATAATCTATGATTGTAATAAATGGTTGAGTGATTAGCGACTGGCACTTTATGGTCAGAATAAAATTAGAATGCGATTGATATTTCGTGGCCACGTGATGCCGACGCCGTAACCTAGGGAACAGGGAATCATTTGCACATTGTTGTCACCTGAAATTATGGAACAGATGTAACGAGCAAACAAAGATTACAACTGTAACAAATATTAGGAACAAACTTATTACTGTGTGGGTCTGTTTTCCGACCGTCGGAGAGGGGTCATCGTTTCCGCGCAGGCCGAGCGGCAGGGTAGGAGGGGATGACACCGCATGTCACGTGACATAATCGCAACCGTTCCAAGAACATCGGAGCGGCTAGTTCGCTTGCGGTAGGACCTGAGTGTTAACGTATAAAAATCATTAAATTCTCATCATGGCAAAGAGAGTTACTAATACACAGCAAGTGCCGCGAAATCATTGCCTACGTTATTGCGAAATGTGATAAAGAGAAAGATGATAAATGTTTACTTTTACCTTCGACGAAAGTGAGTGAAAGAGCCTCCGAATACACAGGAGTTGGACTCAGCACCATCAAAGCCATTCGGGAAGAGAAAAAAGAGGAATGAGAATAGCCCAAATCGGAAGTTGAAGTCTCCTGGTAAGAAGAGAGTGCCGCGTGGCAATTCTGTCCATATAGATAGTTTGACCAGAACGCTATTCGAAATACGATACTTACGTTCTACGTGAGAGAAAAGGTTATGCCGACGGTGCAAAAGATTATTATTAAATTATTATAAATAATTATTATTATTTATTATTAATTATTATTATTAATAATATTATAATGAATTATTATTATTAAGACAACATTATTTTTATATGGGGCCCAAAATCTTTATTGCGGGTTATGAAATCAGTGGGTTTTACATGGAAAAAATGCCCATTAAAGCGACGGGTGCTGATAGAGACAGGATATTGTGGATTGGTGATCAGCTACATTGTTCAATTGAAACAAATTCGAGAAGAGAGCCGAGATATCATCTATGTGGATGAGACATGGGTTGATAACACTCAAATTTCAAAACTGCTAGCAGAGTGATGACATGTTGGGTGTCCAAGTGATGGGAACTGCAACAAGTAGACTCATAATTATTCATGCAGGGGGGAGGAGATTTCTTTGTGACACCTGTCTAATTTTTCGAGCTGGTAGTACTGTGGGAGACTACCACGGCCAAATGAATGGAATTAATTTAGAAAAATGGGTGCGTGAAAAAGTATTGTCACATCTGCCAGAGCGTGCAGTTGTCCTTGACAATGCTCCAAACCACAGTATGGAAGTCAACGAGACAGACACCGTCCGCATACTCTAAGAAAGCTGACATGACTGCATGGCTTCGAAGAAAGGGAGTGTATTGGGAAGAAAGTATGCGTAAGACAGATTTATACCGATTAAATGCACCTCTCAAACTACTGGCAAAGCAGTACAAGATTGACGAGTTATTAGCGGCACACAGACGTACAGTTGTGCGACTTCCTCCCTACATATGTGTGACGAACCCAATTGAACGTACTTGGGAGATAGTAAACAGAATATTTAGGGAGCGAAATGTAACGGATGATATGTTAGTTACCAAGTTGCAAGATAACCTTGAAACTGCAATTCAAGAAGTCACCGTGCAGGACTGGAAAGGATTTTGGAGCCATATGGAAAAATTATAAGATGATTATTGCGAGAATGACGGTATTGTGCATCATTGGCGAACTAATTGTTAATTTGGATTCCGACAGTGATTCGTCAGAAAGTGAAATCTGCGGATCATCATCAGATTCTGAATAAGGTATGCTGGAATAATCATGCAAGAAAAACGTCCGCGATCGTGAAATTTAAAAAAAGTTTTTCGCGCGGCTAGTAGTACGTCGACGGGCAGGATGCCCTCCCCACCGCCCCTCCGTTTCTGGGAAGACGCCTACTTCTGCACCGCGGTCGGAGAACTCGGTCCCGGACGGTACGAGTTTCTCAACATTCCTTTTTTCCCGCCTTTTTTTAAAAAAATGGTTGCGACCTTAATCGACGCAACGCGTCTCTTCGCCTCGTGGAGTAATCCTTCATTAATCTCTCGTATGTAAGCGGAGAGTATGAATGTATATGTATGCAAGTCTCGTCTCGTCTGTCGGTTGTGAAGAGGACCGCCAGGTAGAATGTGTGTTTCTTTGTTGTTATTTCTGGGCCTGCTGTTCAGCTCATCCCAGTTGGGGTGAGTGGCGCGGAGCGTTGTTTGTTGGGAAGAAAAGGGGGTGGGAGGGGGAAGTAGCCTCCCGCTACCCCGTACAGGACGGGGTTCGGGGAGGAGGGATTGGAAGGGGGGAAAGAAGAGGGGGAACTGATAGTGTTTGAGGGGTGGGTGGATTCAGTTGGGGATTATGTGGTTTCTTTTATTTCTGGGTGGGTTTTGTAGAAAGTTCTGGAGGTGTGTCGTCTGTAGGAAGTCAGTAAAGTGCGTCTTTTGTAGGGCTTTGTCTACTTGTCTTGCCAAGGCGTGTATGTTGTCATTTTTAGTTTTTGTCGGAGTCTGCCGTAGATGGTCATGGATGGTGGTCTGAATGATATTCTAAGGAACCGGTTCTCTGTGTGTATTAGTTTGATGTAGTTTGTCTTTGTCGTTGTTGCTCAGGTTCCGCAGTTGTAGGTCAGGATGGGTTTAATGTATGTCTTGTATATGTAAAGTTTTGTCTTTGTCGGCGTGTGTGGGTGAGTCAGAACTGGAGTTAGGGCGTTTATTCGTCTGTTGGCTTTTTGGGTGATGGAGTCTACGTGTTTGTTCCAGGTCAGTCTTCTGTCAAGAGTAATGCCAAGGTATTGTGTCGTGGGTCCAGTTAATCCAGTGTTGTCTATTGTGAGAGGGGGTGGGGTTGGGTCAGGGTTGATTCTATTGAAGAAGATAGCAGTGCATTTGCGGGTTTAGTCTCAGGTTGTTTTCTTTTGTCCAGTTTGTTATTGTGTCTAAGTCTTGCCGTAGTTGTCATATGGAGTGTGGGAGCCTGCGTCTAGTCTCTGCCAATGCCGTGTCGTCAGCGTATATGTAGTCATTTGTCATTGCAAAGGTGGGTAGGTGATTAGTATAAAGGGCGAAGGGGATGGGGGAGAGGACGGCTCCTTGTGGGACGCCGGCGAGTATTGGTCGGGGGAGGAGGAGGAGTGGAGGTGTTGGACATAGAATGATCGGTCAGATAGGTAGTTGGATAGGAGTGGGAGAAGAAAGCGTGGGATGTGGGGGGTTATTTTGTAGATTAATGTCCGGTGGTTAACTGTGACAAAGGCTGTTGTGAAGTCAAGGAATATTGTCAGAACAGGTTGTCGGTGTCCCTCCTGTAGTCTTGTCGCAATGTTTGCAGTAAGGCGTAGCGTTTGTAGCCCGGTCGATCGGTCTGCTCGAAAGCCGAATTGGGTCGGTCGTAGTCGTTCGTCTAGAATGGGTGAAAGCTTTTGGAGGATGATGCGTTCCAGGATTTTACCGAGGATGGGGAGGAGGCTGATGGGACGGTAGTTATCAGGGTTGTGAAGGGGCTTATTGGGTTTGGGGATAATTTTCATTCTAGCTATTTTCCAAAAGGTGGGGAAGTAGGAGAGGGTGATGCAGGCGTTGTATATGGTTGTGATGAAGTCAGTCACGTTTTTAGTCAGTCTTTTTAGTGAGATTGCTTTAACTCCGTCGGGTCCGGTCGCTTTACTGGCGTCGAGTTTGTGTAGTTCGTCGGTCACGTCTGTGTTCGATATGGTCCAGGGCGTTTGTTGCTGTGGGGGGTGGTGGTTTTAGAAAGTAAAGGATTGTGGATGATAGGAGCGGCGTATCAGGGGCGGTGAATCGCGTGTGGAGTCTGTCTGCGAAAAGTTTCGTCATTCTCTGGGGATCGCAGAATGTCCGCATACGCGCCTCCTACTACGCGCTCCTGCGTCACTACCCCGCGGCCAGAAATGGGAATGAATTAGGAAAGGGGTAGGGTTTAGGACATTTCACAGGGGTTGGACTAGCCCTTGTGAAGCAGCCAAACTCGTTTTGTTGGAACAAATTTCACATGAGATTCGACGGGAATCGAACCCGGACCTCAGTGGTGAAAGGCTAGCGACTTCGCTATGTGCCAAGAGCGAGCAGCGCAGCGAGCTTCTGCGCGCAGTGAGCGGCAGCGCCGCCCCCTCCACACCCAAATGTCAATCACATTCTAATTTTATTCATAGAATATGTAGCTGCTTTTTCTACGTAGTATAATTTGCGATGTAACATGTGTTACATAATTATATTTATCCAGATTTAGCAATGTAACATTTATGTCACAAATTCAGACCACGCAATTGGCAGTTGGAGGCAATCAGACTCGTTCAAAATTCTTTTAAAAAATCTAAACAAGCTGTAAGGTAAGAAAACATTAATTTCTATAAGTATTTCTTGTCTTCTCAAGATAATAATTAAAATATGAACGGCTGCTAAACATTGCAGTACAAACGCGACATTGGAGCTCATAAGCATCGAGGACGCGATGAAACCATCCATGGTTGAATATATGGGTGAGTTCCTCCGGTGCACCGATTTCAGCTGGTTCTACGTATCGCCAGTGTGGCGTCACTAATCACGTGACGACAGCACGGGCACTTAGTTTGAAAAGCCAGACCAGACGCTGGCCGCCATGTTGCATGGAGAGCTAGAAGTGCTCAGAAACATTTTGAAAGTGGTACAAAGTAACAATTTTCTCTAGTAACCAACTACAATTAAAACCAAGGTGTACAAGTTATAATATCTAAAAGAAATGCTTCATAAATCTGTTTGAATGTCTGGTAATGAGGTAATTTTGGTGTCATTTAAAATTCCCGCTAATATTGTGACGCAAACTGGTCTGAAGCTCATTGGTTGAAGTCGGATACGAAGCGCAAGAGCCATGACCATTCCCCTCCGATAAAACCCCCAACCTTTCTCATATTGTGGCGCCAGGAGCGAAGAGAACGTCTTAGGATTGACCACTCACTTCTGTGAATATCTCCGTGCTACAATGTTGCTAGACTAATATTGGTATTGCACCAATGATTTGTCATTTCCCTCCTAGATAATGGAATAATCCCCGAATACTTTCTACTTATTTTTAAAGTTACATAGTAAATATAACACAATTTTATAAATTACTTTATTTTACTTTATAGTGTAGATGGCATTCATGAATATGTTCAAAATTGTGAATGGAGTCGCAGGCTTAAGATCGTGTCAATATAGTTTATAAGCACATTTTTAAGTGTAACCTCATTTTTATTATATAAATAGGAATTCCCTAAACTTTCCCAAAAATAATTAAACTCCCAAGCAGCCTACTAATCAAAAAAATCCACCGAATCTAGGAACAAATGTACCAATCTGGCAACACTGGCTTACGTACCCGCTACGTGCGATAACTAGAACAGATGGAGAGCATGGATGCCATATTGGGCGGAATTACGCCAATTTGGCGGAAAAAATCGTAGTCTTGGAAGAAAATGTATTTTGAGGGATTCCGTCCGGAATAAATTGTTTCTTGAGAGGACTTTGGGCGATACTTCGCTTTTTGTGCTTAAATCGTCAATAGTACCTACCTTGTCCCAAAAATTGTACAAATGTTGATTGACTTCTGAAACATGCCCCATCCTCAAGAGTTTTAGTTTTGAACATTTCCAAATGTGCAGTTATTATGAAAATATCTCTGGGTCCCCTTTTTTTATCTTTAATTAAACAGGCACGCAATCGTGCAAACCTTTTTCAAAAATTTGTACAAGTATTGATGGCTTATGATAGGTAGGCTTTATGCACAAGAGTATTTAGTTTAAACAACTTGTAAATTAGGCTATTTCGAAATTACCAGCCCCGGTGTCAGAGTCCGCTTTTCCCACCACTCAGTCATTTGGCGGACTTGGGCGGCTTTTTATCCTTCGGATGGAGGATTTCCCCAGTTCGGATCCGGCAACCCTGCACTGGATCATACGTTACTTGATTGTCGTAAGGCAAGTGATAGCCACTGAAGGCCTCATCTTGTCGCCTAGGTAGAAGAGATGCTTGAAGACGAGGAAACCGCTCTCTGCGAGCTTTTTAGCTTTCTACGAGGAAAATGGTATTTGTGGCCTAATCTGAGAGAGAAGGATAATGACAACACGGCATTTGTGTATTATATTTTAAAATGTTCACATGGCTCCTTTTGGGTCAGATCTTTTACCTCTTGGCATGGTTTTACACCGTTGATTTTCTTTTACGCGTTTTGACTTTATTTTAAAAATGTTTTGGCATGGCCCTGTTACATTGCATAAAATACGAGGGCAGTTTTTGTCAACCTCCGATGGACTAATTAGTAGCGCAACTATTTTTGTCGCTGAGGCTGGGAGGTTGTAGCTGTATAGTGGATGTACACTCCAATTGAAACGTAAGGGCAAATTGTCAGCGAACAGTGGGATCGCGGTCTTCGTTACAACTTAATTTTAAATATTGAAGCTCCCGATAAATAATCGCTTCACTGGTGATCAAAAATAAATTCGCCGTACGTTGTAATCGGAATATAATGGAGGAGGAAAGATAGGATAATTCTATAGGATATGTACATGACAAGAAAATAGAATTTCTGCAGAACAATTTAAAATGTATTCTCATTCCTTTGGAAGGGAAGTAAAGCTGACTGTTCCAAGTTGTGGATTTATATCATTGAAAGATCCTCAAGTCTAAAAGAAACCTCAGAGCATAATTAAAAATCAACAGTTTTGTCGCCCTAGTGATACCTCTTTTCTTTGTAGAGAGTGTAAGGAACTTGGTGGAATTTCCATGGTCAGGCGACAGAGTATGCCTGACGCCATAAGCCATAATTGAATTAAATTTGATTTATTCAAAGCATTCCCAATGATAGCCCCACCTCCTCTCTTTTGTTCAGAAATGCCAACTCTTAACAATTTTGTCCACCTTATTTACAATTCCAATTTTATGTCTAATGGGGTGATTAGAATAAAAGTTAAATTTGCTACCAGTACCACATGGTTTTATTCCAAACACCCTGTTTAGAAACAAGTTGGAATTATAATTAATATGGCAGACAAAATTCTTAGCACTTCAAATCTCTCTTACCTTAACCAAAATATTTATAAAATATAAGCACAATTAATTTCAAATGACTTATCATATCAATTTTATTAACTGACACATTCGTGTTAGACTTAGATTTCATGAGAAGAGACGCATCAATGAAATTAACACAAATGAGAATAGCAGGATTGAAGACAAAGAATTTCCTATGAGTATAGTTGTGCTGTTTGTTTCAAAAGAAAAAACAAATTCAGGAAAATATCATTTCACTGTAATCATGTAAACATTAGAAACACTTTTACTTAATGAATTGCACCCAATATGGAATGTAAAAGACACTTCAAATAAAGAGGTAATGAAAATGTTGTATTATGTAAAACTAATTGCAGGAATTGTAACGTATCATTGTAGGACAAAACAAATGAAGAAGAAAAACTGAAATGAAGGAACATATAAGTAATGAAAATTTGTCAACCCAGAAGAAAAATTCACTAATTCTTAATAGATTGGATTTTTCTCAAAAAATTGACATTGAAAATCTTGAAAGAGTAGATAAGAGAAGAATGGTTGTACTCTTGACTTGTACCAAAGACATTCAAATTAAATTACATAACAGAATGAATAGTAATGTGAAATTGAATATGTATTAATATTATGACTATTTGATATATTTATAATATTCAATTATATATATATATATATATATATATATATATATATATATATATATATATATATATATATTTGAATTCAATTATATAATTGAATATTATAAATATATCAAATAGTCATAATATTGTGTATCTTGTGTTTGCCTGAAGTTGTTTCGGTCTTTGGTAGTTTACAGTTAATACAAATTTTAAATGACTTTCCTTAAAACAGCAGATCAGATCATGACATCAAATAAAATGTATATTCACTGCTTTGAAGGCTGCAAAACATAAATGTTTGTTTTCCTCATGCATTTATGATCTTATATTTTATGAAATTGGAGTTCTAAATTGATGAATAAAAACCTGAAAATATTTACTTATGAGTAGAGCCCAGAAGTTTGGAAAAATGCCTTTTTATTATTGTTATGATTTTATGACCTTTAACAATAGGAATTCTTAATTGTACTTCTGGACTTGCTGTAGTAGATTTTCATTCTGCCTTTTTTTGTCTATTTTAGCTTCTGATGCCTATTTTTGGCAGTTTGCCTTATTTGTACTTATTTCTGCATTATTTGTGCCTTTGATGCTTTTTTGTCATTATTTTCCTTTTTTCCCCTCCTTGCACCATTCTCTATCAAGCTGCAAACATCTGCAAAGCCTGGACAAATGAAGGCATGGTATTGCCTCTCTGGGGACGCAGAGGTTGCAGTGTCAAGTTTTGTTAAAAATATAATAGGGAAAGGAAGATGAAATCAGTGAAGATTTTTGATGTTTTTCATTGATGCTTAGAGTTGTTTGTTAATGAGAAATCCCATTCTATGTTTGTATATGGCCATGGATCACTTTTGAGGACAGAACTGCCTATACATGATATACCCTTCTCAGTTTCTTCTTGTTCTTTTTCTCTTAAGGCGATTACACAAGTGCGAGGAATGAAATTACTATTCTGTTTTCATGGGTATTATTTCAAGGTAAAAAAGGGAGCCCACAAAAGCATTTCTTAGAGACAGTGTCACAAGTAAAATAAATTTGTGGTCGTCATACTGGATGGTCATGTACAATCAAGATTACCAATCAAGAAAGGTAGTTTCCTTCCACATAAGTGCTAATGTAAATTTTAGAGTTGGGAGAAAAATTTGAATCATTTTAATTATAAATTTTTTACATTAATTACTTTTAAATAGATTTTTTTTAATGTTTCCTGTGTTTTGACCTCCTTTGTTAGCCAGGATAAATGCCTTTTTTTGCATGCCTATTTTATTAAATAATAAATGCCTTTTTACCTGCCTATTTTAGGTAAAATAAATGCCTGAACTTCCGAGCTCTACTTATAATTTATTACAGTTCTTTACTTCTGAAAATACTGTTTACTGGGAAGGTAAAATTTTTTGCAAACTTCTCATTTCAGGAAAAATGAGATTGTTTCCCCATATGATGATAAAATTCCTGGGAACCCAATTGGATCACTTCAGGAAATGTGTATGTCTCGTCGATGGCCTCCACCAAGCTATGAAATGGTTACTGAAGAAGGTTTGCCTCATGAACGGCTCTTTACTATTGCATGTACTGTGTTCAAGCAGAGGGAACTCGGTAAGTTTGTGTCCATTTTTTATTTTATGGTAAATTGAAGTTGCCCTTTTCTTAAAATGGATTTTAACTCGTGGTGCGAATGTTTTTAACCACTTGTGATTAGGGATGTGGCATCGCAAACAAAGCATCAATTCTTAAAATTTAAAACATCGGCCCAAAACCATCAATGTAATTAAACATCAATGTGTGTAAAAGTCAATTAGTAATCATCGCAGGAGAAATTTAATTTGAAAATGATCTCGTTTATTAATATTTTTAATTGAGGTTTAAAGCAAAACACAGATAAAAAATCATCGGCACAATTAACAAAACTTGGATTATCTGATTCGACAATTCAAAAATTACATACCATATTTATTTATGAAAACGTAATTTTTTAAATTTATTTTTCACTTTTGCTCACTTTGGTCTACAGAATATTTGATTTATGGACATCTAAAAATTGTTATTATTGTAGAATTGTATTATGGACTTGCCTTCATTTAGAAAACAATGATCATGTAAAAACATTGGCTTCAAAATATCGATGATTTTAAAAAAACATTGCTTCCTTTCTTGTGATGCAAATATCTCTTAACTAACTGCTGCCTCTTTTCAATTTTAATGATTTTTGTGCCATAAAATTAACTTGACGGAGGTGATGTATTTATCTCCTATAGAATTGAAATAGGTTACTGTAAAGATGGGTTACTTTGGCCTTAGTATAGTATTATTGGTGCCTGCATACTTCTACAGGCTAATTGCTCCATGTTTGCATTGAACCTACCAAGTTGCAATCATCTGTTGCAATGCAAATCGGAAGTGATCTACTTGAAATGTTGCTCAAGTAATTTTTTTATTTGTTTTTGTTTTTGAAGAAAGTAATACCATTGAGCCACAGTAACATTTCTTTACATGAACACTTACTAATTCATTTTGGTTTATTTCTGGAATATGTTTTATATGTTCGGAATTTCAGTCGTTATTGTTAACGTCATTGAAATGCTTCTAGGCACAGGGAAATCCAAGAAACTGGCTAAGAGAATGGCAGCTCATAAAATGTGGGAGAAACTTCAAGATGCTCCTATAGCCTCTAGCAACATGCCAACAGGACTGGAAG
This sequence comes from Teleogryllus occipitalis, assembly GCA_011170035.1. Classification (NCBI taxonomy): domain Eukaryota; kingdom Metazoa; phylum Arthropoda; class Insecta; order Orthoptera; family Gryllidae; genus Teleogryllus; species Teleogryllus occipitalis. The sequence continues at coordinate 388,555 of BLKR01000418.1, forward strand.
ATGATGATGAGGTGAGTTGTACTTCCCCCTTCCCTTTTTTTCTTTTATTTTCTTTTTCTTTTCTTCTTTAATTTTCTTGAATATGTAAATTTCAGTGATATTGTATACAATGAACACTGTATGCCGATTGACATAATTATATATGAATAAATTAATATAAAATTTATTTTAATTTGTTTAAGTCAAGGGCGTGATCTTGCTTTTAAAATCTGAAACAAAGACAGAGCTCCTTAGAGATAGGAGGGATGTTTGAAACTCAAGCTCTATTTTATTTCCAGAAAATGTTATTGCATTCTAAATGACTAGTCAAATTATTTTAAAAATTATATAAATGATGTTTTCTTTGAGTTTGATAAATATCAAGTAGCCATGTTTCATTCACAACTTTCTTTTAAATTTCATATTGAGGAAACTTAATAATGTAAATAAATGTGTAAATTATGTTTTTAAAATAGGTAAAAAAAAAAAAAATCCAAAAAAGGAAACCAAAGTTTTCCAAGAGTAACTTTTTGTGTTATTGTTCTGAAAAATGATTGTATGTTTCAACTCCAGACAATAAGGATGTTTGGCATTGGAAAAATATCAACAGAGATTTCTCAAATATATAGAATTTGAAGTCTGGGACATACGTCCTGAGAGGGATTGAAGATGAATACCTGTATTCTAAATTCAGGTGTTTCTAACTGAGAGAAGGCAATTGGCCATGATTTGGTTTCTAAATTTTGAAAAATGCTGTAGAGTGCCCTTGATTCATACTCAAATGATATTGATTTTACTGATTCCCTCTTGACTTTGTTATCTGTTGCTCTCCAATGTGTTTCTTCATTAACATAAATCATATCATAGGAATTAAGTAGTAATTGTGTATACAAATTGATAAGAAAATGGGAGACAAATTATTAAGGTTGAAAATACTATTGGATTTATCCTACTGTTTTATTTTTTTCTTGAAATACAAATGAATAATTTTGTTGAATAATGTTGTAAAACACAATTAAAAATATGCCTTTCACTTCAACCAAAATATTTTAATATTGTTCTTGCTGATTATCTTACATTTCCTTGGTTAAAGCCGTAATCTTCAAATGTCAATTTTGTGGCTTTGGTCATTTGTGTGCTTAGTTGCAATTAAATTATTCAATACATGAACAAAATACAAACAAAATCTTCACTACTAGGAATTTATTAAATAGCCATCTGGTTTGCCCAGCCTTCCAAAAAGTTTGATCTTCACTCACTTTTCTGATTGTGTTCAAAATATAATTTTTAATTACATTGTTAGCTTTTAAAATTGTTGTTATGAGAGATTTTATTTCCTCTGTTCATTATTTTCTTAACCATCAGTGATTCTAGGGTTTAATCCTATTCTTTCTTTAATGGTCTCCTTTAATTAGGACCAATAAGATAATGGGAAAAAGTTGTGTAGCAAGATTTAACATTTTCTTGGAAAATGGCATCTCAAAGAAATTCCTTTTCCCAATTGTCTCTAATTAAAGGAGGCTATCAAATTAATATATCAAATTGGACAATCCTGTGAAAGCATCAAATTTATTCCCATTTCCTTTTTAGTCAGTAAAATTGCACTTGCAAGCTCTTCTAGGCTGCTTCCTGTCTGAAACTTGTTTGTAATTCAAAACAATGAATTGTTGTTTAGCATTGTTCATTGTTCGCAGTATGTACAACCTGGCCTCAGTAACCTCTTTGTACTCCTTTTTCTGCAAACTATGACTGCCTCCATATGTCATGTGCAGACAACTATGCCTTCCAGCTTATGTGCATGTGCTGTCTTGTGAATAGGGCCGCTCAAAATTTGTAGAAGAATGTTTTGTTTCTTGAAAGAACCTTCTAAAGCATCTAATTAGATAAAATTCAAGTATTTTAAAAGTTAATTATGCAAATGGATTAAATCATTATTAAATTAAATTAAGCATTGTGATCTGGATGACATGTGTACGAAACGAGACATCAAGTTCAACAATATAGCACTCTATGACAGTCCATTTTCAGTAAATTAAACATTTTTATAAAAGGTCTCTTTGTTGTGGGCACATATTATTTAACATATATTTTAGTCAAACATAATGAAAAAACAAATAAGTATTTGTTAGCAAAAATTTTTAAGAGCAGGAGTGAGAAGTAATTTTCAGTGCTTTTGTCAATGAGAATTTTAGTCACGATTCATTGTAACAAACATATTCCCGCAAAATTATTTGAAAGTAAACTTATTAGATTGAACGATATTTTGTTGGTGAATGAAGAGTGGTTCAGGATTTGTGGAGAATTAAACATTAACATGTAAGTGTTCATTTTTAAATTGTGTAATCAATAGACCTCGGATTTTAGGACAAATGCCTATTTATTTCCTGTTTTGTCTTGGAAATGAATGTTATTTTCCACTTCAACAGTGTTGATTCAGAACAAAGGAAAATACAGTTGAACCAAACATCAACATAAGTTTCTCTGCGTGATGGGACGCTCACGCTCCCGGCATCTCCGCCGGCTACTCTGAGTGAAGAAGGTATCGGCCGCTTGTCTTCCTTGCTGTCCGAGGTGTGGGCGGGTCTCTTTCCCACTCTCCACGAGTCGCCGTCACCGAGCTCCCCCTGACTCGGCCCCCACGTGGGTCCCTTACGACCGAGCTGCTCCTCGCAGCGACTCGCCTCCGCTGGCCGGACTTCGTCCCGCTCGGCCCTCGCATCACGCCACACAACGGGAACTCTCGTGGCGGCTCACTCCCCTTTGCCGCCTCGCTTTTGATCTGTGCAGTTTTGTGAACGCACGAAAAGTGCAATGCACGTTTCACACCACTGCGGTGCGACCGTTCCTACCTTTACCGGTATTTATTTATTTATTTTACGTCAAAAAAACACAGTTAAAACTGCGTATGACGTGCTATGGGGAAAACTGAATTGTGTGCACATTTTCAAAATTCTGTGATCGCTACACTAAGTCAAAAAAACCTCCAATGTAGTAAAATCTATTTTCAAGGATAAAGAAGCAATAAATTTTGGCTCTTATCCATGTTGTCCTTCGGAATAATACTTCCTGCCGCGACAACATGGAAACGATCATTTGAATAATTGTAGAATTCTAGAAGACGTGCACAGAAAATGAAGTTACATTTATGTCCAGAAGCAAAACAAGGGGCCATCTCAGCATTTACTCAATTTATCAGGGAAACTGGACGAAAAACCTGATCGAGATGGGGTATTATGGCCAATCCTGCAACTTAAAAAGGAAAACAGAAGGTCAGAACGACTTTAGCCAACTGGCGCGCGCATTGTCGCGTGCAGAAATACGAAATTAGTTTCAATTCTCACTGCGCTGTTTCAGTTCCCTTACTTCAGCAAGTGCTTTGGTCGCTTATACTTCGCCCGTTGATCGGGTTCGTATGGAGTGATCTCAGAAACGAGAACGTTTTCCGAGTCAGCTACTTTATCAAAAAACGTTGTAGTTCGTTTTTGAAGTGATCTATAAGCAGAGGCATCGATAAATTATGTGTAACTCTGCTATAGGAATTATTTAGGAGCGCAGAGGGCGGCCCGGGAGCATTCGTTCTGAACTATGCTTGGGTTTTCGTAACGTGGCGCCTGACGGGCTTGTCTTTCTCGGTAGTGCCGCTAGATGTCGTTTGATTTGTACCGCTGCCTGATACGGTCGCGATCACGCGACATCCGGCGGCAGGACCGAGAAAGACGCAAAATGACTTGTCATATTCCGTCGTGAAGACGAGCCCCCTCAGGCACCGTGTCAGGAAAACCCAAGTATACTTGCAGTTTTTTCAAGTACCACTCCCCTTTGCAGCGATCGCGGGCCAGAGTATATACGTATACACAGCGCCGCCTCTGACGAAGACTCGCTCTTCGCCTGCAGGTCCGGTGACGGTGCACGTCGAGCTCTAGAGCGCCCTCGCTGTCTGATCGTTTCCGCGCCAATTCAAAGTAGCGCGCAGCCATAACACTTCCTTTAGGAGGTTGTGGAAAATAATTGCAGATGTTTACGAATCATGAAAAATATATCAACGGAAAGCATCTAATGGTGCCTCAAATGTCCTATAAGGGCGGTTGATGCTCCTTTTATTTTATTTTTCTAAAACAGGTAATTTTGAAAAATTATCATATTTTCATTATTCATTTTTTTAAATTTGTTTTATCGAATACGCAATTGACTACACACCGAAAACAAGGTGTCAATATAAGGGGGAAGTTTCACACTCGTCAGCACGCACTTCTTAGGCAATTGTACCCATTCGCTGTACAGCTGCATGTTGTCAGGTTGAGGCTCATTGTCACAGCGTGCTGTCTATGCAATCTAGGCGAGGAGAGTAACAGGTCAGGCAAAAGCCTACTGTTTGAAAGGCAAAGCTTCCAACATACTGCCCAAGTCTTGAACTCTTAGGAAGGAAAAGGGTCATTTAGAGTTTTCTTTTGTGTGTGTGAGTGAGGGGGGGGGCGGTTCTTGTTTTGTATCAGCTGCATTGCATGGTGTGAAGCGGAACAACATTGTAATGTATTTTAAGTCCCTAAAACATCACATGTCATGCTCAATATTGCCTAATTTCATAATTTTTTTACATATTTTAGGTGCCTAAATCATCACTTTTTTGGTGCCTAAAATTCCGAGGTCTAGTTATCAAGAATAAAATTGATTTTTTTCAATCAGTCTTCTTAAATCAAGTTGAAGTGTTATTTCTGCCCTCCCTTTCTTTTTCTGGCAGTTTTTCTATCTCATTATGAAGTTTAAAAGAATGTGGTAAACATGTACCTAGATAATTCTCTTCAATTTAACTTGTGACTGTGTATCCTAAATTCTTCATTTATTTCTCCACATCTTTATCACCTTGCTTCCTCCTTCTCCATTCCTTTCTTTTAATTTCTACATCCAAATCCACATCCACCCCATTCCGGAAAAACATATGAGCAATGTGCTTAACTATCTGCGACTGTATAGATACCTTCAGTTTTCTTTTTTCAAAAACTTCAAAATGTTGTCCTAAGTCTTTTTTGATTTAAATTGTTGTGGAGATAAAATCTGTAAATAACAAAGCATTTCTTTAATAATAAAATTAGTAATAATATTGCTCTTTAGCACTGCTAATTTTATTTATATTAGTTTAGTTTTACAATTGAAAATGAAAATTATTAGTACATGTTTATGTTATGATTTCTTTGTATATTCTTCTTTGAGTGCTGTCCGTTTCTGTGCATGCATTATTTAAAATGTTCCTTGCATGTTCATTTTGGTCTCATTACAATTATTTTTTATATTAAAGTATAAGAAAAAGAGTCAGTATGTCTTTGTTTTTGATGTTTAGAAGGAATCTTTCAAAAGTTTGCATGCGTGTCCCAGATTTTACTATCTTTGAGTAGGCTCTTGTGAAACATCACTCTTCAGATATTACTGAATAATTTGAAAGTACCATAAATATCACTCACCTGAATAATTTTGTCCTTTTTCAAATGTTGTTACTTCAAAATAAGTGAGTACTCTAAAGGAAAGTATGTTTTGCCAAGTTATAAAATGTATGAAATATAAAGTAAACCTGAAATATTTCTATATGTTACTTGTAGATTGCTCAGCGTGTTGCAAATATGGCAGCACGTTATGCCGATCTGAAAGATAGTAAAATCTCCACTCTGACGACATCACATAGTCACAAGGTGTCCCAGTTTCATAAGAATCTGAAGCTGTCATCTGGAGAGAAATTGTCAGAATTGCAGGTAAGACTGTGCTTCAGTAATTGTAGCTTTTGCATTTTTTTCTTTTGCTTTTTGCACTTTGAGTATTAGTGTGAAGTTAGTATGTTAGCTCAGATTTGATAATTGGTGATATTCATGTCATTATTGTCTTATGTCTTTATTATTCATGTTTGTTTTGAACTTTCTGACAGAACAAATCTCTAAATGATGCAACCTTCAACTTCGTTCAGTTTCTTCAGGAGATAGCATCTGAACAGCAGTTTGAAGTAACTTATGTGGATATTGAGGAGAAGTCAATTTCAGGTATGTTGTATTACTATGAACTTTGGAGAACAGAAACAACAATAGATTCCTGGCATTTAGTGATATAGTGAAACCTCTTTGACAGACCATTCCTCTCATTGACCTATTTTTTATAGAACAGACACTAAAACCCAAATATTGTTTGTAAATCGTACCCGTTACCAGAACAGCCTCTTCATAGCCATTTTCTTAATTTATACCTTTTAAGAGCTCGCTTTCAGAACAGTTGTATGATACAATGCATCAAATTCTTAGTTGAAATGAAAATTGGCATCGTAAATGGCATTCGCGTGATATGCCTTATGTCTGAGCTCCAATCTTCCAGGAATTTGGGAGGGTGGAGGGAATTCTGGAAATTGTGTTACAATAAACCGTGGCCACGTGGTACTACAACTGCTTGCTCCGTTTTAGTTTCATTTCTCGTGATGTGACAGCAGATATGAAAGTGACTTAAGTCTTTAAGTTAACAGAGCCTTCCTTACCTTATGTTCTTGGTATGGTAGAATATCAATGTCGGAAGTCAAGTTATCAACTTACCTCCTCACGCACGAGTGTTTGGGCTGCATTCGGAATCTGTGCCAAATCCCATCAAAGTACCGTTACTAGGTATTTTGTTTTAATTGTTCAAAGAAGTGTGGGAAAAGCGAATTTGGGGTTTCTAAGATATAGAATGTGTCATGCATACTCAAATGTCACTATGAGTCTATGCAAGGAAATGGAAGTTTGTTACCAGTAGATAATTATTGGGAATTGGAAAAACTGAAAATGGTTTAAATATTGATTTTTAACCAAGAGACGAAGAAGATAAGAGTGTTTTTAAAAAATATTCATTTAGAATTTATAATTTTAAAAATATTTATCATTTATACTTTCTAGTCAGTTTTAATTGCTCCTCCTCTTGCAGGACAAACTCAGTGCTTAGTGCAATTATCTACTCTTCCGGTTGCGGTTTGCTATGGAACAGGATTGTCATCAAAGGAGGCCCAATCAAGAGCTGCACTGAATGCTTTGGAATATCTTAAGATCATGACTAAAAAGTGATCTGCTCTGACCAATGTGCATTAGCTGAGGTATGGTTTACTTTCATAGACATTGTGAATTGCATGAATGTTAAAAAACAAAATTGTTGATAAATTAATTTAAAATTGCTTAAAGCATTCATCTGACATCAATATTTTTTCTTGAATTATGCAACTAAATTATTGATTAAATATATATGCTTTTAATGACTCTAATCGACATAAGGAAGAGTTTCTTATGGAATCTTTTTTAGCAGATTTCAATACACATTTAAATTTTTCAGGAGTAAGACATTATAGTTCCCTCTCTGTCCCCTCTTCATATTTGAAAGAATTTCTGAATTTTTGTTTGAAGTATTTGGTGTAGGGCAGACAGAGTGGGTCAATACCACTTTTACTTTCTTGCCCTTAAGAAGAGAGGGTTATGTAATGCTGTGGGGAAAAAGCAGCAAATTTTCGGCAGAAAAACTCATTGCTAGGCTCTCGCAAAAAAAAGTGGATAAATCCAGTTCCTAAATTTAGATCGTAGATAGCGTAAAGGACGCTTAAGAGAAAGGTGCAGATCTCATGTTCATGAAAATGTTTATTTTATTTTTTTTCGGGGGTGGGGGGGATTCATGTTTTTCAGCGTCTTCCTTCAATAATGAAAATACAATTTTTTGAAAATATGAGTATTATTTGTGTAATTTGGCATCAACATAGTCCCCTCACCCAATTTACTGCACTTTGTGAAAGTAATATGAATGGTGTTGCTACACAGTTGGATGTTGTGTAAGTTAGAATTTGTATATTATTTCATATTTCATTTTATTATTATTAATTATTATATTTATATTATTTCATTTTAAATTGCATCCTTTAATTGTGTTTAATGTGAAAACAAATACAGTAAAGCCCCTCTTTTACACTTCGTGGGACCCTCGGGAAAATGGTGTAAATTGCGTGATATGTAAATAAGGGGAAATGCTTTTCTTGTTTTTTTGAAACTATGGGTATAATGTATTTAGATACAATCAATAAGGATTATAATATACTTTAATATATATAATTAGATACATAATAAACAATTTTACAAGGTCAAATAGAAATCTGACCTAAATTAACATCGGAAATCGAAGATACATTAATACCGAAGTCTAATGAATTTTAAATGTCGCAACGACTCTTCCATGTGTCCCCGCAAGCCACTGCTGGTAGCCTTTGACGATGCAACCATGTAGGACTCCTTGATGAATGAAGGGAGGGAAATAGTAGTTCTACTGTAAGAAAAAATGCGAAGTTTACATTTTCCCAAACTCAATAAAATGTTTGTTTTTTGGCAATTCATAATGATTTCCAACTAGTCTTTTTTTTAAATTTGTTTATGAAATAGTAGAAAGAGTATTCACGAAAGGAATTTACAATTCAAAACGTTCGGAGAATTCCATACTTTCATGTTGGAGCTGTTACAGGTAAGGGAAAAATTACGCTTATTTTAGAATGAGAAGGTGTGAAATTGTGAAGGAGGATGATGTAAAATAAACAAATGATCGTGAGGCTACCGATCTTAGGCTGTGTTACATGAGCGTAGCGTTGACGCACGTCACCTAATGCTGATGACATCAGCTGCGTCGATGCCTGAGCACACGTCACATAACGCGCGTCGTCGATTGACAATATCTTATGCGAAACGGCAAACGAGCGCTCTTGGCGACGTGCGTTGTTCCCACAGCTCAAGCAAGACGCGACAACATAAGTTGAGATGAAGCGCATATTGTAGCTTTCAACGCGCGACGCGCCTTAGCAACGACTCACATCACCAAGAGCGCTCGTGTGTCGTTTCGTGTAAGATACAGTGTTAATCAACACGCCCGTTAAGTCACTCGTATGCGCAGACATTGACGCAGCTGGCGTCATGTTAGGACCATTATTAACGCGGCTAGGTGATGGGAAAGTCCAGTGACAGTGCCCGTTGTGCCCAACGCGAAGTGCTTTTAAGACGGTGTTGTGGCAAGCAGACTGTTGTAAATTGCGGGAAAGTTGAAATCGTTTTATCGTAAAAGCGGGGTATTTATAACATTATGAATATACGAAAACTGATGGGACTGACAAGAAATGTTGTAAATGCCGGGAAAATGTAATTTGCGGGAATGTTAAAGCGGGGTTTTACTGTAGACGATTTCGCTTTGCTTAATAAGATGTGTGACTGAAGAGTAATGCATGTAAAAACCAAGTAATTTTGATGAACATAAAAATATTATATTTAATTATTATATTTTTCTATCCATTTTCATTTTCTTGCTGGTGGTATCAACAATGCTAATTGACAAAATGTGTATCCCATATGAATTAGCGGTCTTTGTTGCTTGTTGTAACCCCTCACTGATAACAGAAGGCAATAATGGTGGCTGCCTTTTGTTCACGTTAATCTAAACTAATATTTTTATACATTTGGAGAATATTATAAAACTATAATATTGAATAATTACTATTATAATTTTTCAATCTATTTATTATTATTATTATTATTATTATTATTATTATTATTATTATTATTATTATTATTATTATTATTTATTTATTTATTTTTTCACAGCTTTCTGGTACATGTTTGAGGAGTCATACAGATATATCTATCAAAGCATGATTTCCGTAGTACATTACTTTTAACAAAAATTTATTTATTTTAAGAACTTATTAGAAGGTAAACATTTTATATTTTAAGGTAAACAATATATAAATTTAGACACTTAGTTTATAAATTAAAAAGTATATAATTCTTTAACACAAATTTATTTAGGAACCCATAAATCTTCTGACTAAAGACCACGTGCTCAGGATCACAGCTTTCTGTAGATTGATGATAATGTTCGTTTCGATCCCTAGTTTTTTCAGAGAGTGCTTCAGGACGGTAGGTATCACACCTGTTGCTGAAAGGACGATCGGCACAATCTCCACCTCCATTACATGCCACTGCTCCTTTATAACTTCTGCAAGTTCCCTGTACTTTTGAATTTTCTTTTTGTGTGTTGTCGAAGTTGCTGGTATCTACAACTGCTATGTCTATCAGCCATACTTTTCTTTTAGATTTATCCCTGAGTATTACATCCGGCCTGTTATGACGAACTGTTCTGTCGGTCAATACGCTTCGGTCCCAGTGTAATTTATAGATGTTATTCTCGATGACATTTTGTGGATGGTACTTGTAGTAGGGTGTATCAAATTCACTAGCAGTTCCACATTTCCTTGCAAGTTTGGCGTGGATGATTCATGCTACCATATCGTGCCTCTGTTTATTATCCGTTGGGGCCAGCATACTGCAACCCGTAGTAATGTGCTGGATCGTTTCTTGGCCTACACCACAAGCCCGGCAGATATCAGAAGGCACTTCGGGGTCTTTAATAATGTGCTTGAGATAATTTCGTGTTGCAATTACCTGGTCCTGGATTGCTATCAAGAATCCTTCAGTCTCGGGGTAGACATATCCTATTTTAAGCCACTTGTACGACAAGCAGGCGTCGACATTTGATTTGGCTATTTCTGTAGGATATCTACCATGGAGTGCTTTTTGTTTCCATTGTTCTAAGAGCTCGGCTTGTGTTGGTTGTTCGTGTAATACATTTTTTTGTTTAAGGTTGAGTGGTGTATAGTTCTCGTCCACTTGCTGTATCACTCTGTATAGCTGAGATGACAAGGCTTTCTCATTGAAATACTCTCTCATGTCCGTTATCAGTTTTGCATGGAAATTACCAATATTTAAGATGCCCCTACCCCCTAATTTCCTTGGTAGTGTTATTCTTTGGATAGAACTTTTTGGATGGTGATATTTGAAACGAGTCATTTGGACCCTGATAATCCTCTCCAGTGAGTCCAAATCAGTTCTGGTCCATTTTATAATGCCTAATGAGTAAGTAATCACAGGAATGGCATATGTATTAATTGCCGTTGTAAGATTACGAGAGTTGAGGGAGGTCTTGAGTATGGTATTCAGTCTGTTGGTAAACTCTTGTTTTTAACTTCTCTTTTATCTGACTGTGTATAATCATTTTATTTTGTTGTATCCCCAGATACTTGTAAAACTCATTCATTCCCAATGCAGTGATGATCTCTCTTGATGCAGTCTCGTGCTATTATTATTATTATTATTATTATTATTATTATTATTATTATTATTGTTGTTGTTGTTGTTGTTGTTGTTGTTGTTGTTGTTGTTGTTGTTATTATTATCATCATTATTATCATTATCATCATTATCATTATCATTATTATTTATTTTATTTAATAATTTACAAAAGTCCAGCGGGTTACCCCAAAAGACAATCTATAGAAGCATATACATTTATCCTGAAGCTTTCAAATAAAATTCTAACAACATGAGAAGAAACAGAGTCAGAAACAAATCAGTAGAGTTAAAGGCACTGATATAATCGTTTGCGAGTTCCGAAATATTAAACAGTTTCACCCTAGTCCTGTCACTAGCAACAGGATTATAAAAAAATCTAGAAGACCAAGCATTCAAACCTGGAATAGAAAACAGAAGTTGAGATAATAAATAGGGGGCACAAATTATGCTTCTAATCATTTTGATCAAAAATATAATTAGTGACATTTGTCTTCTATTTCTGAGAGAATCTAGATTAAATTTGGCATGAAGAAACTGATTAACTATTCCATGTGGAGGATAGTCACCACCAGACTTGAACTCTAAATATTTTGCAAATCTTCACTGATATCTTTCAAGATTCTTTAAGTGTCCAATTCTAGGTGACCATAACACAGAAGCATATTCAAGCATGGAATGTTCTCGAATTTCCTACAAGTTCTCATTAGGTATCCAAGTGATTTGTTTGCAGAATTAATAACACTTTCAATATGGTATTTAAAAGGTAGTTTGTTGATCAAAGATAATACCAAGATCTTTTATAGAGCTTACTCTCTCGAGAACTGTTCCAGAAATAGAGTAATTATAGTTAACAAATGAGGACCTATAAAATTACATCACTCTACATTTATCAGTGTTAAGAACCAATTTATTATGCAACTATTTGCATTTGTTTTCCAAAGCATCGTATTATTTAGTAACTTTTAATTATATTACTTTCTCTCAAACTGCTTATGCAGTATATTGTATGACTAAAAACCTCGTCGGATATATTTATGAATATATTGCAGATCTTATACAATGAATTCAATGCCAAAAATATATTTTCATTTAAAAGTTGGAATAAAAAAATCTATTGCTTGAAACTATTTAATTTTCGCACCAAATGCTCGACAATTTCAAATTAGTTATACAAAACATGATGACGGGCAAGTGTTAATTCGGAGAGATATTGTGATATAAATAGTTTTACATAACCATTACTAAAGGTGAGAAAGTATGTGCTGTTTTAGCTCTACTAGTTTACTTTCTCATATGCATATGTAGTATATACTGAATAATAACATTGTATAGAGGAAGTTTTTGTAAGCCTGTGAATTTTCTCATAAGAAATAATTGAAATGCAGATGATTCATTCACAACACAAAACTTTTGATTAATTTAGAATGATTAATACAAAATGCTCTTTTATTCCAAAAAAAATGTAGCTTTACCTTACATAAAGAGACGATTGTTAAGATGAAAAGAAGTGTTTATTGTATACCAGTATGGTCACCTTTTGGCTCATTGGAATTGTTTCATGTCACTTTAACTAAAAATCTATCCAAAGACTGTTGCTTTAGTCTCCTTTTCAAGACATCACGGAAATGTGACTACATTGTTATTGAAAATATCCAATACTCATATTGCTACAACCTTGTTTAGGTGGTATTTTTCTTCAAACTTTTGCATTTTTCCTTAATCTTATTTGAAACTTGCTGACCCGGCGAACTCTGTTCCGCTTTAACAGCCGGTCCCATCTTTTTCTCGCGTCGCACTCACTGTGAGAAACTGTACTATCCTTGTTGCACTGCGTACGTGCAAAAACGTGCGTTTTCACGCAGGAACGCTGTCGAACGGGATAAACAGTATCCTATGTCCGTCTCCTGGCTCTAAGCTTCCTGCTCACCAAATCGGTACAGCCATTCTTGAGTTATAAATAGTGTAACTAACACGACTTTCTTTTATATATATATAGATATATAGATATATATATATATATATATAGATATATAGATATATAGATATATAGATATATAGATAGATTAAAGGCGCTTCAATCTTTTTCTTGCCTTCTTCCTCCTAAGATGAGATGTCCTTCATTATTTCCTGCTGTTGTTTGTGATGTAGACCATTAGTTCACCAGGGGTCAGGTCCTGTTTACATTATTCTACCATCTCTTAACCCATTAATTCCCAACGTTCTGCTAATGCAACATTTAACCCTTATTTGCCCAGTGTTCCATTATTGGAATAAGCAACAGTAAATTTGTCTTTGACTCCTTCTTATCGCGGAACGCACTTGAAAGCTTCGTTATATTACTAGAACTTTAACAGAGGGATTGAATTTCCCGATAGTGCGAAGAGTTGATTTTAGTTCTCGTTTGTACACCGAACAGAGAGGGTTCATTGAGCCAACGTTTCACTACTGGCACCATGAGTGGTAAAATGGGGAAAAAATCATCTTATATTTTTATTTTAAACTTTTTGTTCCTATGAGAATAGTTAATTGACATTGTCTTTTTATCAGTAATGTAAAAATTCTTGAAAATATTGCTATTTAGCTGAGCTGGAAATGATTTTTCTAAAATGTTCCAGTATTGAAACACCACGCACAAACGGTACCATGAATTATTATTCCAAAATTCATCTAATATATCAGTGCATTTATATTTATTACACCTCCAGAAGATGTATCAGTGTGGAGGACAGTGGGATTGAAGACTGGCGGCACTCTGAAAAGTGTACCTGGTACCCAACTTAGATCAAAACGTGAGGCACTAATAATGTGATTTAGGAAGACTGAATGACTCGCGTCTGTGACAACTAGAGAGTAATATTGGCTCTGAATACCGTGATGAGTGAATTCAAGAGAATGTTCTCTCTATGCCTGTCTCTTTCCAACGTAAGAAAGAACAAAGAAAGCGGGAGAAAATTGACATAAATGCTGAATTTACAAATTTCAACAATATTACGAGTGACATAAGTATAGTACCAAATAACCCAGTGTTGTTTTGAACAATTTTGTGATGGTAACGTTTGGGATTTTCTTACAAAAATATTCGAATTGTACAGTAGCAGAAAGGTGACTACACATCTGCACTTTCTTAGGAAGTAAAATGATTTGTTGGATGATATCGTAGACTTCCGCGGCCAGAGTCATGATCTGAGCTGTCCAGGTGACACCGCGTCGAAGGCTGGGGTGCCGACGTTTCAACCGACATATCGCGGTCCTCTTCAGGGCAGTAAATCCCTGAAGAGGACCGCGATATGTCGGTTGAAACGTCGGTACCCCAGCCTTCGACGCGGCGTCACCCGGACAGCCCAGATCATGATTTGTTGGAATTCTGATTCTATCAGCACACAATATTGCACCAAGATAAATGTTTTGGGCAACAGACTCAAGTGACTTCTAATGAACCTGTCAGTTCGGCAATGAGAAGAAACAGGTTTGAACCGATAGAAAAATATGCTCATTGCACAGACAACGACCTAAAACAAAATGACAGATTTGCAAAACTAACACCTTGCATTTCCATACCGACTAAATGATATGCAAAATACTATGTTTATAAAGAACACTTGGCTGTAGATGAGAGCATGGTACCGTATTATGGAAAGCAGGGAGCAAAGTAATTCATTCAATTCAGCAATTTTTTTTTCAGAAATTACAAATGTAATATTTTTGACTTGTCTCTTATGTCGGTAAAATTTACACTAGAGGCGATTTCTTCATTATTGTAATTATGAGAATGTGTGCTTTAAATAGTGTCATAAAAAGTTACTCGAAAACTCAACAGTTTTCTGCTGAAATAAATAAGAAAATTCCGCACTTTCAGAAATGATCAAATTACATTTTCTCAAAAATGGCTCCAAATTTTTTCTTCGGACTTTCCCAAAGGATAGTGCTAATTGCACTGTTTAATAAAATGTAAAGTTCATTTTGGTGTATTCTTTTGTTTTTTCAAAAACTACACAAAGTGTTTTGTTTTTTTTATTCTCACCCCGTTAATATGCTCATTTCCATCGATTTGTATACCTTATTGCATTTGTGAGTGGAAGTGATTCAAATGACGTTTTTCGGAAACTCAATATTCCTTTGAGAAAGAGTTTAAAATTTGGCATTTACAGTATCACTTAAATGCCATTTTCTTAAAAACGGCTTCAAATTTTTCAATGAAAATTTCTATTTACGACGAGGTTTTACACTTCCTTAATATTCTTAAAGTAATATTTCAAATCTACATTCAGAAAAATTTCTTATTTCTTATTATTACTTATTTCTTAAAGTAATATTTCAATTCTACTATTCAGAAACGGAAAAACTGAGAAAAGTTTTAAATAATGTACTTTGAACGATGATAGTCCAGCCCAACCCCGACCGGACCGGACCCATTAGTGCACTACACACAGGCACTGTTGGCTATTAGGAAATAAATAAATAAAAAATAAACAAATAAATAAATAAACATTAACTGCATTTGTTGGTGTGGTCGTGAAGGCATGAATGCTATAGCAGCCTAGCCTAGGTTTGGCAACGAGTTCATGTCCTGCACGGACATGGTTGATTACTAGTTAGTTGTGGCACAATTTGCTTTTTCACCTACCATGTACTATCTTTTCTAACAATATCATTACCCTTCTGGTCCCTCCAGTTCTCGCAGGAGCATGCAGTTTTGACATGTACGTGTTACACTCAGGCAGTGCCTCTCCTGACACCACTAGTGTGTGGCATGATGAGGCAAACCCAATCACTGTGCATCACTCCAGAAGCCTGATCCATTCTCTCCAAACAGGTACTATCTTAGCCGCAATGACCTCAGCAGCTCCTCTCTATTACAAGAGGAAAGATGGAGATGAATATATGAACTTGCTACCTCTGGAACTCAATTAGGCAGGGCTGGCTTTTAAGTGGAAACGACTCTTAAGTGGAGACACACAGAAAGAGAGATGGGCCATTGTCCCAGGAACCTGCAGACTATAGCAACTTGCGAGGTTTCTGGAAGGGCAGGGCACTATAGAGCTGGATAGGGAAAATTTTGGAAAAATTGTGACCTTATTTCAAAATCTACCTGTAAAGAACAGATTTCATTAAGGGAAAAAATCTCTATCTTCAATATTTTATTTGTAAGAAGACTCCAAAAAAATTGTAAACTTTTGCAGTTTTCGAAAAATCAGAGCTTTTAATGAACATGAGACCTGCAACGTTTTTAAAATGTCCATCACATTGTCCAAAAACAAAATTTATTCAAAAACGGTGGAGCCGATTTTTGAAAATTTGGAAAATGTTCCAGTGGCTCAATGTAAAGTACCCACAAAAATTCAAATTTTGGTTTCAAATTCAAGAGTCCACGATATCAGCCTGATCGATTGAGGAATATCAATTTTGGAGAAAATCGGCTAAACAATTTAGCCGCTAACGTTCTCAGACAGACGAACAGACGTTGTACCGTCATTCGATTTTTTGGTATCAGGGACTGTGGGTCCCTGATACATTTATTCAGTCTACACCATGCAATTGTCTTTTTCTACATTTAACCACTGGATTTATCCACTTTTTTGTTACCAGGGCCCTGAATAAGAGTTTTTCTGCCGAAAATTCGCCGATTTTTCGCGCAAGATTACATAATTTTCTCTGTACTCCGAAGCTAGAAAGTAAAAGGCATGTGGTTTAAACCATGATAATTAAAATCATCCAAGTATGGTGAGCTGACTATATAGAAGTAAAAGTAGTTCAAATTGCCCTGGTTGATAAGTAATGGCATAGACCTACACATAAAACTTTTATCAATTTTTGACCATCCATGCAAGGGCAGGTTAATGTTTCAAACATCCGCACATTCAGAACATTTCATTCTGTTATTGTGAATTTTTACTTTCTCATATTCGTACGTATATACAGAATAATATACGTAGTATAGAGAAAGTTATGTAATGCTGGCGGTCCTTGATGCCGAAAAACCAATTGGAAGCAAAACGTCCGTCCATATGACTGTCCATCTGTCCGTCCGTATGTATGTATTAAAGGCAAAAATGGCTCCAAATTTTTTCTTCAATTTTTTCTAATAGATAGTGTTATGTGCGCTATTTAAAATAACGTAAAGTTCATTTTGATGTATTTATTTGTTTTTTCAAACATTACATGAATGTATTTTTTTAAATACCTCTGAATCCGTTAATATGGACATTTTGGTTCAATTTGTATGCATTATTAAAATTCAAATGATTTCAAATGAACTTTTTTGAAAACTTAAAGAGATTTGTGTGAAAAAGAGCTTCAAATTTCGCATTTACAGTAATGCTTAATTGCCATTTTCTTAAAAACCGCATCAAATTTTCCAATAAAAATTTCTATTTAGGACGAGTTTTACTCTTCTTTTACATTATTGAAGTAATATTTCAGTCGTACTACTGGGAAAGCAAATAGTTGAGAAAATGACAAAAAAATGTACTTTAAGCGACGATAGATGGCAGCTGGCCAGATGGAGCAAAACCTTAAAGACAGACCACACCAAGGAAATTAGAAAACTATACTATGAGAAAGTCTGTGCCATTCTGTTGCACCTCTAGTTTAAATTGTTAAAAATATTTGGAATGTATCAGATTTTCTTTCTTTCTTTTTCTTCTTCTTCCTCTTCATCTTCTTCTTTCTCTTCTTCTTTCTCTTCATCCTCTTCCTCCTCTTCTTCTTCTTCCTCTTTCTCGTCCTTCACTTCCTCCCTTTTCTCTTCCTCCTTCTCCTCTTCCTTCCCTTCCTCCCCCTGTTCCTCTTCCTCTTCCTCCTTTCTCCTCTTCCTCCTCTTCTTCTTCTTTTCACTCTTCTAGGGACATGACTAGAGGCTGGAAGAGGTATATTACTCCGTATATACATATGTATATGAGAAAGTAAAAATATGCAGTATGAAACGTCAAAATATGTAATGAGAACAGTAAGAATATGTAATAAATAGGGAACGGATTTCCATGTAATTACATGTTACAGGAACTAGATACCTATGATCACCATATCTTCACCATGAATTGTCATCCCCCCCCCCCTGCTTACAGGGTACTCGAAGTCAAAGACAAGAGGATTATGTGAACAAAAGTAATTTCAACCACGTGCTTGCTCATGTTTCAAACAGCACAATCGTTAATCAATCAAAATCTAACAAATATTTTATAGAAAATTGTTTTACTGTGTGGTTCGATTAGGGGGGGATGGTATATTTCCTTTAACCACCTACCCCAAGATCTGTCACTGGCTACACAGTGCTACTCACTTGAATACTGGCTCTTCGTAAACATTGTAGTATGTAATATGAACGTATTTTATATTTCAAATAAAATTTTTATGTGGTGAAGTCTAGTGCACAATTAAGACCTGATCGGCGACTTTCTAAGTTCAGAAAATGCTTAACAATTTTAAACACAATAATGAATGTTTATTTTATATGTATTCTATTTTTTCTCACATGTTTTGGAAGAAATAAGTACATATACATGTCCATATTTTGCATTTTTTATTACAACAAATTCCTTTCCATAGTAACAAATATGTAAAGTGAGATATAACACGTAATACTAAAATACACCAATTATAAAACACAAAATTACTCTTATGAAATATTTCTTAAACAAATTTTAAAACTAAAACCTTAACTTTTAAAAATCATTTAGGAAGCATAAGTTGATTTACACCCTGCGTCATACAACGTTCTTGCCAGAAGTAAAAGTTTCATTTATTGCTATCTAGAACCGTAATTTAGCAGCCAGTCTAGACGCAATAGAAACCATCACATATACTGTCTATATCTACAACCAGCATACGATTACTGCAGTGTGCTGCACTCTTATCCAAGTGTTACATGGCAGCAACCATCAAAGTGTGTTGGAAATTAAGGTTAAAGATCATGAAACACGGCATCAGTGATACTTTCACACCTGAAGGTGAAAATGAACTCCATCGCTGGAACACACTTCCTGCCACTGAGATAATTGAAACAGACCTACCGGACTGTAAAAACACCCAACCGTGTCTTCCGCTCACCTCGAGTAGACAGCATGCAGACATAATGTAACGCTGTTTTATTTTGTTTGGTTTTTGAAAATACTTTTCATAAAAAAAAATGTGATAGAATTGAAGAAAGTTGATAGAATAAAAAAATATTCTGTGAAAATTGTAAAATATGTAATGTATATACATAAAAATATGTAGTGAAAAAATTGGATATTGTGTTACATTGGCGATGATTTGCCAAGATTACAATTTTGGGAATAGTAAGTAGAGAGGGAAAAAGTAATATAAAAATCCAGAACACTTTAAAATTAACAAACACCTTCGTCATAAATTTTATAAAGTTATCAAACTCCATTTGTTGTATGAATGGATGTCTACATCTTCATTCAAAATATTCTTATTCATTTCCTCAATAGCTTTGGAAGAAAGCTGAAGTACCCACATATCTAGTTAGTGAATTTTATTTCATTTAATGCTACTGCAAGAATTTTGGCAAACTAAAAAGTTAGTGAGTTATTGTGTGAAATTTTATTTGCAATTTGTTTGCATTTTTTAAATTTATGCAATTTTCGCAATTTGTCTGTTTTGTGTTCACAGGGAGAAGAGGACCTGGCACTTGTTAACAAGAGTTAAGTCTCGTGCAGCTGGGGTAATGTCCCTGGTTGACTTACAGTCCTAATGTTTAGAGCAAAACACCTGATCTTTGCATGTCCCATTGTTTGCATGTGACTTGAAGTCTTTGCAATGTTAATGGTAGATGAAGGCATATCTAGCTCTGGGCCTTTTTGATCGGAAAAAGCTATTCTTTGAAAGTGTTTTTGTTTTTATTTCACTGCCTTAGCAATGATTTTAGAAGTTGCAGGTAACATTGAAAACTGGTCATTTACACCAAAGAGGGCTTACATGTTTTTGTTATCTTTGTTAAATGCTGGGTGAATGAACGAATAGGTTCTTGAATTAATTTTTGATAAACAAAGTTCAGAACTGTGTAAATTTAAAGCAAATAAATGTTTTGCTTTTATTTTTTTACTTTTGCTTTTTACATTAAAGTCTTTTTCTTTTTCTAAATGAAATGGAACATTGAAAGTAATTTATTACTATTATTATGATGATTATTATTATTTTTCAGAGCTAATTGTACAGCTTTCTTAATAATAGTTTTCAGTTGCCTGTCAGTGCTTTATCAAACTATTTGTCAATCTTCTAAACCAAATTCTATTATGATAAACAACAAGTAGATAAGCTTGCTGATCCAGCCAGTTTATAACAATGGCAAAACACTCATTCCCTTTGAAAATTATAGTAGTTAGTGTCATGTGTACTTGCGTATTTATCGATTAGGAAGTGTTTTGAATGTGTGTGTATGTATTTGTTTTGTATATGTATGTATTTGTTTGTAGGATTGTGCAGTGGTTTCAGAGGCCTTTGTGTTGCTTAAGTTATTGTTAGTAGAAGGAGAGCATTTTCTGAGCAAAGAGGCCCAAAGTGAAAGGAATGGCTCAGCCATTTCTGGTATTCCAATAAAAGAATGTACAAGCTATACTTTGCATAGAATTAGTGGAATTTTCCATGTACTGTGTGTAATGGAGTGTCATACCTAAAAGCATTGTGGCTTATAAGAACTCTGCTATTAAAAATTTGTGTACTTCTGTTTGTCTTAAAAATTCTATGGAATTGATCCTGCTTGTGAGTGCTGTGAGGACAGTTGGTAGGTGGAAGGTATAAGAAGACTCAGCAGATAACTGAATTAATTTATTAGTGGCATTATCAAGATGCAGCACGTGTCAACTTATTAAAATTAATGAACGGATGCAGAGTAGTTTGTTCATACATGTAAAACATGCATGTACAGTTTAGGAAAAGGGCATTATTTTAATGCAAAGTATAGAGGTTGTAAAATTGATGAGAGAAATGAAGATTAAATGTGAAGTATGTTATGGTGCATAACTAATGTTGTCCCATTTCAGAATTGGTGTCAGGTATTTTTTGTCACTGACTTAGTACTATAATGAATTCTGTACAAGTAATTTATTTCAGTTTTGTTGGAAACTACTAGAACACTATAATTATCGTTAGTGCTGTTGATTATCCAATTTTTGTCTCTTCAACGAACATTTCTGTATAGAGTTAATCAACATTTGTGTATGAAATAATTAAATACATTTCTTGATTGTGTTTCTTGAAAATTTCTTGCAACCCTGATTTCCCCCCAAGTCATTGAGGAAATTGAGTCATTTTCTTCAGTTATGCAATTGAATTTGAGCCATTATTATTCCCAAGATGATAGATTTTAGTAATAAAATTAAAAACTGTAGGACTGAAATAAAATTTCAGTCCTAGGCGTGCATGGGTATTGTAGACTCCTTGCATTTTAAGAACTCGGTATCTTGCTGAATTGTAGGTGTGTGATTGAGAGATCTGGTGACATGACTTGAACAATTTGCATCCAGTGGCAAGGTTACCTCTAGACATGCTAGAGGGCTACAGGTCTTTACAGGTCCCTTGCAGCTGAATTCCTACGGCTTGCTGAGCATGGGATTACCAAACCCCATGGGTCTAATTTGTGTCAAATGCAATTTGCAGAAACACTTGTCACTTGTGTGAGTGCGTTTTTTTCTCTTCCGAGGGCAGCGGAAAGCCTTACAAAGACACTCCGGAGCCCGCACTTTGCAGTATGTAGGATTCACAGCTAACCTATGCCCACCCACTAAAAACCCCTCCCATTCTTCCGATTCCCTTCCCGCGGAACCGCCATCAGGCATTTCATCACGGGAAGGGCAGATCGTCTTATCGCTCTCTGCCAACTGTCACGGAATACTCCTTCGAATTCGTTCTTCTACTCGAAGCTTCATTAAAACTTTTGCGGCATAGGTGGCTACCGCACTCCAATTCTCTTGGGACACCATCCTAGTGACGGTGGTATCAGGAGTCGCTACCTGCAGGAGGAGTCAGTAGAGTTCTTCCCTCTCCTCAACGAAGCGTGGACAGTGAAAGAACACGTGCTCCACATCTTCAATCAATGGATCACAGGTTGGACATCGTCCAACCAGAAACGGAGTTGGTATGCACGGTAGCACCCGGGCTCCTGTAACAACTGGGTCAAATAATGATTCACATCACCGTGTTTCCTTTGGGTCCACTTCGTTATACCAGGAATAAGACGAAATGTCCTCCTACCAGTGGACGATAGAATCCATCGCCGTTTCCCAGAATCACCATTGTCACCTACCTCTCTTCCTTCACGATGACGCTATTTGCAGCTCCCTCTGGCTTACGTCTGTACAGCCTAGTTCTTGTGCCATGACACACATCACACATACCAGTGGCGACCGGTACGGAATTCTATTGGTGGTGCCAGTTAGTGATGCGACATAGGTAAAAAATCAATGAAACGTTGTGGTTTTAAAACTGGTGTAGTAATCTAAATTACAATTCGTGAGCACAAAATTTAATTTTACAGTGACCATGTTCATTACGTTAGAATGAAGAGTATACTGAAAACAAACTAAAAATAATAACAAAATACTCAGACTGAAGGCCTGAGTGCCCACAGAAATTTGAGGTCGCAGCTTCCTAAGGTCGCTGAAGATGGATATGGGAAGAAGAGGGAAAGCCCTACGCCCATGGTGTACGCCGCCTTCTCCATGTGCGAGTCACAACACGTCACGACGTACGAAATACCAGGTCATCGGAGTCATTCTAAGCGAGAAAGTCTGCGCGATGAAGATTAGGGCACTCCAGTGAGGAGAACGTGAACTCCTGTGCCACTTCGCTTGGGGCACCATGCCGTCCATAAGAGACGCATACAAACCAACACGAGTTCTTCACACAGTGTTAAATGGACATACCCGGCGCCAATTCCTAGGTGGTTTAGAAGGAGGCCGACAGACTGCGCCCTGTGCGTTTGAAGAGAGTATTGATAGACCAACGAAGGACGAAGGGCTCGTTCAAATGAATTATTATAAAGAAAACTATTTTTTTAAAACAATATTTTATACACAACTGTGGTGAAAGTTTCTTTTCCTTCCTTTTTGTTAGTGGTGCCATGGCACACTGGCACACACAGCGTCATACGAGACCGTGCGCAGCGCTCGGGCCACCATCGAGGCGGACCTTCTATACACTGACTTCGCACCGCTGGCGTACGACTGGATTCCAAAGGCATCAGCTCACATCGGTGCTGCGTAGCCCCCAGAGTTAACTGCGCTAGACAGCCTCCGGCTACTTTGCCTTGAACCCCCAACGTTAGGCATGATTCGTGCCAAGGCGGAGGCCATGCGAGACGCTTTCTCGCAGATTATACGCAAGTGCTCGTGGAAATAAAGACGCGCTCAATCTGGACTCCTAAGTATCTTAGAGGCCGCTATAGTTTTTTTAACGTGGCATCTGAGGGTATTATCTTCAAGATGAATAAGGCACGGCTTTTAGCGTCTATCTCGGTCCTGCCGCTAGAGTCGCTTGATACGGTATCATGCGACATCTTGCGGTAGGACTAAGAAAGAGGCAAAAAATTGTGCTTTATTCCATCTTGAAGATACATTTCTCCGATACCACATTGGAAACAAGTATAGAGTAGTTACTACGTGTCGACGGGAAAGCGGCTTCGCAAGCGTTCCACGCGGCAGCCACGCGTACCAAGTCTGGGGGACTACGAAATAGCTCGGGCGAGACCTGTGGCATTCACCGCACCACTCCGCTCGCTGATGCCGAGTAGGAAGAGAAGCAATGGCGGCAGAATATAAACTAAATACAGCTACAGTTAGTTAATGGCTATCGCGAAGATGCGTGGAACACCAATTACGGTTAGAAACATTGCACTCCCCGCTTTTTGAAGGAAACGGAAGCAATAAGCCGCGATGGATCGGACTAGTTTTCCAATAACGTGCACTTTCTACTTTAACAACGGTTCATTACCGTCTTTGAAAACGGCATCTTTGCCGGTGTACCGTGTAACTATGCTATGAATGCATCACTAAAAATAAAATTATTTTTTCACTAAAAATTACATTAAGAGTAACACACAGTCTTAAAACTAAATATACAACGTTAATCTACAGTTAAATATGCTTTCAAATGCTTGGCACGGCTCTTGAGGGCGCCGTAGCAAAACTCACTCATATCTCCATCCAGAATACGACCCTAGCACACACACATGTTCACTTACATTCTGTATCTATTAAATCACTCGATACAAACGACACTGAATCCCAGAATTATCGCGAATTTCGCACAAAGTCGCGACCGTTGGGAACGGTTGCGTACCTCTCCTCTGTGTGTGTGTGCGCGCGCTCGCTCTGAAAAA
This sequence comes from Teleogryllus occipitalis, assembly GCA_011170035.1. Classification (NCBI taxonomy): domain Eukaryota; kingdom Metazoa; phylum Arthropoda; class Insecta; order Orthoptera; family Gryllidae; genus Teleogryllus; species Teleogryllus occipitalis. The sequence goes on from BLKR01000418.1 coordinate 412,996, forward strand.
CCCTGTGTTCGGCGACCTCAGGTTCGCACACAGGACAATGCGGGGTATCATTCAATTTGAACCTGTGAAGGTAGGCTCTGAAGCAACAATGTCCCGTTAGAAGCTACGTGAAATAATTTGCCCCGCCGTGCTTTCGACTGATCCACGATTCAACTGTAGGAATCAGTCGGTATCTTCCCTTGGAGGGCGTGTTCCATAGCTGTTGCCATTCCGCTAGCTGTTCCAAGCAATTCTGCTTCCCGTCTCTTGTCATAAATCTCTGTCGTTCACGAGCCATTATATCTATCGGAATCATTCCGACTATGACGCAAACTGCTTCATATGGGACAGCGCGGAATGGAACAGTGGAACCGAGATAATTGGCACAGGACAGTGCGGAACGCACAGTGCTCAGCGCAGATAACCGATATATTGAAGCCATGCATCTTACGTAGCTCTTCATATCTGTAGAGTTGTCCCAAACTGGTGAACTGTAGAGCAGAACGACCGAGGCCAGCAGCTTTCTCTTTTCATGACTAGGCCCTCCAGTGTTCGGCATTAACCTTGTCAACACAACATTTACCACCGCCACTTTTTTGCTGGCGTAGTCCAGATGGTCTCTAAAGGACAAGCGCGTATCAGTCATTACGTCGAGGTAGTTTATATCGCAGGTCGTGATGAAATGTGATGACCGACTTGAAAGTGGTGAATTCTCCCTTCTTTCTGCTAGTTATAAGCATTTCTGTCTTACGTTCGGCAAGCTGCAATCCTGCGGAATCCAGCCAACGACTGACAATGATTTTATTGCAAATACACACTATCTCTTCTACAAATTTTGCGACGACGACGACGGCAATGTCGTCTGCGAAGCCAATGATCTCGGTTCCTTCTGGGAGTGGAAGCCTAGAAACCTCATCAGTCATCATATATGATATTGCACAGCAGTGGGCCCAGCACCGAATCTTGTGGAACGCCAGCGGTGATGTGTACCTTCGGTTCATTAGCCGTATTGTACCCTAGAATTCGTCGATCCAGATATTCAGCCACTATTTTTCTCAGGTACGTTGATACATTGATTTGATGGAGTGCCTTATGAATGTCACTCCATCTTGCAGAGTTAAAAGCATTCTTAACGTCCAATGTTATGACTGCACAGGACTTTTTTGGACCTCTTCTCCACTTCCTTTTAACGGCGTGTCGGGCAGTGTCGACGACAAGTTTAGCAGCATTGATTGTTGAACGAGCTTTGCGAAACCATTCTGGTTCTCTGAGAGACCACCTCATTTATCTATTGCATCTTCCAATCTTGCGCTAATAATATGCTCGAAAACCTTCCCCGCAGTATCGAGCATGCACAGCGGCCGGTTAGACACCGACTCTTCAGGTTTCTTTCCCTTTGGAAGAAGTACTAGTTGTTTCTTCCATCTCTCAGGAAATATCCCTTCTCTCAGACATGTGTCGTAGAAGTCAACGAATATTTCTCTACGAGCGGATATCGCAGTGTTGAGGGCGATGTTGCAGTATACTATCCGGTCCTGGTGCCTTGGAATTACGAATTCTACTGCTTAAGTGTAGTAGCTCATCCTCAGCGAGTATGTATGAGTGGTACTATCATTTCCGTTTCAAGGGGCATGGTGTTCGTCAGTTCGCCGGTATAAAAACGAGGCTGGCATCTGTATCGGGTTTCCCCAGATGGCTTAGGATTGGCTGATTCGTGTGCAACGGCTGATCACACGAAACCCTTCTCCACGTCAGCCCTCCGGGGTCTCGCTAGAGAGTATTTGCTGCTACTGCCAAGATCTGCGCCGACGGTGGCTCCAGGCAGGCTCGCGTCCAACCATTCTGCACTGTGCGCACGCTCTTGTGCCCTAGTTTACATGGATGCCTCCTGTGGGGGTTAGGATAACATATTCCCCTTTAATATACATTTTTCAATACGAGTACATATTTTTATCTGTAAAAGACATATCTACAGATGATGTAGAAAATTTATTTAGGAAATGGCGAACAATACATCAACAAAAGTACACACTAAATAATTTGGCTAGAAGTTTGTTACAACTGCAATTGCAAAAGATATCCTCTATTACTTGCCATTAAGGAAAAATTCAACAAATGCTGAATAGAGAAAAACAAGGTAAAATTCTTGCAGAACCACAAACAACAAAGAGAAATAGGTGCCAACCCTAATTTGTTTTTAAAGTCGCACATCATGTTTTTAAGAAATGTAATACTTTCTTATATATCACAAACATGCAAAAATTATTTGTAACCTCCCTTTATGTGAACAACAGTGCAAAAACAAACAATTGTAGCATCGGGCTACTAGACCTTGTGCGACTAACCACATTGCAAAATATGGCATGTGTAACGAAGGGTTAACATAAAAAATAAATGAGTAGAAACTGTGTGACTCTATGACGAGAAGTGTATTTACATGTATTCTTGGGTTCTGGAATCTTGTGCGTGAGATACTGGAGCTATACTTGGAATTTTCTAACGTGGCTGCTGAGGGAAGTATCTCCAAGATGGAATTCGGCACGACTTTTTGAGTTATTCTCAGTCCTGCCGATAGAGTCGATTGATCTGCAGCACTGCTTGATGCAGTCGCGATCTTTCGGCAGGACCAAGAAAGACGCAAAACGTCGTGCCGAATGCCGTCTTTGAGATACTACCCTCAGCCACCACGTTAGAAAAACCTAAGTATATCTATGACCAGGCGCAAACGAAGGAGCCATCTCAGCATTTGCTCAAAGGAAATCTGGAAGAAAACCCTGATTGAGATGGGTTCATTGACACAGAAGCTCAGGTACGATACTTGTTACGTGCATATGTAGTCTTTAAGAATAATGCATTACAAATGGTAACTAATGGAGCCTTTCAACGTCAAATCGCACAAAAAAGACCAAAATTTGATCTTCGTATTTTAAATTATTTTCTATTTGTACTTTCTCGTGTACGTACGTATATACGGAGTAATAAAGAAAGTTATGTAATGCTGGGCGAAAAAACGGCCGATTTTCGGCGGAAAAAATCATTGCCGGGCTCTGGTGATGAAAAAGTGCATAAAACCAGTTGCTAAATTAAGAGAAAAAAAATCCTCTTAACACGTGGTGAAGCCAGAATCCCTGTTTTTGGGGTCCTTGATGCCTTGATAACGAGAAATTGGAAGCAAAACATCCGTCCGTCTGTGAACACTCCTAGCCCCTAAACCATTCGTACGATCTTTTCCAAATTGATGAAACCCAGTGGAGTATACTGTGGGCTACCGAGGCTACCGGCGGTAGTCCGAGAAAATTACGAGAACGAAAATCTGACAAGATATATAATATTAAAAATAATTATAGGCCTCATTCTTTTTCAGAGACATACATTTTTCAAAATTCTATGTATAGAAGAGATGTGTATTAAATCGCTCGCTAGTCGGCGCATCAGTCCTCTTTAAAGGCGGCAACGCCGAAGAAACCGCTGGCATTCAGCGGCATCTACACAGCGTGCGTTCGTTGCATGACTCACTCCCCCTCCTACTGCTAAGAAAGGGCCAGCCAAGGGCTCAGGTTGCCGATTTCCCGAGCGGTTTCTTGACACGTTCGGAACAGTTCGAAGGCAGTGGGCAGTAAACGGACAGAGTAAATTAGATGTGCTTTTGTGCACGACACACACGATTGGTGGTGAGTGTACAAATACATAATGGACTATATTAAAAGTGTTTAAGTGTTACAATTGCAACATATTAAGTATGTGATAGTATCAAATTAAATTATTGTCAGATATTTGGTAAGATGTTTTGAAAAAATGTCACAGCAAACTTCGGGAAGTTTGTTGACAATCATTGTATTGAACGGAGTTTATTAGAGTTAATTCGTTTGTATAACGAGAAATTGTAAAAACGAATGTGTTTCATGAATATATATATATATATATATATATATATATATATATATATATATATATATATATATATATTGAGGCATCGCCACAAACCCCACAACGCCCACGCAGCGTTGACGGAGACGTGGAGAGCGAAGGTATGACCGAACGTCGGTCACTGATCGAAAAAGGCGCTACCTGTTAGTTGCGGCCTGAAGCGCGGCGGCGGTGCACTTTCGGAATATGGGCAGCGCGGTTGGGTTGTACCGTGACGTCAATGCAACATTTAAACGGCGGAGTAGAGAGGAAAAGAGCCCTTCTTGAGTGAGACGTCGAGGTGAGAAGTCGAGTAAGGTAGCGGAATAGTTGAGGTAGAGAAGCGGTAGTTTTGGAGGTGGTAGGAAGTGGGAAATGATAGAGTAGCGAGGCTACGTGGTGTAAGGAGAACATTATAGGAGATTGCAGTAAGAACTGTGAAATTTAGAACGGATCAGAATAGTGGCTGTGGTCGCGGAACTGTGAGAGTTTTTGTAAAGCATTAGTGAGGCGACACGCTGACTAGCACACGCGGAGAGACTGGGCAATACGCGTACTCATGTCGCAAGAAGGCGGGCGAAGAAGACTGGACCGTGGATCTGGTGGTGGGCGTTAAGAAGACTGGTCCCTGGATCTGGTGGCAGGCACAAAGGAGACCGAGTGGCCTTCGGAGCGGCATTGAAGCGGGCTACGTTGCGGGAACGCGAGTGGCGGCACGGCTGAATTTCCAAATTTGCATAAAACTGAGGTGGGAGACAGGAGTTAGAAAGGTAGTGTTGGCACCAGAAACAGAAATACTAAAATTTGCATGTTCGCCTTAAAATTGAGTAACGGTGAAGTATTTCATAACCTCGTACGCCGGTAGTACATTTCATTCCGAAGCTGTATTAAAGATAATTAATTTGTGTTCCTCATTTTGTATGTAATTGACGAGGAAATCTCGTACGCGAATAGCAGTAAGGCTTGTAATAGTGTGTGCTGGTAAATTAATTCAGGAAGTGTGAAAAAAAAGTAATTAAATTTCATTCACTAGTGTTGGCCAAGCAAGAACTCCGTGCACGGATGTTATAAGGAAAATATCACTAGCTAGGCGAAGAGTGAAACCATAAGCAAATATTTCTTTTGTAAATTTCTCTAAGAGGTCTTACCATCAGTGGTTTGCATGCGTTCAAACGCGCAGCCAGCAGTTGAGTATTTTTTGTTATCTTATTTTGGTGACTGTAAAAGGGTTGATTTGTGCAATATTGAAGAATATATTACTGTCTTACCTAATTCTGTGTCTGGGTGTGTCTTTCTCATACTCTAAAGATCCTGCCCTGAGATATTCAAAGCTCGAAAGAGCATTCTATCGTAAATTATTTATAGTTATATGGTCAAAGTTTATTTCTAAGGTGAGCGGTAGCCCAGGGCATGAAAGCAGTATACGCCACTGACGAAACCCCTGTCCACCTGGCTCTAGTTGAAGCTTTGAAATTTTGAAAAACATTCTTTAAAATTTGGGGGTTCTTTACATGAAGCCCTCCGGACATTTTTAAAATTTTCTCAAAAACGGATCCAAATTTTTTCTTTAAAATTCTTATAGGAATAGAGTAAAATACACTTATAAAGGTGGCGTAGGTGCGATTTTCACGGTTAATTTTTGAATTTTCGAAAATTGCAACAGTAAATTTTTTCGGCGGCTTCCTACAACTATAAAATTGAAGATAGAGATTTTTCCTTCAAATGAAATTTTCTTTTAATTTTTCCTCAGGACACTTAAAAAACGATCAATTTTCGTTGAACTATCTAATTTTCTAAAATTACATGAAATATAAATTAAGCGCAAAAATGTTCTGTTGTAGCACCGTAAGTTATATTCTGCAACCAGGGAACCGAAAAAATAATAAATTGGGCAAATTATTTTTGATGCTGATAGGAACCAGAAATGAGGAGAGATGGGGACAAAACCGAAAACCAGACGAAACAGTGTAGGAAACTAACTAGTACGAGAAAGTCTGTGCCATTCTGTAGCACCACTGGTTTTCTATGTATTATATGGTTCGGATTTGTTAACATGAGTATTTCAAATCTGTTCTAACTTTATTATTTTGGAAATATTGCATGTTAAAATTTGCTATAAATGACCCACATCACTAACTTCAAAGTATCACAAACTTGAATACAGTAATTATAGAAACCCCGTTGAAATTCCATTTGAAACTTAAAAACATTTTTATTTTTTTTTGATTTTGAAAAATATTTATTTTCCTGAATTTCCATTTTTTTTAAATTAAATTTCGAAAATTGAATGTTTGTAAACTCGATGAGATAATAATAACAAATATAGAAGAAACATATAATAGAAACAATATTCTGTTTTGTGCAGAACACGACTTATCATTCAGAGGTGATCATGACAGTGGACCTCTTTCTGTGGAAGAAAACGAAAGAAAGGTGGGAAATTTCGAGCTCTTTTGCGATTCAGAGCAAACTCCGGAGATAATGACTTTTTGAAAACACATTAGAGGTAACCCGCGGTCTCTAAGCGGTCCCTGCTCGTCGCGTTACTGGCAAGAACACGCAGGGCATAGAACTTCTCGATCTGAGGACGCCCTGGCAGATTTCACGCGTATGTTACTTGTTTGGTAAAAAATACACATCAGTGATTTCTCAGAAAAAGATTGTAGAAAACAAAGTATAGTGAACAAAAATATTCAAAATGCGGAAAATTCAGTGTAGGCACTTCTAGGTTTTTAACGCCCGATTAGGAAATTATCTCTAAAAAGAGAAATTTATAAGCTTAATAAATCCCTTGCAAAAGTCATTTCTGAGGTAAACATTGATAATGGGGTGAGTTGTCGAAAAATACATTCAAAGAAATAAAATATGCAAAAAGACCATTGCCCGGACTCTAGTTATAAGAAATAAACGCAGTTTTTGTTGTAGGATAATTGCCCAGCATTTTTAATGATTTAGATTTATAATTTAAAAACGAGGAGAATTCAAATACAGCAGCTGAAAGGGGCTTTTATTTTTGTTTCAATGAGGTTCACTCACTAGCAGAATCAAACTAAAAGAAACTATCCTCGTTATCTTCATCTGTATTTGAAGTATTTTAAGAATTTCCTTTTTTAAATGCACCTTTTTTAAATACATGTCAAAAAACTCAAAAATACAGTTATTCAAATACAAAATGCATTTAAAATACGTATTTCAAATAGAAGTATTTAAATACTGCCCAACGCTGGAATAATATAATAAACAAATTTGTAGATATGGTCGTTAAATATTACTCACTTCTAGCTTGTCCTTTCACATTGTGTACATTCGAATGTGTGAATTTGTGGCAATTACTACAGAAGTTTCCAATGCTTAGTGCTAAACCTATGAAGGAAAAATACCTATTGTAAGTTTACGAGTACTACAATACGTTTTCATTTCCTTTTTTACATAAATAACAGTTACGTGTCTGAAACTCCCCTGCTTGTTAATCAGAGAGCAATGTGTAATATTTTTTTAGTGGAAAATTTCAAGAGTTTAATGTCTGTCACGATGCTCGCAGAATAGTAGTAGCACAGTTTATGTATTTATAAAAACGTATACTACGATAGTAGCCTACATTCCCAGATTCTCGCCACCTGTTAGCGATAAAGCGAACTAAACAAATTCTCGCCACCTGTTAGCGATAAAGTGAACTAAAAAGCATACTTATTTGTTTGGAGTTGTCAGTCTCTTGTTTCAAGAATTGTCATGAATAAATTAATTCCACTGACCAGGTTTACTTTAGATTAAAAACCTTCAGTATATTTATTATTCGATTTGTTTCGCTCATTATAATTTGCTTGTAACTTATTTTCTAAACACAAGAATGCATCTTTATCCCTCTGCAAAGAACTCAATAATCAAAAGACGTGTAAAAGCGTAAGTAACTTCAATTTATTTTATACTCCTCCAACATAATATACACCTTTCTTTCGACCTGCGAATTGCTAGTGATGTAATGTTGTTCGTAACAGGTGGCGGCAACTACCCCCTTCGGAGGAGCTGTCGGCCGCGACCTATTCCCAAATAGCGGGTTTGTTTCAGTTGGCGAATTTAATTGAAAATGGTCCGATTCCGTAAAAAATGCACTTTCGAAAGAGAACAAAGAAGAATACTTGTAATATTTTGCTTTGAAATTAAATATTAATAGTACGACGTACACAAACGAAAATAAAATGAGATGTTAAGTAAAACGATGACTTGTGTCCTGTAAATAATAACGAACCGGGGAAATACCACATACTGTAATAATATAGGTGGAATATTACCATAGTATATCATGGGTGATATGAATGAAAATGAGACATTACTTCTTTCTCGAGTTTCCAAAGCAATTGCTTCAAACAGTATGAATAATGGACGTGAGTAATTGATCGTATCTCCAGCAATTTCTCCATCGGTAACTGCGCAGCCGACACCATCAGGAGCAGGCATGCGTCGCGCGGTAACGTAGAGCATGAAGCTCTGAATACTTACTCATTGCTCCATGGCGTAGACAAACAAAACAAACGAAAACTGACCAATCGCAACGGATCAGTTAAATGAGCAATTACTCAGAGAAGTAAATACTCCAAGTTTCCCGAAACTTTTTATTCATATGAAAAGAAGCAATTGTTTGTGGGAAGTAGTTTCTACAACTCGTAAGCAATTGCTCTGGCGAACTTACTAATTTTTAATCATATCCAGTGGCGGCTGGTACGGAATTTTATTGGTGGTGCAAGTTTGTGATGCAACATCGATAACAAAACATCGATGTTACCAATTATCGGCGTTTAAAATTAAAACATCGATGTCAAAAAGCATCGATTAAAAAACATATGTTTTTAAAGATCAATGCGATGTTTTAAAACTGGTTTAGTAATCTCTAAAATAAAATCCATGGCCAACAAATTAAATTTTACTGTGGACGTGTTTATTAAGTTATAATGAAGATTAAACTGAAAACAAACTTAAAATAATAATAACAAATGAAATTATTCAGCCTGAAAGCCTGAGCGCCCGCAGTAATCTCAAGAGGTCGCGGCTTCTTGAGATCGATGAAGAAGTGTACGGGAAGAAGAGGGGAAGCCTTACACCCACGGCCTACGCCACTTCTTCATGCGCGAAACACAAGGAAAGACGTACGAAATGCCAGGTCCTCGGGATCATCCTGAGCACAAGATAGTCTGCTCGATGAAGAGAGTGTCATTTGTGCACTCTATCGAGCAGAACTGGAATTACTGTGCCAGTTCACTTTTGGCACTGTCTCATTCATAAGCGACGCACAACAAACCAACTTTATACGACGTTAAATGGACAGAGATGGTGCCAATCCGTAAGTGGCTCGGAGGTTGAGAAGGAGACCGACAGATAGCACTGCACCCTGTGCGTTTGAAGAGAGTATTGATAGAGTATCGAATGGCTAAGCTCTCAGTCAAATTAATTACTATAAAGAAAAAATTGTAGAAATTATTTTTTACACACTTTTGTGGTGAAAAATTTATTTTCCTTCCTTTTTGTTGGTGGTGCCATGGCACACTGGCAATACTCTACAACCTGCCACTGTTCATATCATCCATTATTTAGATGTTATTGAACGGGACTGGTTGGAACTCAGGTTCCTGCATCGACCACGTAGATTCCTTAAGCCATTTCTTTATCTCACGTGACCATCACAATCTAAAATTTCTAACGACAAACGTTTCAATATGACCAGGGCAACGGTGGCGAAAAAATGATTTCTTATGTTTCAGAGCTTGGAGAGTAATCTTTTCGTCGTTCAATCATTGCCTTCTGTAAAACTGAGGAGAAATGATTTTGCTCTACTCTTCTTTTCAACTGAAACCTTCAACCAAGCTCATGATTGTTTTACTTTCACGCTACTGCTTACGCAGTATAGAGAAAGTATTGCAATGCTGCAGGAAAAACGGCGAATTTTCGCATAAAAGCTCTTATTGGCGGGCCCTGAAAACGAAAAAGTGGATAAATTTTGTCCCTGTATACTATATAGTAAATTACATTCTCTAACACGTTGTTGTCAGAATTCATGTTTTTTGGGTCCTTGATACCAAAAAATCGGTTGACGGCAAAACGTGTCTGTCCGTTCGTCTGTAGGGAACGTTAGGCCCCAAACCGTTCAGCCGATTTTCTCCTAAATTGATATTACAGACTCGATCTGACTGATGTTGCGGCCCCTGGAATTTGAAACCGATATTTTAATTTTGGGGAGTAATTTACATGAAGCCTCTCGGATATTTTAAAAAAGTCACCAAATTGTTTTGATTAAATTTTGTTGTCGTGTAGCAAAATGGACGCTTAAGAGAATAGTGTAGGTCTCATTTTCGTGAAAATTCCTGATTTTTTGAAAATTGCAAAAGTTCAATTTTTTTCGGCGTCTTCTTACAACTAAAATATTGAAGTCAGATTCTTTTCTTAATAAGAGTTGTTCCTTAAAGACATCTTGATATAAGATCATGTTAAATTTTTTGAAAATATGAGTAGTTTTTATGTAATTTTGCGCGAAATATAGGCAAATTAAGAAAAATGTAACTGTTTTTAACAGTTGATTTAACAAATTCCATTAAAAAATTTTTTCATCGATATTATAGTTGTATGAAGACGTCCAAAAAATCGTGCTTTTTCAATTTTCAAAAAGTTTGTATCATTTCAGTCAGTGAGAACAAACTTTCAGTAAAATTTGTATTAAATTCAACTGAAGTGCATAGGGAAGTTGCAGCCTAGGGAAAGTTGCCTAGGGAAGAAGGAAAGGTGCATAGGGAAAGAAGAGCACAGTCGCTGCAACAATGGAGGGTTTTGGCGGGTTGCATATTGTCCCTTTCAGCTCAGGTGAGTATTTTTAAGGATAATTTTTGTTCCTTTAAAGATATCATCAAGAACATTTAATAGCTTCTATAACATCTTGAATCCAATATTATTGCAGATTTTCATAAATTTAAACAGGTTGTCTTGCGAGTAATTGCGTTTTAAAGAAGTTTTTTGTTGTCAAGAATAGCACGAAATAAAATTGATCATATATACTGAAAAAATATCATATATACTCACAAATTTTTGAAATTTGTAGAAACTTTTATGAGGGCAAAATAAATTAAAGGATATAGGGGTGTTCACAAGAAGTCTTAGGTTTTAAGAGTACATTGTTGCCGAACAATCAGTTAGAAAATTTTAATATTGTACCTCGACGAAGTAGGCATCATGGGCAACAATATCCCAAAATATTTTCAAGTTTGAAGGAGTCGTGTCATAAAATATACTTTTTGTATGGACTGTTCCTAGAGCAAATTATCCCGAATTAAGTGTAATAACGTACAAATACATATAGTACTTGCTTCTTTTTCAAAAATAATATTAGACGATGTCGGGGTGTGAAGTAGTAGTGTTTAAATTATAATTGTGTGCATTACACTATTTATTGTTTTAAAGACCTAAACTTAGCACTACTCGGTTCCCTGCAAGCGAATTATCCATCGGAAAGTACTACGCTCTAATTATTTTCATGTTCATTTTATTTCCAAATAATTAAACTGTATTTTCTTGCTTTCAGAGCATAATGCCGAAATGTATACCTAACTGTAAGGGCAACTATCCGAGAAGGGCAAAAGTTCATGTTTACTCTTTCCCCCAAGAAGGAAGAGAACGTCGCAGAGTACGGTTCAGAGCATTTGTAGGGAAGAAGAATATGTAATAACTAGGGGGCGGATTTTGATGACCTAAAACATCGCCAAAAATGATCAATAAAATGCTCTTAAAATGTTTTTAAAATGTACTAAAACCAAAGAAAAATGACCTAAAAATCTTACCAAAACTAATTCGGATGAACAACTCAAGCTGTTGGATACGTTACTGATGTAATTGAGGCTTCTTCCATTCGTTCCAGTGAACTCCGCTTGAAAACTTTTGGTTTGGATAGTTCTTTACCAGGAAATCTCTGTCTTTAGAGTTATCCCGAAATCGGCCGGACCGGCAATGGCGCTGATATTCATTACAAGAATTACATCACAACGGCTGCCAAAACAATTTCTAAGCAAACAAATCGAAGAGGCTACTGAATAAATTATATGAAGAACATTTGTTGCATCTCGCAATTTTTTTTTGAAACAAGAACCGTTAAAAATGATGTTAAAATCGACGAAACCAGCAAAAGAATGCATTACGTCCGGTATACACGGTACAGTTTTCGTGCAGATTGGACGTACAGAAAACGTGCCGTTCAGACTGCACGCTTTCTATATGAACATGTTCATAATTTTTCATTGGCCATATGGCAGAAAGCCTATAGTTTGACTCAAGCGCCTCTAGCGGCAGAATTATTCACTAGCGGTGATCGGCCATTGCGATTTTGTGGTAAGATGTGTCAAAGTGCGATTGTGTGAAGTGATATATTGTTATAAACTTCCTTTTTCCCAATTCTTGACTTCCTATTTTTATTCTCTGTGCTCCTCATTGTTAATTAATACAAAATAAAGAGCATAACCAGAACGCACACACCACTGACAGTATGCGCCGACTTTTGGCTTTTGTACTTCTAGTTTCGGATCTTGAAGTTTGTGTATAGAAACTGAGAATCTGCACGAAAACTGTACCGTGTGTACCGGGCTTTAAAAATGACGTAAAATGGTAAAAAATGACTTATTAGTCGAAATCGACAAAAAATGCAAAATAATGACTTATAAAAATGGGTCAATTCCTTTTCTCATAACATAAAATGAATTTCTATACAAAAAGGCATTGTTCTAAAGCGAAAAGGAAAAATTACCCATCCCTAGTCATAACAGTTCGGAAATAAGTATTAGGTACGTTCTTTAAATTTGATTCTCTATTGTGCCGTGAAATCTCTTACATCTTGGCCAGTTATAGAAAAAGGTGAAGGTCGGTGATTACCGCAGCATATGCTAATGGCGTTCTCCAGTAAACCTCTGAAAGTAACTTTCTTTAAAGAAAGAACATACATGGAACCTCAAAAACAACAACAATAATTTATTATAACTTAAAAAGCAAAGAAACAAAAATATCATGACACTAAAATCTCAGAAATTTTAAAAACCCTAATTTATCACCAGATCAGAGAATCTTCATTCTGTTGATCTTGTAGATAAAACTGATATCAATACATTACGTATTGATCTTCCAAATACTTCTCATACCACTGAAAAATGGAACAGATAATTACTTCCTTCACAACTGCCGTTTTAGTTTATCTGCCCCACTCAATATTCTGTTTAACCTATCCTCGTCTTCAGGTATGTTTCCGAATAAATGAAAAATTTGTAAAATTGTTTCGATATTCAACTCTGGTGATATTAGCGATGCGAGTAAATACAGCCCTATTTGACTATTTAACTCCATTATTAAACTGTTTGAGAAAAAAGAAAATATATCATGATCTCCAAGTTTATACCTGTTTTCTCACCTGAACAACATGGTTTCTTATCTGCAATGTCTACCCTAACAAACCTAACTACCTTGAATCATTACTTATTCCAGACGTTCCTTATTCCACCTTGACAAACGTAATCAAATTGATACTATTTACACCGACGTTGCTAAAGCATTTGCTGGGGTAAATCATACTGTCTTACTTGACGAATTACATAGATGGAGAATTCCACATTCAATTGTCAACTGGTTTAATTCTTTCCTGACACAAAGGGTTCACGTTGTTTCCTAATGTGGTGACAGGTGAAACAATTTTTACAGCTACGTCCGGAGTTACTTTACGCTCACATCTCGGTCTTCTCCTGTTCAATATTTTTGTTAATGACATAGGTGACAATTTACTCCACTATAAAGTACTAATCTTTGCAGATAACGCTAATTTTTATGACTATTAATAAAACATTGGACGCTATACTTTTTCAAAAAGATTTGGACAGGGTTGAGGCCTGGTGGAAAAAAAACAACTCTGAATACAACTAAATGCAAATTGGTTCGCTTTTCTAATAAACATAATTCTGTTGTTGTCCATTACCACTTTTCTGATGGTGCATTCTCCTCTGTAGATTCTAACAGATCTTGGTGTTACTTATTCCTGTAATGGCGCTTTCTCTTTGCCTATATAGTTAAAAAAAAAAGGCATTCAAGATGCGTGGTTTCATTAATAGGATGCTTGGATTCCAAAATTGTATGGCTTGCATGAATTTCCAAAATTGCTCTACCTACATCTTTTAGATATTTAGATATTTATTTAGTCAAAAACAGTAGAAACTGTATGTGACGTATGGGGGGAGAAAATCATCTGCGCACGCTTCCTTGAGTTTCAGAATCCCTTTCCAACAATTTAATTATTAATAGTTGAAAGATGAAAAAATAATAGTAATAATAATAATAATAGTAATAATAATAATAATAATAATAATAATAATAATAATAATGATAATAATAATAATAATAATAATAATAATAATAATAATAAATTTTAAAAAAGCGAGAGACTAACATTTCAAAAACTAGATATTTTCGTTTCCGAGTTATAGAAAACTTATTTGTAACGGTAAATGAACTGCAGATTTGATTTTTATGTATTGCTAATAAAATAGAAACTCACCCTAAGCTCAACTACCACTACAAGCAAAAGGAAAGCTCAAAAAAACGTGCGCATAGTGAAGCTACATATAGGTCCAGAAGCAAATCAAGGGGCCATCTCAGCATTTGCTCAATGGATCAGGGAAACTGGTCAAAAACCCAATCGAGATGGGGGTCATTGACCCGGAAGCTGAAGTACATTACTTGTATCAGGCATATAGTTTTTAAAAAAATATATACAATACAAATGTAAACTAATTCATTATACTATGTTATTGTTTTGTTTAAGTAAACATTATTTTTCTTTTAGACGATCAGTATAGTCTCTAATTATATAGAAACAGTTCTTTTTCAATATAAAACACTAGTTCGACCCATTTTGGAATATGGCTCCCCAATATGGTCTTCTTATCTTCTAAAAGACAGCCCGAATCAGTACAGCACAGATTTCAGAGGCGTGTACCTACTAAATGAATTGATGTCATTCAACAATCATGACTATGGCCCTTTATTAGAGAAATCCAAATTAAATACCTTTTAGGGCAGACGGACTATTACTGATATATTTCTTTTTAAACTTACCAATAATATTGATGAGAGTAATCTAATTAAAGAAAATGCATTCAATATTGCTTCTCGAACCTTGCGTCAATCTAATATTTTCACCCAAACATTATGAAAACATTCATAGATAATAACGATACAATGCACAGACTCCTTGGAGTGGGGAATGAATTTGGAATGAAAATAGATTATTTTGGCGTCCCACTATCAACTTTCAAAACTGTAGTTAAAATTTAAATGACTAATGCATGTATGGGTAATACATGAATGGGTAAAGCTTGATATAGGCTCTTGGTACAATTTTCCATAGGCCTCAGAAAATAATATACTGTAATTGTTAGGCTTTTTAAAAATTAGAATAACAGTAATTTAGAGGAATACAGATAGCACAATTGATTCGAAATTTACTTT
Source organism: Teleogryllus occipitalis (assembly GCA_011170035.1). Taxonomy (NCBI): domain Eukaryota; kingdom Metazoa; phylum Arthropoda; class Insecta; order Orthoptera; family Gryllidae; genus Teleogryllus; species Teleogryllus occipitalis. The sequence goes on from BLKR01000418.1 coordinate 428,395, forward strand.
GTCTTATGTGACTGAAAGATTTATTTTTGTTTTTAGTTTTTTCGCGCTCTTTACAAACGCGTTACTAATGTAATGTTGTGTATATTGTAATGTTTAAATTATTGAAGTTAATTTTTTAAAACAAAAAATTAATAATTTTGAATATGAGTGAATATGAAACGTATAAAGAAATTTATCAGGAGGTCTTTCGTAGGCACCCCATGTTCCCAGGCACTCAGCACTGTGTCCAATGTGCCAATGTGCCTACTGGTTAATCCGCCCTGGGCAAATATCTTCTCACTACTTTTACTGTGAAAATTGTTATATTCTCGTTGTTTGTACTAGGTATAATGTAATAACTTTTTTGTTATTGTGTCTTACTGTTTTATATTTATTAGTCGTATTTCTCATTTGTGTCTTTTTGTTAAATGTTCATTTCTCATTTATGTTTTACTGTTAACAAATTGGGACATTCTACTTTTAATTCTTCAATATTATGTAATTACGTGCTTATATGTCTTTTTTGGTATTTTGTGTCCTTGTATTTTGCAGCTTTAGTTTTTAACAGCCCAAACTTGTAATTTTTTTCTTTCAATATTGAAAGTTTTTATGGGGCAATTTTCTCTTGTAAGGGTTAAAACCAATTTAAGAACAATAAATAGATAATTTACTAACTACTAAACTATTCTACCTGTATACTTTAACAGAATAAAAATTTCAGAATGTAAAGCTAACAACTAATCTAGTGTACAAGACCAGAATTTCGAATCCCTATTTCCCCAATAAATATTAAATGTCAATCAATGTTCGTGCACGCATTTGAACGAGTAAAAAAACAAAACATATTACCCACAGCTATTATTTTGAATACCCAACGACGTAATATTGTCCTTGATATTTTGTCTGATTAAATTCACTCCAATTCTTCAATTAATTGTTTATATCTCCCCTCGCTGCTATACTATACTTGTTTTTTAACGTAGCATCTGAGGATATTATCTTCAAGATGGAATAAGGCACGACTTTTCGCGTCTTTCTCGGTCCTGCCGCTGGAGTCACTTGATCTGTAGCACTGCTTGATACGGCCACGATCATGCGACATCTTGCGGCAGGACCGAGAAAGATGTAAAAAGTCGTACCATATTCCATCTTGAAGATAATACCCTCAGGCGCTTTGCTACGAAAACGCAAGTAAACGTATCCACAACGCGTTCAGCATACTGCACCCTCTCTGATTTGAACGGAGCTCTCGAACTTCGTTGTGCAAAGCGTTCGAGCTACTTATAATTGTTTAATTTTAAGGAGCAGTACATTTGACACCTTGGAAACCCTCCGGATATCCAATGACGCGTGCTTGATTTCCTGTTTCCGTCTTCTGTGCGTACTCGGCCAGCTCTTCACTTGTAATTATCGGTCGCCCTGCAACCAATGTTTCCATCATGTTCACGCGCATTCTTTATGATTTCAAACATTTTTATTCAATATATTTCTTCCTTTACTTATCACATGTGACACACGACAAAAAATAGATTTGAATTTAAATCATTTCTATGAAGGTATGCGAACAACATTCTCGAACCGAAATGATAGAGAGGACAACCAGTATGTATCATCCAGATACTGGGGAATTCTTGATTACACCTTTGGCTTATCCCCGTCCAAAAAGAGGTGAGTAGTTAAAGCAGTCATGTAATAGAAATATTTTATGAACAGAACGAAATATTGGAAGAATGAGAAATGTTTTGTTTAAGATTCTGTTCCGACAATTCTTCCTGGGTGTCCTCGTATTTGTCAAAGAAAACTAGCAGTGGACGTGAAAGTCCTGATGCAAGGACAACTGGATTGGAGGATTCAGCATAGCAGGAGGTTTTCAAACAAAGTGAAGACATAAGTATGGGATAAGAGTGAAGATTTCAATTTTTGAAGAGCTACTAACAAAGTTCTATGAACTAAATATGGTGAGTGGCGTACTCAAAGAAATGACTATATGATAAATCTATTACTGATGACAGGAATACAAGAACCAAAGAGACACTGCTGCGTTAATGTCAATAAACATCTTCACGTCCGAAATTTGCAAAACGTGGAAGAACCTTTCCCCGCGCGCCGCCCCGCGCCGCCCCGCGCCGCCCCGCGCCGCCCCGCGCCGCCCCGCGCCGCCCCGCGCCGCCCCGCGCCGCCCCGCGCCATGCCGTGGCGAGGCGAGGCCAGTCGTCGCCAGTCGCCCGCCGGACGCAGCCGGGGCCGCACGCGGCCGTTGGTGCTCGTCCTGCGTCAGTGTTTAATGCCCACCTCGAGGCCTTAGAGGAAGACAGTGCAGTGCAGCAGCCAGTGTACACAGTGAGTGCATGTCCACACCACGCCTTCTGGCGCCGTGAAGTTGAGTGGTTGCGAAGCGCCCAGTGACAGTGCAAGTGCCGTCTGCGTGGAGCGGAGGGCCGGCCGCAACGGGAGTGTGCAAGTAGGTGCAGCGCGGCGGCTTGGCCAGCTCCTCCACGCCCCGCCCACACCCCGCCCCCGCCCCCGCCCCCGCTCCGCCCACTCGCCGTTGACCACCGGCTTCAGCCAGTGCATCTCGGGTTTCAAGACGGCTTCGTAACGGAATTTTGCATCATACTTTTGGGGTTTACGTTCAATCCTAGGGTGCGTATGCATAGATCTATAATAATCCCATCTCACCTAACAGAAAACAAGCTGTTACTTTTTGAATCACCTTAAGAGCCTCGTAATCACTCGTAAGAACGAAATCTGGCGGAAAGGCGAAGGAAAAGGAATCTAGGAATCTTCCCGCCTATCACGCAAGTGTTATTCGAAACATTACTTGCAGTACCTCAAGCGCATTTCTCCGTGAAGGAGCTGCTGCAAGTATTTGCTACCCGCTGTTACTTCAAGGAAACGCGAGGCGAATCGAATTACCATAGGTAATTCCATCCTTTCTTTGGAAATTGTCGATAAATATAAAAGGGGCGACGTCACGCGGGCATTTACCTGAAAATTTTTAAAGCACAGGTTGAATATATGAGAATTATTTCACAAATCAAATATGAATTTAATAAACAAGTTAATAGTTTACGCACCATCTAAGTTAATTTGATATGTTTACGAATTTTGAATATCAATTAATTCATACGTCAACCTCTGCTCTCTACGCACAGGACCGCCTACATCGATTAATAGCAAAACAAAATTTAAAAAATTATTGGTGCTATAGAAGGGCACATACATTCTCGTTCTAGTTAGTTTCATCATCTCTTCAGTTGGGCTAGCGTTTCGGTATTGTCCCACACTCTCCCGACCTGTTATTTCTCGGTGCCTAAAAGACACTTTTTCACATTTTCCACATTTTTCTGTCCCTAACAGTAGAATTGAAATATAACAAAAAAACACTATGGAACAATAACAGCTGGTCCTCTATGACTATTTTATTTAAATATTGGGGCCGTATTTGAGAAATTATCATTTGAGTTTTTTTTCCTGAAAAGGTGCGCTTTTGAACACATTTTCACAGAAAATATTCACGTTTTGAACACGTTTTCAGAAACTTCAAAGGAATTATTTGTAGCATTTGTACTCACAATTTTGTAAACTCCCTAGATCGGCTGTGAAATACCAGTAGCCGTCAGCGTCGTTAACAGAGACGGACGGATGGCGTTTTGCCGTAAACCAATTTTTAGCTATCAAAGACACACAAACCGCGAATTCTGTTTTCACGTGTTGGAGGACGTTGTATACACACAGACAAACACACACAAGAATTATCCTCTTTTGCCGAATCAGGGATCTACATTACGATTTTTTTTTGTATTGTAGCTATAATTTCTTTCTCTGAATGATAGAGATTGCATTGAATAAGATGATATGAAGATCATTTTGCTATATTATTTTTTCTTCCAAAGTTATACAAATGTATTTTTAAAATATCTCTCCCACGTCGTTAAAATTTGTATTACCGAGCATTTGTATACATTATTGCATTTGGGAGTACATGCGCTAGCGCTACAAATCATTTATGTTGCTTAAGTTTCTTGAAATCTCAATATATTTCTGAGAAAATGAGCTATGAAAATAACAACTCCAATTTATTCATTGAAAATTCGCATTGAGAACTGTTTTACTCTTCACTAATATTTTTAAAGACATACTATTTCTATTCTACAATTCTTTTAGGGGACCAAAAAATTGAGAAAATTTGAAGAAAAAATAGTAACGGTGCCGATAGGTAACATCTGGGAAGGAGGTGAGGCAATTCCGCAAAGCTAGCCTAGCCTAAAGATATTAGAAAACTAACTATTGCGAGAGAGTTTGTGCCATTCTGTAGCACCACTAGTTTAAATATCTGATTTTAACTTTCTTCTCTTACTTCGTGAAAAGAGAAAGTATTTTAATCGGCGATTTGTCGACAGAAAAACTTATTACTTGGCACTGGTAACAAAAAAATGGTTAAATCTGTTCCTAAATGTAGTAAATCACTTCGTCTAACACGTTGTGGAGACGTAATCCATGTTTTGTGGGTCCTTGATACCGAAAAATCGATTGACTGCAACATGTCTGTCCGTCCGTCTGTCTCTGGTCATCGCTAGCACCTAATCCTTTCAGCTGTTTTTCTGCAAAATTGATATTCTCTGTTCGATTTAAAGGAATTCGAGAGTCACCAAGTTTAAAATGGATATTTTAATTGTTGTGGGTACTTTACAAGAAGCTTCATCAACATTGTCAACATTTTTCTAAAAATGGCTCCAAATTTTTGTATTAAACTTTGTCGTCGGATAGTGTTAAATATGTTTCAAAGAATGGTGCAGGTCAAGGTATCTATGGTGCAAGTCTCATTTTCGTTGAAATCCATGATTTTTCGAAAATCCACAAGTTCAAAATTTTTATCAGCGTCTTCTTACAACTAAAACATTGATGATACAGATTTTTTTCTTGATGAAATTTGTTCCTTGATCTTGAAATAAGGTCAGTACAAAATATGAGTAGTTTTCGTAAAATTTGAGCGAATTTTAAACATTTTTTTTCGACAACTGCTTCAGAATTTTCTTTAAATTTTCTCCTCGTAGGTATTGAAGAACGATAAAAGAAATGTCACTAGTTCCACTTCCAGTAAAATCTCTGCATTTTTGAAAATTTCGAAAATGTTACATTGCAAAAGTGGAAATTTGAATATAGAGATATATGTCTTAAATAAAATGTGCTGTTGGAGTTTTTGCGCAATTTCTGCTTGAAGTTAATACAAGATAAAATTGATATATTCTCAAAAACTGATTTTTTTTTAATTTTCCCCCGAAAGGAACGCTGTAACGAAATGTATGTATATTAATGTAATGTAATGTTGTTAATGAGTTTTGGATCGCTTATGACCATGCAGTTGCATAGCGATCTAAAATAAATAAAAATAAACAAACAAGGGACGCTTAAAATAAATGGCCCAGGTCTCACTGTCGTTGAACTTTCTGAATTTTCGAAATGTGAAGCGAGAAAGTATGTGCTGTCGTAGTGCTACTAGTTTTGTAATGAAGAAGCAATTCGATGGCATTCACTATTATTGTCAACATAGTTTGATTGACACATGACAATAGCGTTAATCAAACACGAGGAAAATCGCAAAAGGATAAAACAAAACGATCTAACACGGAGATGTTCCTTGAGGTGTTTCTCTCCCAAATGCAAAACTAGACAAAGGAATCGTTAGGCATCTCTACATGGGCATAGCCACTGTTGCAATTTTGACCGCCACGCTGTACGTACGTGATACCCCCAATGATGCAGTGTTTCGTCATTTTCTCGTTAGGGTCATTCACAAAGAATAGCGTATCTCTTGCTGAGGCCTCTGCAGTGTTCACTTGGACTCTGGACCTCTCTGGGCGCGAGTGGAAAGCGAGACCTGGCCGTGACGCTAGGTAGCGCGGGGCGGGGCGGGGCGGGGCGGCGTGCCTTTATAGGATGCCGCGCGTGGCGACGCCCACGAGGCCGCCGGCGCGTGGGTGCAGGTGGAGGGGAGGGGGGCGGCATCGCCAGGCCACAGGCTCACTCACCTCCAGAGGCCGAGTGATGAATTGATTACGTCTTGTGTCTGGGCGCGTCCACTGCTATGGCCATTAGTCCTGCATCATGTTCTTGGCTCCTCCCAGATGCAGTGCCGTAGGAGCAATGCCAGATGATGCATGCTGCTCGGAGGGACGGCACGTCGAAGACGTCGGTGAAATTCACAACGTACATTTATTCACAATTCAAATTTATAATTATTCTAATTAATGTAGCCGAAGTAGATAGAATTCTGATATGGGGAGTTACTAACATCTCCTGGCCTAATGCTGCTTTCGGCAGGCTATGCCTTACATTTATAAACCACTTGTTTGTCACAGTTTCGACGTGGAATATGAGTGGGTGGAAATAAATGTTTGAAATGTACAGTGTCACAAGAATCAAAATTTCCGTTGACCGGGTCATTTTCCACGATCAGAAAACACTACACTGAAACTTAAGTTATCGAAATGAAATATATAATTGACCTTCCAGTGTCATCGAAATCAAATATAACGTTGTCTTGGCGATTTTTCACGATCTGGATCAGGAATTCTTGACTGGGACATATATAAATTTATTTATTTAGGAATTTTAGACCATCATTTATATAGGAACAATGTAGCTAGTGGGATTGTTACGTATCTCCCGCTCGTGTTAGGCATGCTTTATCCCGAGAGGTGGTGGTGTTCCTCCTCCACCTGGCAACACGCCAACTAGCGACAGATTTCCCCCTCCAGGTGTTATCCCTGGAGCGGCTCCACCTCATACGGGACGAGCACTCGCACTGATTACTCTGACGGTGTGCATGGTAGTCAGGCAAATGTTGAAGGGGAGAGTGGAGGAAAAGAAAGAAAAACGAAAGATCGCGCATCGTCTAATGACTCGACATTTGCTACCAATCAGAGCAGCCTGCAGAATCTAGAATTCTCCTCAAGATAGCGACTGAATTTGACGTAGCTCTGTCGAAAATTCGAGTCCGTCAGAACTTAAGGCCTCGACCTCCCGGTCAGAATGCTGCAGTGGCAACAGTTGTTGCACTCAGCTAACTCAGCCGGATACTTCCGAAGACCTCCACCCCCTACCCTAAGAGCTTCCCTTGATGTCCAAAAGTATTCGTATGTTCGTCAATAAACGCTTAGAGCCCATATTAAAACATCCAATCCCACTTATGTTCTAGATGATATGAGGCGCTCAGTGCCCAAATGGCCTAACCCTCGCACTCTTCGTTTTGCAGGCTTAAATGGTAACGGATGCGAGTGTGTGCAAAACGACCTAACCTTAACTGAGCCTTCTGGCGATAGATGTCGCAGTAGTTTGTTTTGGTATTCTGTTTAGAACACGCTCTCTGCGAGTCAGATCGGCTTAACGCAATTGTACTCGACTCACACACCCCTGCCGCTTTTTGTTAATCCACGGAGAAAGGCTGATAATTGGTGTGAGACAGATCGTATATTTCTCATCTCTGGTCATTCTTTCTGCCCTGTGATCAAGATGTCGGCCTAATTGAAAATACAAAAACGATATCATAAAAACATTTTGTTCCCGATGATTGGGTTGAGGTTATCGAGTGTGCTAGAAAGAAAAAACTCTTGTAAATTGTAAATACAAGAACTGAAGACTTTAAGTCAACTGCTGAGTTAGAAAAACGTATATCATCAGTTGAAAATAATCACTTTAAACTCTCTTTTATAAACTCTCTGTAATGAGACCTAAGAACCCTCAACTCAAATACGTAGCCAGTGTAAATTGATGGTAAAAAACTGCTGGCTTATCTGCACTTTTCCTATTCTAACAGTTCTTTTATCTCATTTACGCATTCACAGTTGTGTCTCCTAAAAATAATCAACTCAAACAAATGGGATTCACATGTAAAACTCTGCTGGTGCCTCTGCCTATTCCAGCATTTTCTTTTACCTCTTTTGTAGCTTTTCCTGAAATGGAACATAAAACACTCAACTCTATCAAAAAGATTTCCAGTGGAAATCCGACGTAAAAGGCAGGTAGTATGGCCTTTACCACAAGGCTATTCCAGGAGTTCGTTTTACCTCTTTTATAGCTTTCTCTGTCATTGCATTAAAAACACTGATCAAAAAATGTTTTCAGAGTAAATTCAATGTAAATGTCTAGTGTCGCCACTGTTTTCTGTTAATTACAACAGTTTTACCTCTTTTATAACTTTTCCTGAAATGGCACCTAAAAACATTCACCTCACAGAAAACTTTGTCGTTAAAGATCGCTGTAGCCTTTCCCCTCTCCCTATTCCAACAGATCCTTTGACCTCTTTTATAGCCTTCTCTGTTATGACATCTAAAAGCGCACTACTAGAACAAGTTTTAAGGCGCAAATCCGACGTAAAAAACTGCTTGGGAATATGCCGTCAGCTTATCCCAACAGTCTCTTTTGCCTCTTTTATAATTTTCTTAGTAAATGTTCTTAAAAACCTCCACCTGAAACAAAAAGGTTTCCAGTGTAAATTAAGTAACGTAAGACTTCTGTCGCCTTTTGCCTCTGCCTATTCCAGCAGATCCTTTACCTCTTTTGTGGCTCTCCTTGTCATAGCCCTTAAAAATGCTCAACTCAAAACGTTTTAAGGCGCAAATCCACGGTAAAAATTAGCTTGCGGATTGGGAATCTGCCTATTCCAACATTTCATATTACCTCATTTATATCATTCTCTAAAAGGCACCTAAAAAGACTATTTAAAAAAGTTTCAAAATGCAAATCCGACGTAAAAGTATTCTTGCGCACCTGCAATCTGCCTTTTCCAACAGTCCTTTTTACCTCTTTTGTAGCCTTCTCTGACATGGCAACTAAAATGTCTCAACTGAAACGGTTTATTTATTTTATTTATTTTTTATTTATTTATTTTACGTCAAAAAACAGTTAAAAAACTGCGTATCCAATGTAATCTGCGTTTCCAATGTAAATTCGACAGAATATATTGCTGTCGCCTCTCCCGTCTACTTATTCCACATTTTCTTTAAGCCCTTTTACAGATTACCCAGTAATGGCACCTAAAACACTCAACTCAAAAAGAATTCCAGGGTAAATCCGACCTAAAAGACAGGTGTATCCTCTGCCATATTTCTATTCCAAGTATTTCTTATACCTCTTTTACAGCTTTCTTTGTTACAGCATCCAAAAATCCACAACACACAAAAATGTTTCCACTGTCTATTCGACATAAAGACTGGTGTCGTCTCTGCCTTATGTCTGTTCCAACAGATCCATTTACTTCTTTTATAGCTTTCTCGACCATGGCACTTAAAAACCATCCCTTCAACAAAAAAATTTAAGTGTAAATCAGACTAAAATACTGCTTGCAAACCTGTCTTCTGCCTATTCCAACATTTCCTTTTACGTCTTTTATAGCCTTCTCTGTCATAAAATACCCTCCACTCAAACAAATTTATTAAAGGCAAATCCTATGTAAAAGACTGTGCGTGAGCTCTGCCTAAACAAGCTGTCCCTCTTTACCTCTTCTATAGCCTTCTCTACCTTAAAACCTTCTACTCAAAAAGTTTTAAAGGGCAAATCTGACATAAAAGTCTTCTTTCTTTCTCTGCCCCTAGCCTCTTATCAACATTTTCTTTTACTTTTATAGCATTCTCTGTCGATACAACTAAAAACCTACAGTGATAAAATTATATTAAAATAAAACGCGGTGCACTAAGATACAAATCAATAATTCTACCGTCTTTGATCACGCTTACCACATATGGTGCCATTACCCTTTTTAAGAAAATACAATAATAGAAAATAAATTTCTACGCAGAATTATCGCATTGGTTTATTCAAATTGATAGATTGAACCTCTTGACCAACATAAGTGAAAACTCTAACCAAAAACCATTTTTCTCCAATCTCACATCTTCACTTTGCACAAATACATTTATACCTCAACTGAATTTAAAGGATTTAAAACGTAAACGACTGGTGTCGCCTATGTTTTATGGCTACTCCAACAGTTCAATGTACTTTTTTTTATAACTTCTCCGGTAGCTGCACATAAAAACCCTTACTTGAAACAAAACTTTTCAAGAGTAAATTCGACGTAAAAGAGCCTTTCCCCTCTGCCTATTACAACAGATCATTTTAGCTCTTTTATATCCTTCTGTGACATGGCATGTAAAATCCATATTATCAAACAAAAGGTTGTAAAGTTCGAATCCGACATAAAAGACTGCAAGCGCATCAGGCCTACACCTATACAAAAGCTATTATTACCTCTATTATAGCTTTCTCTGGCGTGGCATCTAAATACCCTCTACTGAATGAAAAAGTGCAAATCCGACGTAAATGACTCCTGCCGCCTCTGCCCTCTGACTATGCCAACAGTTCTTACAGCCTTACTGACGTTGCGGATTGGAAATAGATTTGGAATTTTGGATTGGATTTTCAAAATTGGACACTTTACTTGGACTTTTAAAAACTTCTAATCTATATAATAAATCTCATTCACGTACTACGTACTAAGTAGTATAGAGAATGTTGCTGCAGCGAAAAGCTTATTTTTCGGCAAGAAAATTCGTATAATATATCTCCAATACTCCAAAAGAGGATAAATATTCTTCCTATATGTAGCATCTCCTTCCTATAACAGGTTGTTTGGTAGTTTCTTCATCTAACACGTGCAGCCCAAATCCACATTTGTGGATCGTTAATACCGAAAAATTGGCTTGCGGTAAAAGTGCGGTCCGTCCATCTGTGCGTCCGTGCGAGACCAACGCTAGTCGGTAAACCAAAAGCAAGATTTTCATCAAAACTCATATTCTCTGATCGATCTAATACCGCGACCCCTTGAATTTAAAACTCATATTTTGATTTTGGGGGGTTACTTTACATGAAGCCTAAATGACAATTTTTTTCTTAAAAATAGCTCTAAGCTGTTGCGGTAATTTTTGTATAGTATAGAAGACGGTACTCATATAAAACTGCCTCAGATTTTGTTAAAGTTTAAATTTTTTACTTTCTCGCATTACGAATTCTTCATAAGACGAGAAAGTTATATAATAGTGCGCCGGAAAACGGCGAATTTTCGCCATAAAAACTCTTATAACTGGGCTCTGGTAACGAAAACGTGGCTAAATCCTGATGATAAATTTAGAAAAATCTAGTCGTGCTATTGAATGGCACAGACTTTCTCGCACTTGTTAGTTTTCTAAACTCCTTAATCTCGACTTGCGTTTGGGTTATGCCTTATTCCTTTCCCACCTGTCATCTTTTGCCGCCCGAAGGACATTTTTTCACATTTTCTCTTTTTTTGGCTGCCAAATGCTAGAACTGAAACCACCATATACCTATTACTGTTATAAAATTGTAAATCCCATGTCCCACTGAGATGGTTCGCTGGTTTGAGCCTTGGTCGGGGATTATTATTTATCACAATTCTTTGTTCCCGCAGAAAATAATTGATAATTTCAGAAACGTTATTGAAAATCATTCAAAGCAATTCTAATCACAAAAACAAGAAATCAAGATAAATTAATTGTGCTAAACAGCATAAAACTTTCTCACAACATTGCTAACTTTTCCGTTATATTATATTGCTATATGAACAAGCAAACGTGTTTTTAATCAGCAAAAAATATTTTCCGCGCCGGCAAGCATACAAGGCAAGTTTGTTTTGTTCCTTTCTCACGAAATCCTCAACAAAATACAATGGTCCAGTGCCAAGGAGAGATATCACACTCCATTTCATACGTTTACCGGAGTATTAAAGTTTCTTTAACACGCTCAGACCTAAACTGCTCTGTGGATAGTCTCCATATTTGCTGCTGACTATCATGCATAATTTCCACCATCGATTCATCTAAGAAGCAAACTAGCAACAAGGAAATTAAGAAAAAAAATAATTTAAAAATCATTAATTGAAAATATTTTTAAATTTTGATAAAGCCTGCAACAAAGGGTGCTCAATGAACATAATTGATTCGTAAATCATAAGAACAAATAATCTTACTATGACCAATCACTTGCAGTCCAATTTGTACCCCAAGATAAATGCATTCTCATAAAGACTGGGTTTAACTTTGGCATTTTTATTGGTCGGTGGCATCGTAAACCATATCCATGAAGTCGCCTACGAACTGTCGTTGTGCTTAAATTACAATCTGTATTACTTAAAAGACCATGAATGTTCTGAATAGTAGCCCTTCGGTTACACCAAGTAATTTTTTTCAACCATTGCCTTGGCGTGGTCTTTCTCAGCTCCCTAAAGTTTTGTCGCTTTGTTGGTGTAAGTGGTTTTATTTATTTATATATTTTACGACAAAAACAGTTAAAACTGTGTATGACGTGCTATGGGGAGAAGTGAATTCTGTGCACGTTTTCAAAATTCTGTGATCCCTACACTACGTCATATACTACTTGAATTTTGAAATAATTAATTAAAAAAAACACTCCGATGTAATAAAATCTATTTTCAAGGATAATCAGCTATAAATTTTGGACTCTTATCCATTATGGCCTTTGTCAAGGAATAATACTTCCTGCCGCGACAACATGGAAACGATAATTTGAATAACTATATTTCCCACTAAATTCTAGAAGTCGTGCACAGATAATGAAGTTACATTTATGTCCAGAGGCGAAACAAGGGGCCATCTCAGCATTTGATCAATGGATCAGGTTCACCTAATTCTACCTTTCCTTTAATTATTTCAACACTTTGTGGCTTCTGGCTATTTCATACGCTCTCATATTCGAAAACTTCAATAAAACCTGAAATTCCCTTTTTTGCTACGACTCAGGCCTCCTCTTTTACCATTGCTATTGTTTCTTTATTAATCACAAATGTTAAACTCAATTGATACAATATTCACTCGAAAAACTCTGAGAATTGCTAATTTAATTAAGTTCAACAAAACAACTTCCTTTCTCAAGAGTGTGAGTTATCAAAGGGCAAAACAAAACACACTCACTACGAATGACAGCACTTACATCACATACCGGGAAAAACTCTGACTTCTAAGTTATCTGGTGCTGGTGAACTGAATTTCGGCCTTATACAAGACAAAGGAAGAGCCATACATTCATTTCCACTCAGACAAATAAACGAGTGAGTATAAAGTTGCTAAAAAATTCAGAAATGGGATCAAAAATAGATATTTCTAATTCATGTCCAGTGACTGTAGTCATTTGTTGGAGCGAAAATTGCTCGTTCACATAGCCAATTTGAAGTCTGAATATTTATTTCAACATTAGGAAAAACATTTTTAATCAGATCGTCCACACTTTTGATAATTGTAGAAAAATCATGAACAAATGATATTCTGCCTTCACCCTCTACATCACATTTTCCTTTTCCAATATTTTATAAATGAACCTCATTATGAATGTGTACACCCATGTTTTACTGTAATTGCAATATTTTGACATATTTCAAGAGAGAAGATTTCTTTTACAAGTATTTATGTACTTTGGCAACAAATAATAGCTGATGCTTCTATCAAAATGTGAAAACATCTTAGTTTAGAACAACGTGAACAGAGAAGTGGCTTCATTTATGCTTTGTTTACAAATAATAGTTAACCCTTCTATCGAAATTATTATTATTTTGTCAATAACGGTGCACTAAAAGTGAATGTCACACCCACTCGGGAGATATTATGAGCTAAATAAACGCATATTTTTATATTCTTTGTATCCGTGAATACAAGCAAAAAAATAGTGATGCAAAAGCCGCACGTACTTTCTCAGCTTTAGAAATGGTTATATATAGAGACAGAATTTCCATGCAATTGCATGTTTTGATTTAAGCTTCGTAGAGATTTCAAACTTTGTAAATACACGTTTCATTAAAATCTCGTTTAAAAAGTATACTTTTTCCGTGCATGTTTGCATGTTTTGGTAGTTTTCCGGAGAAATACATGCATAATGCTTGTTTGGACGTTTTTAAACTAATATTACATATTTAGACTTTTATCTAGCATATTAAATACTTATTTATTATTTATGTGCATAATTTGTGAATATTAAAACTGACGCATATTTTGTATAAATAGTATATTGATCTTAGACCCTGGGAGCACGCAGTTGTCTTTGGTTCTTATTGTTATACTACACATTTTAACCTTCCGGTACACTACTTGGATTTGGACGCGAGTACACGTGTGGGGAGAAATGAATTATCAACATCGATGCATCAAGAAATGAATTATCAACGCCACATGATACGTCGCAAAGGATACGGAAGATACACGAAGCTAAAACTCAATATCCTTTGATAACTGACCATGGGAGAAGAAAATAATCAAGAGCAGACTCTCATTCTTCTTGCGTGCAACAAGTTTCTTAATTGTGACCAGTATAAAATGGCTTCATCAAAGGCTTCGTGTGCAACACTTCTCAAACAAAGGATTGGAAACAACGATTGTGTGGAGGACGGATGAAAATGTAATTTATTGCAATTGGTGTAATAAAGTAAGTAGGCTACATTGTTAAACTTTTTCAATTAAATATCTACTGGTGCTGTTTTCCTAGTCGAAATGTTCGGTGCTGAAGTCTAATGTTGCTGCAGAAATTATATATTTTGAAACACTGAACATCAGAAAATGATAAAAGAATGTCAATGAAATAGATATGAAACGAAAAACAAAACTTTAGTTTGTATCGAAGGGAGAATAATTATTTTCGGCATTACTATTAATCATTTTTTAGCAATTTTGAGATTTTTTCTGAGGTTCAAGAAATTGTTTTGTAGAAACTGTTTGGCGCATTGGTTTTAAATAATTATTGCATGTGGTAGCATGCATATTCTTTCCAAACATTTTTCTCGAGTTTCAGCATTTTACCTCTTATTTTGAATGTTATTGAAAAAACTTTAAATCGTGGAGTATCTCATATTTTTTCTTTTAATTTCGTTTAAAATACTAATAGCTTTGCTTTTTCTGAAAGAATATTTTTATCAACAAGAGAATGTACGAAAAAACAAGCATGTACTAAATCTGATTTCTACTACCAACTCTCAAATCCGAGCCTATATAATTTCTGCCAGATAGTTTAACTTAAATATTTAACTAAATACATTTTACTAAAGTACGCTCATCTTAAATTAAATCTGACATTAATTTGCGCAAAAATGTGAGTAAAATGTGTTTCAAAACGTAATTTGTAGCAAAATTCTAATATTCTTAAGAAATATGTAGTCCTATATAATTTGATTTTTTTATGCAGATTAAATGTTCTAAACAGTTTCAAGTGAGCAAGCACCTTGCATCTACTTCTCATAGTGCCAAAGCTAGAGAAAGGAAAGAAACGAAACTATGTCACACTTAGTGCAAATTTTTGTTACTGAGGCAACCTTGAAGCCTGTGACAAATTCATTTAATGGAATTGTGTGATGCTTTAGTAGAAACAAATATACCGTTCGAAAAAGTAGCAAATCCGACGAAGGATAAATATACAAGGCAGGACATCTCGGATCCATACACATGAAGAAACAATATCTTTCTTATTAGAGGAAGACCTACTGATTCTAATTTCTGAAGAGAAATTAGAATCAGTAGGTCTTCCTCTTGCGGAGACATTAAAAAAAGTTGAAGACATTTAAGTGTCTACAATTATTATTTGGAGATTTGGGTGAGACTGCTAAGAAGAAATCACATAAAGTATTAAATACAAATTCTGACTTGAAATTTCTCCAAATAAAAAAGAAATTGTGATGAAAAATCACAAAATACAAAATTTGACGTTACATTGGCTTAGATGTCTTTGAATTATGCTCCAATTACGTCTTGTGACGTAAAAAGATTATTTTCTGCATTCAAAAACATTTTTTTCTGACAAAAGAAAGAATTTGACCCAGAACAGTTTAGAAAATTTGTTTATTATTTACTTTTACAAAAGGCAATATAACTAAAAAGTAAGTAAAGTAAAATTTGATTGTGCATGTTTTGCCCATTTTTACCCTGCATCTTGCATATTTGGCTATTTGATAGTGCATGTTTGCATCTATTTTTGCATTTGATAGTGCATGGAAATCCTGTTTCTAGTTTTATAATAATATTTATACCACAATTTATCTCCCCATTAATACATCTGTCATATTTTTTTGTAAAACTCATTACAATTCGTAGAACGTTTGGTGCGATAATTAAATATTTTCAAGCAAAAAATTTTATTCAAAACTTTAAATGAAAATATATTTCTGGTATTGAATTCATTGTATAACATTTGTAGTATATTCAGGAACACATCCGATGCGTTTTTAGCTTTACAATATTCTGCATAAGCAGAATACGAAAAAAAAATTAAAAAAATAAAAGTTAATAAATAATACGATCCATCAGCGGCAGCGACGGCGGCGCCTTACGTTTAATGTAACGTCACCACCTGGCGGCCAGACCTTCGAACTTCCTTAGAGGGTGTCGGAGGCTGACGGCCACATGGGAACGAACAAAGGCGGCGAGTTACAAAGCCCAACTGAAGGGCGAGCTGTGACCTCCCATGATGCAAGGCGAGCAGGGTTGTGGAGACTGACCCCCTGGTGAGCAGAGCATGTGGTAGTCGAAATAGCCACCCGCACCTCTCAGAGTTGCTAGGGGTGGGGGGAGTGATCACGTGACCACCAAATAAGTTAGCGGAGAGGAGAAGATGAGTTCATTTAGAGAGTGCCTCTGCAGCCCCGGGAAGCGGATGTGTATTCCTTGTGACACTGCGAGTACGTAGCACTGGGTGTCTGGGCACTGGCGCGGTAAAGCGTCTGGGTGGAGGATACATTAGTCAGGGGACGAGGAGCAGTGTGCGTGGGAGTCACGGAGGTAGATTGCAAACGTAACCCAGAGCTCTACATAATGTACATCTTGTAACTAAACAGATTGGTAAATAGAGCTCGTGTCTGTTTGTCATTTCGTTACCACGACGCCACATTTATGCGCATTATTGCCAGTGCGGCTTCTAAGCACGAATGGACCGTTGGCATGTAGATTTTTCAACGCAATAACACTGAAAATGTTGGCAAAATATCCAAATAGATCGAAAAATATATAATAGTAATTGCTACACACTAGAGTATTGTAATATTCTCCAAATATGCTTGTTTTAACACGAATTACACGTTACTCCTTGTTTGAACATATACTAAATGCTCCACACGTTTTCACACATAAGAAAATTTCCTCTAAATCTATTTACTAATCGAAGAACAAACGTTTCGTTTCCATATACATTCAAAATTCAACATTAAATGGATTACGTAGGGACACCAGAATTTACGAAAACGTTAACACAATACGTTACTTTCCATATTACGTCACCCAGTTTTGTTCTTGACGTTAAATAAAAAATATAAACAAATAAATAAAACAAAGCCTCATAATTCTTGCATGTCAGTGTTAAACAAAGAGAAGAATTCAAAGAATTTCATTATATATTGTTGCCGTTCAACAATGAACTTCTAAAATTCACATCGCTGCATTGTTTCCTAAGGCAGCGTAGACAGTAATATGAAAATGTTCGTAAAAATTAATGGTGCTCATTTTTTTCAATTTTTACTTACGTGGTAGAGAGAAATTTATAGAATGTTGCTCGAAAAACGCGAATTTTCTGCAGAAAAAACTTATGACAGGGCCCTTGCAACAAAACAATGGATAAACCCAGATGCTAAAATTACAAAA
The DNA here is from genome assembly GCA_011170035.1 of Teleogryllus occipitalis. NCBI lineage: Eukaryota > Metazoa > Arthropoda > Insecta > Orthoptera > Gryllidae > Teleogryllus > Teleogryllus occipitalis. Next base: position 446,016 of record BLKR01000418.1, read on the forward strand.
AATCCTCTTACATGTGGTATAGTCAGAATCCATGTTTTGTGGATCCGAAAAATAGATTGACGGCAAAACGTCTGTCCCTCCGTCTGTGAACAACGCTAGCGGCTAAAACGTTCAACCTATTTTCTCGAAAATTGATATTCCCCAATCGATCTGGCTGATGTCACAGCCCCTTGAATTTGAAACTTATATTTTAATTTTAGGAGGTACTTTACATGCAGCCCCTTGGTCATTTATAAAAAATGGCTTCGTGGGCAAATTAATGGTGATGCCAGGCAGTTGGATGTTCTCTAAGTTAGAATTTATATATTATTGCATATTTTGTTCCTTCCATTCGAGCGTTTGTTGAACATTTACAAATTAAGCTTTTAGAAATAATTTAAAACCTATTTGAAATATATGAAATAAAATAGCTAGCCTTTAGGGAAGGTGGCACCCGGCTGGGGCGGTGCCCCTGTTGGATGATACCTCGTTGAGGGAGAAGTCCCCGGAATCCGACATAGGTCGGTACCGGATCTGGCCAGCTAGCAGGTGAAGATCACTGCCACCTCCCGCGATGAAAACATTACTTCTTTTCTCCAGTTTTCTCAGTTGAAATATCCTTAGCGCTAAGGATCTTTAAGCTCAACCTTCTGGATGTTATAGAGAAACACTGTAGTAAAAGTACTGCTTTGCAGATCAACGCTTTCTCAAGAAAATGACAAGTAACATTTGTTCATCTAATTGACAAGAAGAATGTGAGTCTGCGTATTTTACGAGGGCTGGGAAAAATCTTCCAGACACTGCGGGGTCCGCACTCCGCAGCATGTGGGATTCAGAGCTAGCCTACGCCCACCCACTTAAACCCCCTCTCATTCCTCGAATGACGTTTCCGCGGAACCGCCGTCAGGCATTGCGTCACGCGAAGGGCAGATCGGTTTATCGCTCAGTACCCACATATATCACGAGATACTCCTTCGCCGAAGATTCTTCAAAACCTTGGCACAGGTGGCTACCGCTCTCCAGTTCTCTTGGACACCATCATCCAGCATCCAGTCACTACCTGTAGAAGTCGGTAGAGTTCCTCCCTCTCCCCTACGAAACATGGACAATGAAAAATCACGTGCTTTACATCTTCAACCAATGGGAAACAGGTTGAGCATGAGGAGTCATCGTCTATCCGGAAACTGAGTTGGTATGCGCGGTACCACCCATGATGGGTCAAATAATGATGCACTTCGTGAGCGTCCATCTTCCAGTGAATGATAGAACCCATCGCCGTTGCCTCTGAGCCGTTGTCACCCCCTGTCTTCGCTCATGATGATGCTTCTATTCGTGTCCCCTCTCGCTTACGTCTGAGAAACTCGGTTTTCTTGTGCAATGAGATCTGAAGGGGGCATGTGGGCTATCACACACAGCGTCATACGATACCATGGCCAACTTCAAGGCGGACCTGTACACTGACTTCGCGGGCGCACGACTGGTTACCAATGGCACAACCCCAATGGGGACAATGCTAGTCAGAATTGACAGTGCTAGACAGAAACCTCCTACGTTAGGCAGAATTCATGCCAAGGCCGAGGCCATGCGAGACGCTTTCTCGCTGACTGTGCGTAAGTGCTCATCGATGCGCAATCTCGCGTCAATCTGGACTCCTAAATATCGTAGAGACCGCTAGGAAGCTGTTTTATAAGTTCTTTCTTTGAGAGTAATACCCTCTCACTTTTCTTCCTGTCACCAGAACAGCTTCCTTTTTATGCTCGGCCCTACCGACGTAAGACACCGCCGGATCGCATCCACTGCCTCGTTGGCAACCTGCGTGACCTCTTCAGTATATTTGCCGACGACTACCATCGCAACATATTCACCAAATCCAATAGCCAAAGCTCCTTTAGGCAACTGGAGCTTCAAAACAGTGCCATACATAATATTTCACAACAGCGAATCAAGTACCGAGCTTTGTAGAACACCGCCCCAAATAACATAGGTCTTCAGTTTCCGTTTCAGATCCGAATCAAATAGCAGGATCCTCTCCGCAAATTAACTTCTGACAATGTCCTCTATGTACTTGGGAACTCCCAGTTTTCCAACGCAATAAGAATGGAACTCCACCTTGCAGTATTAAATGGGTTTCTGACATCGCGGCAGTAGCACAATACTTCGCGCCGCTTCTTCGTTTGTCCTCAATAGCGTTACACGCGTTGTCGATGATGACCCAAATTGCATCCACATATCTCGTCGTCCTGAAGACGTAGTGATTATTATCAGACAGCCAATGTGGTCCAGCGTAGGCTTCAATCCGATTGCAGATGATCCACTTTAACACCTTACCTACTGTATCCAGTATGCATATTGGTCGACATGGCGACGGGTAGGTGACTTATCGCCCTTCGGAAGGAGGACCAGCCGTTGTTGCTTCCAGGCGTCGGGATAGACAGTTCGGCTAAGGAGATTGTGTTTGCTCCAGGGGATAAAGAGCTCTTCGCATCCGGAGAAAACTTATTTTCGACGCGTCGAAAAGAACACGTGGAACCTTGAAATGCCAGCGACTGGTGAACGACTTGGTCTTTAGTGTTCTCTGTTTGGAAGGGGGACTCATCTCCCATTTTTTCTTTTTATTATCCTTTCGTTATATTTCTCTTTTACTAGTAAAATAAGTCATTCAGTGAAATAAGTCAGTAATACGTCAATACGTGTAATAGAAAAGGGGATCTACCTGGAGAGGTAGCTCAGGGCATCAACTGATGTCACTGCAGTATCTCTGACCTGGAGGTCCTGAGGTTCGAGTCCCGACGGGGGCAGGGTTTTCGACACTGGCCAAATAGCTAGGTCAAGTTGTGTCGCTGTCTGCAGGAGAATTCTAAGAACCGGCTACTGCTCTGATCGGTATTTTTCTGTGGTTTCTCCGATCAATACCAGGCGAATGCCGGAGCAATACCCTACCAAAAGGGCCACGGACCGCGCGTGATCTTTCCTTTGCATTCCTTGTCCTATCCTCACCCATTACACACACCTACATGTACTTGACCACCACACATACCGGGAGACCGTTCGGGAGCTTAGAGTTTGTCCCAGCAGCGGTGGTGCTGTTGCTAAGCTGCTGTTAGCACCACTACTCGTGCAGAATGCTTTCAATTCTGCTAAATGGACGGATATCCTGATGGCTATAGAGAAGAAGTTCAAGGTACCACCCTACATTCTGCGAATTCTCAGAGACTACTTGAAAGAGAGGAAACTAGTCTATAACATCGCAGACGACCCCCACAACAGAGACGTTGCTGCGGCAGCAGCACAAGGGCCGATCCTGAGTCCAGACCTATGGAACGTTTCCTATGACGACATACTTCAGATAGAAATGCCTGAAGAAACTGACCTGTTAGGATACGACAATGTAGCCATCATCCAGGCACGCACGATGACAGAACCTCAGTGGAAGCTTAACCAGGCGATGAGACGAGTTACAAAATGGATAGTGGATCACGGGCTTGGCCTTGCTACGGATAAGACTGAACTCCTTTTGACCAGAAAGCAGATCCCAACGCTGATACCCATGTTTGTTGATACTGAGGTTATCCGAACGAATCCTTCCGTGAAATATCTTTGACACTAAACTCACCTTCGGCGGACATATAAAACGGGCAGCGGGTAAGGCTTCGCAAGCGACTGTACGCTGATGGCTGCAAGATGGGAGCAAGCTGATGGCTAACGTCAGAGGACCGAGACCGATTAAGCGGCGTCTACTCATCTCCGTGGCGCACTCCATTATGCTGTATGGATCTGTGATGTGGAGAGACACAGTCGCAAGGGAACACCACAGGCAACGCTTGAGCGGGGGCGAGTGCGGCATAGAGGAAAGGAGCACTGAGAATTGCCAGCTCCACCAGACGAAGACTGAATTGGGAAGCAGACGAGCCCATAGAGAAGCCAGAGCCCTCACAATGGAGCACTGGCAGAACACCAGGAAGAACGAAAGCAGAGGAAGATGGACAGCCAGGCTCATCCCGCAGATATCCCCCTGGATCGAACGTAAGCACTGGGAAGTCTCCTTCCATCGAACACAATTCCTCTCCAGTCACGGATATTTCCGCAAACAGCTCCACCGGATGAAGAAAGTAGAAATTGGGGAATGCTACACGCAGATGACCCTGAGCCATACGATGATTCTTTGTGTGCGAGAGATGGGCAGCCGACAGAAGATAACTAGAAGAACAGGTTGGAACTATAAACCCTAATTACATCATTGAGATTATGATTATCAGCGAAGATAGTTGGAGTGAGATATCTACGTAGAAAAGGTACTCCGCACCAAGAAACTAGAGGAAATACCAGGCCAATAACAACTTAATGGGTAGAAAGAAGAGACAATCCCGAGACAAGCCCCCGATAACAAACGACAAGACGCCATTCCGAAGTAATGCGAAAGAGGTCCCGGAATGGTTCCCCCGCCTAAGGAAGAATGGGTTCGTGGATTTAGAGGGTGGAAGTCTCACACTACTCGGAAGTGCGCACCCTCCTGAGTGTATATTACTATTTACGAGGTGCAGTGTTGTTATGGAGCGGAGTAAAAGGAATGTGGCAGAAAGACATCACAGTTAAATGTTATGCAGTGCAGTGAGGTGAGGTAGACTGACGGCTTTCGCGGTGAAATTATGTATTACTTATTATTGGTTTTAATTAACTACTCTTTTGTAATGTATTGTTAGTCGTGATTAATGCATATAATGTTAAGATATTCTGCCACCAAGTTACCATACGTAATTGCAGAATTAATAATAAATAAAATCTAAACTAATGTTTTGAAAGTAGCACAGTTTGGAAATACAGTAGAGAAGAATAGGAAGTGAAGAAAAATTGTGTTCAATGAGCTGCCTTTAGGGAAAGCTTAAGCTTGGAGCTTTTAATTTGAAGGGCCAAAGAATTTAAAAGAGACATCAAAATGTAATTGAATTCAATCTGTGAAAATGTATAATAAATAGTTAATTTAAGTATTCCTAATCAAATCATTTCCACGACTACGAATTAGTTCAATTTTAAATTTTCATTTAAGTTGAATTGTTAAAAAGTATTTGATTACAAACTGATATAAGACCAAGCGCGGCTCGCCATTAAAGATTGTAAGGCGGAGCCTCTCCTATAGATTTTGCCTTCCCAAAAAATTTATATTTATAAATTAATTTATTTAGCAATAATGGCTTTCTGAGTTAAATAACAATCATATAAAACATTTTCTTTGTCGTTTCGTTAAGATCCGTCCGTAACGCATTTGAAGCTGTTAACCGGGAAGAGAAACGCGTTAGGCTCCCACTTAATTCCCCCATAAGCCCTGTTTAAAACGAGGAGGCGTGAGTCATGCATTCACTGCAGAGGCTTACGGGCGGACGAAGGCTGAGGCCAGGCAGCCATCAAGGGTGGGGCCTAGGGTCTGAAGGGTGTGCTCACCAGATAGCGTTACTATGCAGCTCAGCGAGTAGAATTGTGCATCAACTAGTTTTCCCAATATGCGGTAGGAGCGCTACTTTATTTATTTACGTCAAAAAAGTTAAAAACTGTGTATGACATGCTATGAGAAGTCAATATTGTGGGAGTTTTCAAAATTCTGTGATCCCTACACTAAGCCATATACTACTTGAATTTTGAAAAAAAGAAAAAAAAAAAGCTCCGATGTAATAAAATCTATTTCCAAGGATAAATCAGCAATAAATTTTGGGCTCTTATCCAGCATGTCCGTCAAGGAATACTTCCTGCCGCGACAACATGGAAACGATAATTTGAATAACTATATTTCCCACTGAATTCTAGAAGACGTGCACAGATAATGAAGTTACATTTATGTCCAGAAGCGAAACAAGGGGCCATCTCAGCATTTGCTCAACGGATCAGGGAAACTGGACGAAAAACCTCATCGAGCTGGGCTGAATGGGATGGGGAGATCGGGAGAAAACCTGATCGCTACTCCCTTATCGGAAGAGATTATGTATAGAAATACACTGCTTGCAATACAATACAATACAATAGAGTGCAATGTAATACATTAGCAGCATTCCCCAATTAAAAAACTATGAGCCGCAACTGTACAGGACTAACAAACATACAATTAAACTTTTGACATTTTATTTAAAAATTATTTTGTAACCTACTGTTTGTTAGCATAAATAATAAACCATTCAACAACTTCATTGTGGAACACCACTGCATGAAAATTATTTACTTCAGTATCAACTTTTGCAACAAAAATCCTATATTACAAGTGATTTTCAATTTGAGAAATGTCAAAATCTTTTGAGTAATCTACACACTTTGGATAATTTAGACTAATAGCTTTTCAGTTCCTTTTCCCATTTTGAAACCAAATTAACAACTATTTACTATATTGAATTTCTTAACTAATTATACAAATTTATCTATAGTTATACAAATTATTTCATTACAAGATTCTGGAGGTCAGAAAACTTGTGATTATAGTTCCTGTCCATACATCACATACAGTTTTTACCGTTCTTTAACAAAATACATCAAATACATCCACATTGACTTCCGAGATAGTGTGTACTAATTTACTACTATATACTATATACTAATACTAAACATTTTTTGTGATTACACAAGTTAAATGAATAAGACAACTACTGAAAGATGATTATTGGTCATAAATTGAATTTAAGAGAAACGCACTACATAAATAAGATGTCAGAAGAAGAAGAAGGAAAAGAAAAAAAAATTGAGGGTAATCACCTAGCAGACAAGTGCCATTCAATTTTTCTCTTTCTGATGTCAGTGTCCAGGTTTATATAAACACATTCAAACATTAGAATTTTAGATCCTGCAGAGAAATTAATAAGAAATTAAGAGGATACTCAGGGAAAAAATTCGTTTTCAACAGGGGCCACTGTACTTGAATGTAAACATGAAAATTATAATTTGCATACATAGACCTCATTCACCCATTGACTGTGCATTTCTTTTAACACTCCTATTCAAATGAGAACTAAGAAACAGAGACATATACTCATGGATTTAAGAATGATTTTTATTACAAAATAAAAGGAATAAAAATTATGGATGAATTTTTACTGGAGTTTTAAACATACAATCAAAAGTAAGGAAAAAATAATTAACCAGCAAACGATAATTCAATCACTCTATTGTGATACGTATACATAAACTTAATTTCAGTTCACAGCATAATTACTACTCAATTTCTGCATAAAGCATAAAGAATTGATAGCATGAATTCACTTAATTTAAATGTTCTATCTTCCATGTGGAAAAAGGCCAAAGTTCTAATCTGCAGAGTATTTGGCAGTTCAGTATTTTTAAGAAAGGTTCCTCTTCAATATTTGAAGTAAAGGACTACATTGCTTTCAATTCTATTTTCCTCAGCTTATATTTGCTCACTTGCATACGATAATACTGTTAATGTTGATTTACAGAGAATATAAGAAAAATTTTAGTAAATGTCTTCATTACAATCATTTCAGCACTGAAGCAATCATCCATCGTATCACCCATCATTAAGTCAATTACTTTTCTCCTGAACATTGATAATAAATCTTTAACAATTCGTATTAAATACATGAATTTACCAAAATTTTTGCAAAAATAATAAACGCCTAGGATATTTAAAATGTTAAAAATTCACATTTTTTTCTGGTTTTTCATTTCCAGTAGGCAGATTTCCACGTGAACTTACGTGGAAGGCAATATTACCAAAATAAAAGTCAAATTACTATTCCCCAAAACTTTGCAGCACTTACACTAAAAAAGATATGTTTTAAGAAACAAAAAGTCGAGTCCACAGATGGATATTTTGTGAACATTTTCACTGCTTTGTAACATGTTTAAAAATGAAATAATTAATAACATAGTACACCCACACTCCCTCTACTCAAACGATTGCACAAATCAAAAGAATAGAAAAATGTGACTTACCAATATAAATAAATCAAAAACATCAAAAATGGACTTAATGAGTTTCACTTGTATACTAACGATACATTCATAAAAATACCAGTAACCAAAAACAAAAGCTCAAACAGGTTAAAATTTTCATTTAAATTGCTTAAAACTTTAAAATTTGTGAAATCATTTACATTGTTTTGGGTTGCTTATAATAAATTTTGTAACTGGAAACAATGGAAATAGAATCTAGACTGGAAAAAACTAAACTGCATATAGCTGAAAGGTTTGTGAAGCCATATAATACATTGTTTCCAATTACAAATTGTATAATTGGAAACAATGTAACTAATTTTAAATAATGTATAAGGTTTCACAACTTACAAATTGTAAGCATTTCAAACTTTTGATTGTTTTGAAGTGTGTTTTTTTTCTACAAAAAATTATCATTAATATGAATGTATCAAATTTGAATGAAGACATTAACCAACGTAACATTAGGTGAAAGGTGGTAACCCACGACCCATGCCAAGTCTTACACCAAATTCTTGATTTGTCATTCCCTTCGGCAGAGATCTTGGTGCTCGGGGAGGTACGTTAGTAAGATTGGAGGGCTCTAGCAAAGAGTTCTTAGTACCTAGTTGGTGAAGTCTCTTACGCTCTTCAAGGCGAAACTGTTTCCGTTCTGATTTCGATGCCCCTTCAATATTTCTAATCACACATTTATTGTTTATATGCTGACTTGGAATGTAAGATGATTGACAGTCAACATTATCCCAATTTTCCTCATTAGCAGACAATGATGGAAAAATGAATTCTGGTAGATTTCTGTTCACATGGCTTTCATCCTGTACCTGGTATTTATGCGTTTCTAAAATTCGTCTGTCTGGGCATTCAAGAATATGCATTTGCATTTCTGGTTTTGGAATACGATGAGTAGTGTTGAATGGGCAAGTTTCAAGTTCCTTCAGCGCATGCTGCTTCTCACATTTTGTAATATGATATTGCAATCTACTCTTGTTAATTTGATGAGAGGGATTATATGGGCAGGATACAATCTCATCCTGACCTCGGATAGCAGCCCTCTTGAAAGCATTGTAATCTACCATGGTACCACACTTTCTGCAAAACAAAGTGAACGCAAACAATTTAAACGATTATCAAATGAGAAAATCTACCTAGGTAAAGAAGCTATATTTGAAAACGTCATCATCTCCTGTGTATTCACTTACTCACCTTAAGTCATTTAATTAGAAACAGTAGTCGGCAATACTTTTGTTGTAACTTTATAAGGTGTTGGAAATATAGTGTAACTATAGAGCGTTTAAGCACTTCATTGCAGTACAGCGCTTATGGAGTACAGCGTTGCCACTTCTAACACCGCTTACGCGCAACTCTCGCCAGGCTGATACTCAGATTGACATGAAATTTTACCAGCGTGTTTAACACCTTTCAAAATCCATAAAAATAAATTAAAATTTGATATGAACCATTACAAATACTGTTTTCCCACAATTAGAATTCAGACGTTTCATTACGTGCTGCTTGTCAAAGCGCGGGATTCTCCACGCGTTGCCTGTGCTGGTGATAGGGTCGAACACATCTATGATTAATCCGAATACAATTAATTATTGTAATGGGCGAAAAATTATTGTACGGCAAGAAATTACATGCTGTTTCAGCACCACTAGTTTTAGATATGTTTATATGTATTTCACTGTAACAAGTGAAATTCAAAAATAAGTATTCTTTTTTCCTTTCCCCATCGCCAGTTTAGAATCGCCATATCACCGAAGGACATGAGATGTACCGCCGTATCATAGAAGACGTATCACCGAAGGACATGAGATGTTCGTTCCGAGCGCACTGAATATTGTTTTTAATACCGTCTACCTCCAGAACCATGATTCACACAAAAACGTGGTTGGTCTCATATCTAAATTTGGACTCTCCTTGTCATTTCATTCGCTGGATGTTTGTGCTTTTCTTCAATAATAAAAAAGTTTGTCGGAACATGGTGAAAATTTAAGGACGTCAAAATGTAGAAGTAGACACACGGCAATCATTTAGAATTAATTTCTTCGTAATTAAACCATGAACCTCGATTACAAAATAACCATCATATTCATAGACGTTCTGCGAATAACTGGTAGAAAACTCATTTGTCCAAGATCAACAGAATTGAAGCTATCGTTGAGTAAACATGTTGAATATTTGCGTTAGAAACAGGAGGACCGAGTCGTACTCCGAGCTTCTTCATGAATTGGCAACGTAGCTTGCGATAGAAAAAGAGTCTTATGTAAAATTGTATTGGATAGAAAGAGAGAACAATACTCCATAAGGCTCTGTACTGCAATCAAATGCTTGAACGCTCTATAGTTATACTCCGAATAAAAGAAGAATGTGGTTGACAGTTCGGTGTGGATGGGGGCGGCGTTGCCACGTACTGCGCGCTCTACCACGTGCTTTGAACAATAAGACGAACAGCTGAGAGAAATCGGGAAAAATCGTAACACGTAAAAGAAAGAAAATAAATAAGGAACTTACATTTCTCATCCTTCGCCAATTACTCCCAAACGTCGACGCTCAGCCGATAAACTGCAGCACTCCGGATACGCGATTCATTTCGCAGTTCAAACGTGACAACATCGGGCAAATGGCGATACTTCTGATTCGCCGTTGCCTAGGTTATGGAACTGACGTCACCATGTTACCGGGAACTGTCAACCACATTCTTCTTTTATTCGGATAATACACTAGATAAATCTCTGATGTGCTCTCAACGAATGAGACTACACTTGGGTTTTCGTAACATGGCCGATGACAGGTTATTTTTACTCCTCCCGCTTTATAAAATGAATCTTTTTAGTTAATTCGCGAACGTCCTACTCAACGGGGCTCATAGCCTCAAACATGTACTTCTCACAGTAACAAAGATTCATTTTATTAGGCAGGAGGTGTAAAACTGGCCTAATATCATCGGCTGCGTTACGAAAACCCAAGTATGAACTCCGATTCATACATAGTGAACATAGAACATGGTGGCACTTCAAGGTCACGAGCTGAAAGGAAAGGGGATATAGTCATTCATTCGGGAGCTCCAATACCAAAAATAGCTCCCGATTATAGTTGACAATGTCTCCCTCTCCTTCTAGCTAGTAATCTTGTAGCTATGTTTAAATTGGAGTTTATTCTTCGAAATTAAATATAGGGTCTGTTGATGTAAATAAGCTGTTATGGTCAAATATCAAATCTCAAATCGGGAGCTTCTATGACTATAAAAGTGACGTTTAAGCTCCCGATTGGATGACACGGTAACGGCTGATGATCGCTGTAAATAAATTGTATTATACGCGCACGTTTTCTTGAGCCCTAGAATACCTACCCCAAATTCTTTGCCAACATTAGTTGAATTAAGAATAAATGATAGCAACGAGCGTTGTAGACAAAATCTGATTACTAAAAATGTTCGCTCCTGTGTAATAGAAACTATTTTGCACCGAAAAACGAACTACAAATTTGATATAAAATTTCTTTTGTCAAAATAACCAACCTCGCCACTCCTCCTGAAACTAGCAAAGCGAGGGCTCAAGAAAACGTGGGAGGGTAATACTAATTCAGTAAAACCTGTCTAAGACGGAACTTCACAGATCCTTCGAAAAACTTCCGTCTTGGCAGGTTTCCGTCTTTCAGAGGGTTGCCAATAATTCACTAAATGATTTAAGTACAGTATTTTCAGTATAATTTGTGTGAACCAAAGTCATAAAAATAATGCATAATTTATCAATGAAAATATTGCAGGATCTATATATTTAAAATAATAAGGTATTCTGCCATGGCTTCGTTTAGAGCTTCTACTGAACCGATTGTTGTATTTTTTCTTTTAAATGAAAGCATATGATCCCTAGATGTGTTATCAGATATTGTTTGTGTTGATTCACCAACATTTACGGTGTAAATTAATTAATTAAATCATTCTTCAATAGTACGCTTATCAATAGTCAATTGTTTTCTTTCAAAGGGTGGCAGTTTGATGTTTTGTGGGTGTTCAAAGGGTGGCACGCTGCTTGATGTTTTGTTTTGATTGTTGAGATTTGTTTACAATTCGTCAAAGTTTTGTTTCAGCGTAATAATTGCATTGTGGTGTTGACTGCACGTATTTGCTTCTGTGGTGTATTTTGTAGAGAACATTCGCACAGTGGGTTTTGCTCGGTTGTAATACTTTAGTGAAGTTGTTTACAGGTTATGTCGAATTCCGAATCGTTGTCCACGCGCCCCAAAAGACGCAAACGTACATTAACTGAACGCAGGGAAAGAGAAAGTCAGCGTAGGTGTCGTGACAGTGAAGTCGTTTCGTTTTCTATTGGGTCATTGTCTGTAAGATGTCAGTTTTGTTCTGCTTTGTACTTTTCACGTGAAAGAAATTCTGCAAACGATTTACTTTGTGTTGCTTAAATGGGAAAATAAGTATACCTTCGAGCAATATGCCAGAAGAAATCAAACGGTTGTTCATAAGAGATGATGACACATCAAAAAACTTTAGAAATAATATCCTTCAGTATAATAGTGCTATATCTTTTGTGCCGATATTGCATTGTCACCTGGTCATGGGCCATACGTGTTCAAAATTTTGGGAACTCATCACAGAATATCTTCGTTATACCCTGAAGATCCAAACAATGCAATGTATTGTGAACATTAGTCTGGGTACAGTATTTTACATTTATCTCAGATCTCACCGTCAAATTTTGACGGGTTCTCACTAGTTTTTTTTAAAACGCAACAGCAAACACAGGGAAAATATAGGACCAGGACAAAATATAGGATGATAAGACAGCCTTCCTGGAATTTCATTGTCGGTTGAAGGAAAGTGGTGACGCTTTTGAGAATTGATCGCTGTGCGCACGACCAACATTGAGGATTTGGAGCAGTAGCGACGACACCAAAACGTGTCAGATAAACAGGCTTCGACTTCGCCAAAGATTCCTCAACAGCAGTCAATTAGAGGCACGCAACAGCAGGCATCGTCGTTCACTCTTTTTGTTTCAGGACGTGACCCTTCACACGAGGCTATTCCAAAGATAGTAGCGGAAATTTAAAAATAAATTCCTTTCTTAGTCAGATAATAATCTCTTTTCGTTCTCTAAAAACATTCCGTTTCCGCTTTAGGCTGATTTCCGGCTTATATAATTCATTTTCATGTATAAAATCGTTCCATTCTAAGATTTTTTGTCCGGGATGGCAGGTTTCCGTCTTACAGAGTTTCCTCTTAGACAGGTTTTACTGATGCACCAATAGTATAGGGCAGGGTTGTCCAACAGACTGCCCGCGATGTCATTTATTGCGGCTCGCGAAAAGTTATAAGTCAAAAGTGAAAATCCCTTTCATCCATGTCTGGAGAGGATATTGTGCATCTAGCGTTTTCGCCCTCCGGGGTTCAACACCTTTAATGCAAAAATGGGTTACGTTTACTTTTAAGGATTTTTTAGTACATTCAGCAATTGAAAATCATCCCAATGTGTTTCACTGCATTATGCATGATACGGCCTGATATTACGCATTGATCCACCCCCACCCCCGTCTGTTTCAGAGCAGGCGGACAAAGAACGGAGCTCAATAATCCGGGGAAGGAAGTAATGAAAATGTGGCCCGCAACCGTATTAAAGGTTTCAGTTGTGGCCCTTGAGGTGTCACAAGGTGGACACCCTGGTATAGAAAATAATAGTGGAAACTCGTCGAATATTTTGAAACAGTGCTCTCTAGCGGTTGGAGTTGTAAACTACAGAGCTCAACTGGATTTGCGAATGCAAGCAGGGGTAGAATCGTTAATTAGTGGTGCTGCAGAATGACACACACTTTCTCGTAGTAGTTTGTTTTCTAATTTTTTGGTATGGGTTAGCTTTTCAGTTTTGCCGCATACTTTTGCCAGCTGCCATCTATTGCCATTCAAAGTTTTTTTTTTAATTTTCTCAATTTTTCGGTTTTTTAATGGTAGCACCGAAATATTCCTTTAAGAATAAAAAAACAGTAAAACCCTGTACTATAAGAAATTATTCGTTGAATAATTTCAACCCATTTGATGTTATTAAAAACATATGTCCATTTTCTTTGTGCATTGAAAATTTGAAGCCATTTTTGAGAAAATGCTTTTATATATAATAAACTGCATCGACTTCAAGCAGAAATTACGCAAAAAAATCGTTTATCGAAAAATTGTACATGACCTTTGAAAATGATATACAAGATATGATTTTTTAGATCAGATTTTATTTAAGAAAAAATCTATCATTAATATTGTACATTTGCAATGTTAATGTTTTGCAATTTTTGAAAATACAGGGAGTTCGACAAAAATAGGGCCAATGCAATGCTTGTTTCATCCTTTAATATATACGACGAAAACATTTAAAGAAAAAAAATGAAGCCGTTTTTGAGTTAATAATTGTTTATAAGTATCCTACATTTCACCCAAAATCACGTGAATATTGCTCACATTTTCAAAAAATTGTATTTAAGATCTATCTTTCAATAACAGTTTTATTAAAAAAAAATATCTATCTTCATAATTGAAGTTGTAAGAATATGCCAAATAAATTTGAATTTCTGCAATTTTTGAAAATTCAGAGATTTCAGCAAAAAAATGAGACACACACCATTCTCTTCATCGTCCTTTATCACTTTTTCTACGCTATCAAAAGAAAAAGTTTTAAAAATTGGAAACTTTCGATTATTTCTGAGCAATTTTTGGAAATGTAGAAGCATCATATGAAGTACTCATAAAATTCAAAATATTTCAAACTCGCAGGGCCCCGAGTTTAGAGCGATATGGGAATGGGTATTTTGGATAAATTGTTTGAACGGATTAGGCGCTACCTTTTACTACAGATGGAGAGATGTATCAAGGATCCACAAAACGTTGATTCTGAATCAGTTATGATGAAAATCTTGCTCAGAGTTTAGCATTGTTATAAGCTCCCCACTGGTCTCCCGACGAGTGTGGTAGTGTAGTGCATGTGAGTGTAAGAGTATGGAAGGAAGGAGTGAGCATAGGACGAGGAAGAGGAAGGAAAGATCGCGCGCAGTCCGTCGCTCGTTTGGAAGGGTACTGTTTCGGCATTTGCCTGGTGTTGATCGGAGAAACCTCGTAAAACTACCGGTCAGTGCAGCCGCCGCAAGAATTCGCATTCAGCGGCTGAAATCAACCTAGCTCTGTAGCCTGTCTGCGTTTTAGCTGCTGGTTGCTCTGATTGGTAGCGCTTTTTGATCAATACGATGCGACTGTCAGAGCTATATCTAATCAAATGGGCTATGACCGTGCGCAATGTTTCCTTCCTTTTTCTGGTTCCATCCTTATCCGTCGTTACTCACAGGCTGAAGCGGTGCCCCTGGGGAAGATGAGAGGGGAATCTCCCTCAAACCGACGTGTAGGTAACGGTTGAGATGACTCAGCGCATCAACTGATGTTACTGTATACCTCTGAGAGATTCTAGGTTCGTGTCCCGACGGTGGCAGGATTTTCGACACTAGTTACATAGCTAGTTCGGATTCGGTCGTTGTCTGGAGGGGAATTGTAATGTCTCGCTGCTCTGATATGTAGTTTTCCATGGTTTCTCTGATCAACATCAGGAGCAGCTCCCCAACAAACGGGCCATGGACCGCACGTGATATTTCCTTCCTCCTCCTTGTCCTATCGTCACCGCTTCCTTCCACCTTATACTTATTAGGGACCTTTCAACAGGTTCAGGTCGAAATCCCGTCTGGTTATTTTCTATTGAAAGATATTCCTTTTTATGTGTGCTGAAAGAAAATAGCTGTCTTCGCGAACTGGAAGTGAATGAAAAAAAAATAATACTACATATATATATATATATATATATATATATATATATATATATATATATATATATATATATATACATATATACATATATCCGAGTGGTTTACATCTGTCAATGTTTCTCGTTTCCTTTTTTCCAGCCTTCTCTATCCACTACATCTTCCTCTGTCAAATTTCTTTCTCGCCATTGCAGTCAGCATTCCTTGTTTCCGTGGGGTTGTTGGCCTGCCCGCCGTCTCCTATAGGGTGGTATCCATTTATATACTTGTTTGGGCAACCTCTCTTCTCGCATTCTCAACAGATGTCCGTACTATTGAAATTGTTTTCGTTCTACAGTATCTATTATATCCTTTTGATTTTCCATTTTCTACATTACTTCTTCATTATGTATGTGGTGTAAACGATATATTCTGCAACTTCGTCTCAAAAAGTCCATTTGGATCGTCAATAATGTCTTTTTGTTGTTTTGAGTTAGTTCCCATGCCTCTGAGCCATATATTACAATACTTTCTATCGTGTTACTGCATATATTTTTCTTTGTTTTCTTTGATATCTGGAAGTTCCACAGAATTGGATTTAGCATATTTATGACTCGTTTCCCTTGATTTATCTTATTATTAATATCCTTATTACTTGTGCCCTCTTTTGAAACTGTGAAACCCAAATATTTAAAATCATCGCATAATCGTGCTTTATCATTTCCAATACACAGATCATTTCCACATTCTCCTGTTCCCATATTCTTTGTTTTGGACACATTTTTTTGCAATATCCACAGATCAAATTCCTGTTTTAATTTTCTAAACATATAGTTAATATCCTGCTTATCCTCAGCCATGATGACTAGATCATCCGCGAAAAGTAGAGCATCCAGTGTTGATTCTCCAATTTGCACATTATACTGCATTTCGTCTTCGGCAATGTACATGTTGAAGAGAGTTGGAGATATACAGCACCCGTCTCAATCCTTTAGAAATTATTATATCATCTGATACTTGTCCGTTTACTTTCACAGCATCTTTACTGTCTTTGTACATTTTCTTAATGGTATTAATTCATTTAAAATTACATTTTTGTTCTAAAATTTTAAAAAAGTCTACTAATGGGAATGCTGTCATATACTTCTTGAAGGTCAACAAACAATAGATGAAAATCTCTTCCACATGCTTTCATTGTTTCTAAAATTTGTTGAATGCAGAAAATGTTATCTACACATGTACGGCCAGCCGTAAAACTGCTTTGTTCTTCCAGATTTTCTATCTCCGACTCAATTCTTCCTTTAATTATTCGCCCGTACAGTCTACTAATTGAACTCGGGATAGAAATGCCTCTATAATTTTCACATTTTTTCTTATTGATTTTTTTATAAATCGGTATAATTTCTGATTTTTTCCATTCTTGGGGAATTTCTTCTTGACCTACGAGGCATTTATTAAATAGTTCTACAATAATTTCTTTCATTTGGTCTGGAGAATGTATCCCTCTAGGACCTGGGGATCTATTATTTTTCATTTCTCTCAGAACGTTATTTAATTATTTTAGAGTTAGTTTTGGGATTCATGGATTCGTACATTATCCGCATTATAACTGATGTATTTGTTTTCTGCTCTATCCTCTCTCAGAAGTTCTTGAAAGTATATCTCCCACTGTTTAATATTAATCGGTGACATTCTGGATTTATGACCTATCAGTTTTTAGTTCTTTTATTGTTTTCCATGCTTCTCTAGACCTATTGCTCCCATTAACCTATTTATTTCAGAACAATTTGTTTCCCAAGCCCGTGTCTTAGCTTTAGTTACATCTCTTTTAACTTTTCTATTGATATTACTATATGCTGTTCGATCTTTGAGGTCTCCAGAGTTTGACCATTTTTTATATTCCACTTTCTTCCCTTCAATCATTTGTTTTAAAACTTCATTCCACCAGTATTTTTGTCCTTCCTTTATTTTGGGCTTTTCACCTAATGCTTCAAACCCTTCATGGATTACCGTTTTTTATTTGTTCATATAATTCTCTTGCTGGGCGATCTACATTTATTTGCAATTTATTTGCCAATCTAAATTTATACAGGATACTAATCGAGTCATTTTGTAAGCTATCCAACTGATATATTTTTGGGCTACATGGAGTATGAGCTTCTGGCATTATGGCCTTTTTGAAATTTGGTTTGTGAAAAAAAAGTAAGTGCTCTAACTAAATAGTGGTCGCTACCACATTCTACTCCTCTTTTACTCTACTTTTTCTACTCCTACTCTACTTTTACCTATAGATAAGTTCTCTGTCTTAATATAAGGTAATCAATTATTGACTTAATATTCCCGGTAGATTGTGTCCGTGTATAATTATGGATATCTTTATGTCTATAAAACCCATTCATGATTTTAAGATTCATCTGGCTGCACAAAGTTCATCTTCAAATGAATATTTTAAAGACTCTGTTGCATCTTCAGTTGGAGCATAAACTGATACAATTACAAAAATATGACCAAATATTTCTAACTCCACTGTTAGCAGTGTCTCATTAATCTCATTCCATGTTCTTGTATTCTTTCTAATTTTTTTGTGGATTGCTACTGATAATCCACATTTAGCCCTATTATTTTTGTTTACACCACTATAAATATGGATATAATTTCTGTAGTCTTCAATTCCTCTTCCTTTCTTCTTAGTTTCCGTTAGCGAACAAATGTCTATATTTAATTTTTTCAACTGCCGGGTATGCTTTATGCATATCATTACGTTTAAGGAAAAAAACATGCAAATATGCCAAATTCGCAGCCTAGTCATTAGCTTTGTTACGTTGCTCTGAATTGGAACTCGCGCCCGTAGGAGCTCTTGTTCTCTCAGAGGACATTTTCTCACAATAGGCAGGGCTACACAAACCTCGCGAAAACGACGATTTGCGCCGTGAAAATGTGGATATTTTTTCACTAACTTCCTAGTGCATGATGGCATCTATTTTCTTCTCAGCACATAGAAATAGTGAATATCTGTCTACAGAAAAAAATTTTGTCCTGATTTTGACCTGCATCTGTTTAAAGGTCCCTTGTGAGATGCACTATCCTACCACACATTGGGAGCTTAGATTTGTCCCTCATGGGGCGCTGCCCCACAGATGGAAGGTATCTAGAAGGGGGAAACCCCGGAAGCTACGGGTAAGTTGGAGTCGGATCTCACCATCGAGCAGAGGAAGAATTCCGGTATTTATTGTGATTAAAGCATACATTACACATACGGAACATGCACTAGCACTAGAAAACAACCAAAGCAGTTGAAGCGCCCGAAAACACGAATTAATCAATTAACCGACGTCGAGGTCAGCGCGGGACCTCATCATTCAGTACGGGTGAAACACCGCCACCTCCCGAGATAAAACAAACCTCTGCGCTTACGAGAATAATGGCCTTAGCTCTAGATTACGAAGGCGATCTGTACTATTCCAAAGGTGTGGTCTGACAGACTACTTTGGGTAAAAATAAAGAAAAACGCATTTTTACAATGAAAGACTAAATTTAAAGGATTGAACATGTATGATATGGAGTTACAACATTCATTTTAAAGGCTTTTATAAATGCACCTAAATGAGCAGACTTGGTGCTGTCCACACATGGCGTTTGAGAAGCCTCCACAGAAGTACCTCGTCACGTGACCTTTGTCATAATCGTTATCGACATAGTATGGTTGTTAAATGTTCAGCACACATCTTAAATGCAACAAGACAAGGATTCTATATTCATTATTTATAATATTAGCCAATATAACGCCAAAAATATCACTGATGTAACTACAGAGTTATAGTGTATTGGACGACGCGTGTTAAAATGGCGTATACCGAAAATCTGCACGCGCACATCGATACATGTACTTCACTGGCTAGTCACCCAATGAAGGTATACAGAGTTTCAGAAACGATGAGTGAGAGGAAAGGGTGGGGGAAGTTTTCGGCGCTAGGTGCGTCGTCTGACAGACGCCGCCTTTGCAATCTAGGGTTAACAGTTGGCGTGCCCGGAAGTGTGGCTGAATCCTTCTCGTTGGCGTGTTGCAGGCGCAAGCAGGCAGGCAGCATGCTGGTGCCGGGCGCGGGCGCGGGGGCGGGGGCGGAGGGGCGCCTGGGCCTCCTGCAGCCGCGCGCTGAGGACCTGCAGCGCCTGGTGCGTGCTCAGCCCCTGGAGCAGCTGTTCGACGTGGAGGCCGAGCCCTTCGCCTCGTGAGTGCAACGCCCCTTCCCCAGCGGTGGCTCAGTGCATCAACTGATGTCACTTCTGCGCCCCTGTGTTCGAGTCCCGATGGCGGCAGGATTTTCGACACTAGCTTTTCAGCTAGGTCGAATTCAGTCGCTGTCTGGAGGAGAATTCTAACGGCCGGCTGCTCTGATCGGTAGTTTTTCGTGGTTTCTCCGATCAACACCAGGCGAAGAGCAGTACCCTAATAAACGGGCCACGGACCGCGCGCGATCTTTCCTTCCTCTTCCTTGACCTATCCTCACCCCTTACACATACACACACACTACCATGCAGAACATTACCATACATGCCGGAAGGCCGGTCGGCGACTTAGAACTTGTTCCGCATGGGGTGGTGCCTCGCTGGTGAGAAATACGGGGTTGAGGAAAACCTCATTAGCCGATGGTAGTTCGGCGCCGGATCTGGCCATTCAGCGGGCAAAGACTATCGCCACCTCCCGAACAAAAAGTCGCACCACTTACGGGACTAATGACCATAGTAGTTGACGCGCCCGGAATTACGTTGGTGATCAATCAATCAACCCAGTGGTCGTCGATCTTGCCGACCGGTAAAAAGGTGCATCTGCGACCAAGGGCCTACTAGGCGCTAGCGGCAGGCAGCTCTCGGCCACGAGCGCTTACGAGTCTCCACACAGTGATGAAATGGTGTCTGTACTACTTTTTACGTTGAGAAGGCACAATGTGTCTTTTGGAGAATTCGAATTAGTAACTAATACAAGGTGTAAAGTGAGTGATAGCTAAACTAAGGTCAGGGGTCGTGGTGCAAGCCTTAGCGGGTAAAGTGACGTCAACAAGACCAATGAGTGTGGGCGAATGAGAGGCAAGGAAAATGGAAAGAGCTTCATAGTCCACCAGCAATTCCACAAGAGCATACCACATGAGAGGCCCACGGGAGTATTTGAGGGGGGATGCAATTTCAATTCGGACACTATAAAGTTGTTGAAGTATATTTTTAATTGTTATCTAGAAATAGAAAGAAATGTACGAGAATATTCATAATGAAAATTCTGTTTTGAATATGATGGGATCCAGGATGTGAAGCTCGGCTGCCTAAGGTGGAAGTTGTGTCAAGCCGGAACAGCCATGTCAGAACACCAGAATGAAACATATCAAGTGATTTATTGCTAATTAATTGCCATGTGTTGTCGTGGCGAAAACGGGCGTGAGCTGGCTTGACGCGTCAAGCCAACACACACCTAAGTCAAATTCGGATTGTAGCTCGACGGAAACCCTCAAACGATTTATTGCTAATTAATTTCAACAGTTTGGAATTAATTGCCACGTGCTTTCGTAGCGAAAACGGATGTGAGCTGGCTTGACGCGTCAAGCCAGCACACACGAAAGTCAAATTCGGATTGTAGCTCGACGGAAATCCTGAGGCGATTTATTGCTCATTAAT
This sequence comes from Teleogryllus occipitalis, assembly GCA_011170035.1. Lineage (NCBI taxonomy): Eukaryota > Metazoa > Arthropoda > Insecta > Orthoptera > Gryllidae > Teleogryllus > Teleogryllus occipitalis. The sequence goes on from BLKR01000418.1 coordinate 467,367, forward strand.
TTCAACAGTTTGGAATTAATTCCCACGAGTTTTCGCCACGAAAATGCGCGGCAATTAATTCGGAATTGCGGCAATCAATTAGCAATAAATGATTGGTCATGTTTCATTCGTAAGTGCTGACGTGGCTGAAGGTGGAAGGTGAGCCGGGCGTTCTGTCGCCCGTGGCTCTCCGTGGAGCGGAACAGGGCGGCCCCTGCCCCGGGGTCCGAGAGGCAGCCGCTCCGGCGCGGCGCCTGCGCGGAGGCCACGGGCGGAGGTTCCCACGCGGCGACCCCCCTCCCCCTCCCCCTCACCACACCCACCGCGCCTCTGCTGCGCCGCACAGTGGAGACACACACGGGAAAAGTTGGCAAACAGTATTTTTAAGCATTTTTGACAAAAAATCATTTTTAATTAAATAATGACTTTTATCGATGTTTAACTTTTAAATATTTTTTTACGTAACCTCAAATTCAGAATTTCCATCATGTGATTATTTTTCAAAAAGTGAATTTGTATTTGAAACCATTAACATTGGTGTAACTTCGAGATCTAATGCCTTTGTAATAAGTTTTTCTCTATTCCATTTGTGAAATCAGTGGGTGTGATGCAATTAACAGCCTACGAAACACTTCTTTTTTCTTTTCAGTGTGTTTAATAACACTATCCTTGTTAATAAAGAGCTATTAGTACTAGATCATGAAGGGGAAAAAAATGAAAATTGTTGGTAGAAAGGCTAACTAGATGTACCTAACGATAATGGGAGTACCTATAGATAATACCTTAACGCAAAATGGGGTAAACATGGGCAAACTTTGATTAATGTTTTGAAAGCTGAATGAATATCAGAATCAGTTAATATCATAGCCCGGGAAAGCCAGGAAGGGAACTAAAAGACAATATGAAAAACCGAATTTTAAAATTTAATTTCATTGTGACACGTGAAGTTTTTACTGGGAATTATTAAATTGTTATTCAAGGAATATGATTTTTAGAAATACAATTATAAGGTACATATCTAGGGGTATCGTGTTCATAGAACGTACGATTCTGCTAGTCGAAAGAGCAAACATATTTGCATCGAAAAAGATACCTTTCTTCTTACTGCGAGTGCGAAGAAGTGCACCGCGCATCACTTGTGCAAGTTCAAACTCGCACTGAATGGAGTGGCGTGATTCCCCCTTCCTTTCCTGATCGGGGAACGCGGAAGGAGACATTTTGCTACCCCTTTCATGTGAAATGGAGCTTGTGAAGTATATGTTGATTTTGGACTTTTGGCCACTTTTCTCGTCGTGTGGCCCCACTGCGCGCCGCGCCGCGCGGACCATGTTTGGGCGGCGCCCACGCCGCCGCCGCCGCCGCCGCTGCCCGCCCGCCCGCTCGCTCGGCCACTGGCCGCGGCGACGAGGGACCGGTTGGGTGCACGTGCTCGGCACGGCCTCGGCCACCGCCAAGCAAACACATTACGAGGAATTTGTTTTCGGTTTTCCACATCAGTGTTAAAATCACATATCTCGAAATGTGGCCGTTTTGTCATCATAATGTCACTGGATAGATAAGAATCTTCTATCGAATTCTAACGACACATATTACACAAATTAATTTAACTGCAAATTTGTTAAAATGACGGAAATCAGACGCATTTTTAATACCTCGTAATGGAAGCTTTGCAATGTTCTTTCCCCTCCTGAAAATTTGCAAATTTTTAGATACGTGTTGTTAAAATTTAGCTATCGATATTCGACAGTTACAATCATACTTTTAAAATGCATTTTACATTAAATATTAACATATTTGTGCGATTGTGGTAAACATTTAAATAAAACTCAAAAAATTCTGGAGGAGCATTGCAACTTTTACATACGTGTGGAACTTCATTAACTGGAATTTTGAAGTGGCATTGCTCAGTATTTCCCCTACTGATCTCCTCGTTCACCGCGCCTGATGCACTGGTAACTTCAAAGAGCCTTCTTCTTCCTCCGCACGCGCGTTCAACGCGGGTTGGCTTTGTTTCCTCTCCTAAATACTGTACGTAGAAAACAAAATACTATTGCAATAATCCAAAAATGAATTATGTTTCCGTGCAAGTCACTGCTGTGGTCATTAGTCCCATTAGTATTGTACGTGTTTTATCCTAAGAGGTGAGGGTGTTCCTCCCCCGTTGCTCGGAGAGATCCGGTGTCAATTCGTACGTTGGTTGGCTAAGTGTGGCTCTTCGGGTGTCTCTCCCCGTGCAACACCGCCCCAAACTGGCTAAGCTCCCGGCGTATCTGGCAGTAAAGTCAGTCTGTTGCACATTTGCATGTATGTGTCTTTCTGTATGTTTGTGTATCTGTCTATATGTATTTTTGCCTTGTTTTTCCTTCACTTTGTTCGAGCTAATCTCCAGAACGTCTAAACCAGTATGGACTCGGCTTACAGTGAAAATTAATTTGTCAATATAACATAGTTAATTTTTATTCACATTATTATTTTACATTCTATGCTCAAGAATGTTTTTGTTTATTTAAAAAATTACAGTGTTATTCCGACCTTCCTAAAATTCTGTTCACTTGTCCTTCAAAGCAAAAAATAAATAAATAAAATGAAATTTCGTTAAAATCACGTCCACCGACCTTTCCTATCCCTTAAAGCAAAATTTAAGTAAGCGCTCTTTCAGTTTTTCGAGAATATCTCTTTTGAATCCTCAAAAGTGAATAAAACATTTCGGAAAGCGCATAAAAATTCCTACTAAATGTATTTTCAATCATTCCGATAGCACAGTTAGGCTTGGCGAAATTGAGGGACAAAATTATTGTAGGAAGTTTGCCGGGAGAATGTGTTTACAAGCTAGTCATAGGAACAATGATAGTTGCAATGATGATCTTAGCAAACATGTCAGGGTAGGGTGTGGAGACTCTTCAGGTATAATTCATTTCTTTCCTTTCTAATATATAATCAATAAATATCCAGACATAGTGCTCGTAGTAAAGCTATAAATTTTATAAATGTTCCTTGTGGCGAGGCTCGTGTAATACGATGTTCTCTTCCACCTAATAATTTTAATGAAACTATTTGCCTTCATGAAACTAAATCATTGATTCTAAAAATTCAAGGCTTTCTGACGTGAATAATATTAAATGACATTTCATGGTTCGTGGGAAAATGCTTAATGATAGCACTTTCTACATGAAATGAGCTGCACAAGCCATTACCTACAAGTGACTTATTTATGTAATTTATTGTCTGTTCTTGAAACCACTTGGAATATACGGAAAGTTAATACCTAACATTTATAAAAGTCAATTATCTTTATATCGCTCAGAATATTAGATGCCGACATTTATACCAGAACGCCTCAACAGTAAACAATTTGCAAAATAGGAAGGGGACATAATTTACATTCTCCTTTGGGATTTAAGACCACGAACCGTACCATCCTGGCATACACCTTAAAGAAGTCAAACAGAATGAAAAAATATAACTAAGCATTATATTCAAATTCTGTATAATGTCTTGTATTAAAACAACCCTTTACGGTACAATATTATATAATAATATAACAAAACGCCAAAATATTGCATAACGTGAAATAGCTTCATGAAATGGGACGAAATCTGTCCCACTCTGCCGAAGTGAAGTGTCACGCGCGCTCTCGGAGTTTCCTTTCCCGTTGGTACGGAGGTGGTTGTGCCTGCACGCGCTTGGTGCACCAAGGCAAGCGGCTACCAGTTCATTTACACACTTAATCTGAATTTGCAACCTAGGAAAGTGAAAGTCCCATCAAACGTTTCAGTAGTTCAAAGAAGAATCGTTAGACCATATTTCGTGTGATTTCCTTAAGATGTGTTAACCTCATTTACAACATTGTTTCTTTCTTACAAGGCGCTGCCTGACTTGAGAATATTTCTAAAATGATAATAAGGTAGATCTGACTCTCTTTAATTATTTTCATGCGCCTGTTCGAATTTCATGTTGTTTGTGCATGAAGATATTTAAAGAATAACAAATTTCAGAAAAAAATATTTGAAAGAACATGTGATACATTTGTTAAATTTAGGAATAGCTTTTACTTCAATGTTAATCTCTTGTATATTGATATCGTTCACTTATTGCTTTCTTCTCTCCATTTACTATTTCCAGTTTTCGCACTTCGGATTTTACTCCTTGAACTTCTCTCACACATTTCTCATTGTCCTCCTCGTTTTGTCGCATTGCCTACCATTCTTTCATAAGTACTCCCTTCCACGACGTTTCGTTTCTTCGCACCCTCAAGGTCTCTCTCGCCCTCTTCATTTATCTGCATCGTCTGATTATTGCTCTTTCATCATCGATTATTCGTCCATCGTTGAAAACATTTTCAACAATTTTACCATTTCATGCACCTCCTCCTTCGTCTGTCTCCCAACAGTTCTTTAAATGGTTTGGCCCTTTCCTCTGACCTCACAATTAGCCGTCTTCCTTTCTTGTTTCCTTATCTATAGTCTATCTTCTATCAATTTTTATACCTCATGTACCGTTCATCTCCTTTCCCTCCGATTCTAAAACTCAGATCTCCAAAATAGCCTTAATTCCCTCCTTCCCCACTATATGGATTTGTTTGTCCCAGTCTAAATTCACGTACATTATGACTACCTTCTAGAGTCTCATCTACACATTGTTTTTCCGCGTGCTTTACCATTATCAGCCACTCGCAACGCCTTTCTTCCTCCCGTTGCCCATTTCATTTTCCCGTTGATCATTTCCAACGCGAATGCCGGAGCAATACCCTAACGAACGAGCTGAAGTATGCGACCGACCATTCATTCTCACCGTTATTCCTTTATTTCTTCACTATACACTTACATGCCATACACATATCGTGAGACTAGGATTTAAAGCTTGCTTCATAAATAATAGTGCCCCGTGTATAGACCTCAAGCTGACGTATGAAACAGCCCCCGGACGCACGTACCAGCAGCAAAGAAACAGCCGCTTCCCTGTGTAAAACATGCTCCTGACATACGAAGCAATTGATCATAGCGGATCAATCACTCGTCGCAATGTGCATACGCGTCTGGCTCTTGTGTTTCCTTCCAACTCTAGCATTGATATCTCCCTTCCTTATTTGGACTTCTTCGGGGTCCCAGTTTGGTTATGACTTTCTTCCTGTTACAGCAACGAAATATTCCTTCTTTGATTATATAGTAATCCATAGGCCGCCTCCTTCTTAAGTCTTCTTTCCTCTTGTCGCATTGAAACCTGCCTTCCTTGTTCATTAGTCATGGTGTGACAGATTTTTTTCACATCTTCCTTATTATTTTGGAATTGAAATCTCCATTTTGTGCCTCTAAGAAGGCTCATGGGCACCGTACTACCTTCCCGTGGTGTGGTCATGGGCTCGATTCCCGGTAGAGGCAAAACGTTTCAGTAGTTGTACCACAATGGAAAGCTCAAGCATAGCGGAGTTTTCCTACAGAATTCCCACAATAGCAGAGTTTGCTAATTGAGTGAAATGTCATGATCGCCACGTGTCTCTCTCACCCCCAAGCGAGGGAATTAAATTAGGACCTGCCACGGGGGACATCGTTAGTTAAACGGTAAAGTCAGACAATTGATCCAAAATGCCAAATACATTCAAATCTCCCTGTCTCTTGTATTTCGATAACCTTGTTCTGCCTTTCTCCTGACGTATTCCTTGCTATTCAGACAATGCAGACTCCCATGTTTTTCGTCGCTCTTGGCCTTCCTGTCTCCTGTATCTCCTCGGCAGTTCTGGAATTGGAATCTCCTTTCCTTGATAATTTTGTTGTCCTTAGTCTGCCAGATTTCTGAAGTCTCCCACGATATTCCGGCATCGAAATCTCCTTTCCTTGTTTCATTCATCGTCATTGGTCTGCCTGTTTCCTGATGTGTCTCATGCTGTTCTGGCATTGAAGTCTCCCTCCGTTGTTTATTTCGTCGTCACTGGTCTTCCTGTCTCCTGATCTCTCCTCTGCTATTCTGGCATTGTAGCTAACTTCCTTATTTATTTCGTTCTTCTTGGTCTGCCTGAATCCTAATGTCTCTCCTAATGTACCCTTTAGTCTACCTATTACGAGATGTCTCCCACGCAATTCTGGCATTAAAGCCTGCCTTCATTGTTTATTTCGTCGTCGTAGTCTGCATATCTACTGATGTCTCGCATTCTGTTCTGGCATTGAAGTCTCCTTTCCTTGTTATTTCGTTGTCCTTGGTCTGCCTATCACCTTATGTCTCCTATGCTGTTCTGGCATTGAAATCTCTCCTCCTTACTTATTTCGTCGTCGTGGTCTGCCTATCTCCTGATGCCTCCCTTGCTGTTCTGGATTTGAAGTCTCCCCTCCTTGCTTATTTCGTCGTCCTTGGTCTACCTTTCTCCTGATGTTTCCCCTGCTGTTCTGGCATTGAAGTCTCCCTTGTTATTTCTTCAACCTTGTTCTGAAAGTCTCCTGTCCTCCTTGCTGTTCTGGCATTGAAGACTCCCCTCCTTGCATATTTCGTCACCCTTTGCCTTAATATCGTGATGTCTCCCTTGCTATTGTAGCATTGAAGTCTCCCCTCCTTGCTTATTTCGTCGTGGTGGTCTGCCTGTCTCCTGATGTCTCACTTCATGTTATGGCATTGAAGTCTCCCTTCGTTTATTTCGTCGTCCTTGATCTGCCTTTCTCCGTTTCCCCTGCTGTTTAGGCGTTGAAATTTCCTTTCCTTGTTATGTCTTCGCCCTTGGTTTGTCTGTCTTTTGATGTCTTCCATATTGTTCTGGCATTGAAGTGTCCCCTCCTTGCTTATTTCGTCGTCGTGCTCTGCCTCTCTCCTAATGCCTTCTTTGCTATTCTTGCATTGATGTCTCCCTTCCTAGTTATTTCGCCGTCCTTGGTCTGAATGTCACCTGATGTCTGCCATGCTGTTCTTGCATTGATGTCTCCCTTCCTAGTTATTTCGCCGTCCTTCATCTGAATGTCACCTGATGTCTGCCATGCTATTCTTGCATTGATGTCTCCCTTGCTAGTTATTTCGCCGTCCTTGGTCTGAATGTCACCTGATGTCTGCCATGCTGTTCTTGCATTGATGTCTCCCTTCCTAGTTATTTCGCCGTCCTTCATCTGAATGTCACCTGATGTCTGCCATGCTGTTCTTGCATTGATGTCTCCCTTGCTAGTTATTTCGCCGTCCTTGGTCTGAATGTCCCCTGACGTCTCCCATGCTGTGGCCCTTGGTCCGTGCGTCTCGTGACGTGGCCTGGTGCGCTGGCGTGCGCAGGGGCCGCTTCGCGTGCGTGCGCCGGTGCCGCGCGCGGGCGTCGGGCCGCGTGTGCGCCGCCAAGTTCGCGCAGCGCATGCGCCTGGGGGACGACTGCCGCGCGGAGCTGCTGCACGAGGTGGCGCTGCTGGCGCTGTGCGCGCCGTCGCCGCGCGTCGTGGCGCTGCTCGCGGTCTTCGAGACGCCCGCGCACCTCGTCATGCTCCTCGAGTAGTGAGTACGCGCACGCGCGCCGCGGCTTCACCACAACGCGACATTTATAAACGAAATGTCGATGTCACCTATCATAGATTTTCAAAATACTGTATACTTTCGTTAGCACGAACTCGCTTAACACGAATTTCGCGTCACACGAACAAACATTGGTTCCCGGCAAGGGATTACAATAATACGGTCATTTATGATAATCGGATATCACGAATTTTTAGAATACGAAACAGATTATTTTAGTCCCTTGGAATTCGCGTTAATGAGGGTTTTCTGTACTACCATTTATGTTAATAATACATCGACAAAAAAACAGTGTTTTTAAACATCAAAATTTTAGACCTGGGTTGGTAAATTCTATAAATAAATTCGGGCGCAATAGAATTATTCTTTTGACAGCGCCATACTTTTAATTTCTATTTAAGTCGTGAGACATATCAGAGTTCAAAAATAATAAGTGCGATGCATGAAATTAACCCTGATCCTCCAGAGTCGTGTCATGTTGTAGTGCACGACGAAGTTCACTTCACCCAAGAATAATAGGGGAAGAAAGGAGGAGGCCACGGCAGTGTTGAGCACCTTTTCAAGTGCGTAAAAGTACTATGTTATTATTTCATATTTTAACCATGACAAAATTGTGGTTATTGGAATTTTTCTTTCACAAAGGATATATCCAAAACAAAAATATTGAACACAAAACATGGATGTTAAAAAATATCAGTTCAAATTTATTGGTGTTAAATCGTAGATTAAGATGTATAGCGCATGTTGTGATCTCTAAACGACAATCGACACGTCGGTACCCGAGTATAATTGAATCTAAAATCACGAAAGATAAATGTGACGCTGGCCGAGAGCGAATGACGTGAAAAATACAGAGCAGGAATGTGTTGCCATTTAGCGCATCGTTTCTGCGGGCAGTTGACGTAGAAACATTCAGAATTATTCGACCCATCTATATTATTAATAAATATATTTGAGTATAAGTTATTTAATTTCATTAATGGCTTAAGGAAAATTCACGCGAAGATACTGGAGAAAATTGGATAGTTGCACTAAAAACAAATTTAGTGTCAATATTTGTATTAATAAAGAAGTTGCAACTCAGTCGAACTGTTTCTCGAGAATAGAGCGGATTTTCACAGTGATGTGGAGGAATGTGGTTTTGGATTGTGCTGCATTTCGCAAATATACCGAAGCCGTTCAAAGCTGAGACAACTAGCTTGTCATGCGAATTGACGCACAATGATTTCAAAAATTTTTTACTGTGTTACTAAAGTTTACTGTGTAGTGTATTACGCAATACTTCCGTCACCACAAATGATACAAGTAAGTCCCATTTAAAAATCGAAGATGTGTTGATCTTTCTGATGAACGATATCTATGATAACATACCGTGGTTTTTATGTAATTTCGATTGATTCTTTTGGATGAAATGTGAACTTAATACTTTGAATGATTGTAAGATCCGGAATGTTTCTTGAAATGGAATTTCGACCCAAGACTCCGCCAAAGCGCTGCTGCCCCGCGCTTGCGGTTAGAAGTCGCTAAGCTGCCCGCCGTCGGGCCACGAACTTCCGAGTACCTGCATTTCGTATGACGCCGGCGAGTGCCTACTGTTCGTCACTCGGCAAATATCAAGCGACCCATCTACTCCTCGCGATTCGGCGAGAAGTCACTCTCTTCTTCTTCTTGCTGTGACTGTTTGTTGTACCGTTCATCTTTGTGCCACTTGACATTTGAGTCACTTGATGACAAAATACCAAATACATTTATAAATTAATTAAAAAGATGGAATTTTGTATGATATATAAACAATTTTTAAATAATTATTGTCTTAAAAACTACTTCGACATTTTTAGTTCGGTTTTTACTTATATGGAGCAAGAATGTGAAAAAGGTGGCGATGGTCCCTTTTTCTGCGCCTCTGTATTTTCGAATATTGCAAAACATTATCATTACAAAAGTACAATATTGGTAATAGAGATTTTAAAAAACGTTGGATCTCTAAACTCTGACAGGGTAACGAGCGCTTGAAAATGGAGCAGGCTTTACTTTCTGAATTTTGAACTCTCTGAATTTTGCATAAATTAGAAATAATGTGAGAATCCGTACAACTAGTTTTTTAAACATCTAGAATTATGGTATATCCTTCCCAGTGGTCGTGTTGTAGCGGTAAGTATTTGCTGTGTTGACTCGAAGGTCCTGAGCTCGAAACTCGGCTCTGAGAAAAAAATGGTAGGAAATACTTTCGTAGGTTCGTTAGTACTATAATATTACAAGAAAGTATGTGCTAATGTAGTACGTGTAGTTTCTTAAAGAAATCTTTTCTTCCATATTAGATTTTTAACAATGTTCTGTAAAATATTTTGACAAGTTGAGTTGCACCAATTCAACATTGTGTTCAAAGTGTCTGGAGGTTGTTCGGCCTGTGGTCGAACCCAAGCGTGGGCAAACATTTTATGGGTAGGTAATACTTAAGCTCTTTGAAGAAGTATTATAGTATAAGGTAACTGTTAGAAATAATATTTATTTAATATATACTTTTTGTCGGTAATTTGATTATTTTACACTTTTTATTCTTGGCCTTCACTTTATCGACAGATATGTTTGTATATTTACATATTGAAAACTGAAAATTGAACAAAATGCAATTTATTAAGTCTCAATTGCTCTGATAATAGCATTACTGCAATGTTTTGGGTGCAGATTTTTTACCGATCTTCAAGTTAAAATAATTATTTTCTATGAAAATAAATAAATATTTTGTTTATGCATCTACTACCGTGTTACTGAATACATCAGGAAACTCAGAAGATGTGTCATATTGAGAACCATTAAATATAGTCTCCCATTGATTGTTACTTTCTCGCTTCCGCTTATGCAGTAGAAAGAAAGTTATGTAATACTGTCCGTAAAAACGGCGAATTTTCGGCAGAAAAACTCTTAATACAGGGCCTGTGGTAACGAAAAAAGGGATAAATCCAGTTGCTAAATTTAGGAAAAAATCCTTTAACACGTGGTGTAGCCATAGTACATGTTTTGTGGGACCTTGATACCGAAAAATCGAATGACGACAAAACTTGTTTCCGTTTGTCTGTGAACAATGCTAGCAGCTAAACCGTTCAGCCAATTTTCTCCAAAATTTATATTCTCCAATCGATCTGGCAGATGTCGCGGCCCCTTGAATTTCAAACCACTGTTTAAATTTTTTGGGGGTGGGGGTACTTTACATGAAGTCCCCGGGACATTTTCAAAGCTTTCAAAAAAATAATGGCTTCATCGTTTTTCATTAAATTTTCGGAAATCGGTCATCTTAGGACCACGTGAATGTGCAACAGTACCCACTCAGGCCCAATCATATCTACCCGGGGGTAAGTGCCCTTCTTTTGGGGGGAAGGATTATCATTTACGAGGTGAATCCATTTTTACACCCCAAGGTTGTTAGCCCTGGGGGGGGGGATAAAGTATGATATAATGATGATTATGAAGGTTGGACGATTACAAAAATACAGACACACATAAACCGAATCCATGCCCCGGGCGGGATTCGAACCCGCAAACCTTGAGGCACGAGGCATGTACGGGCTCCTGTTGCTTGGTATAGTGTTAATGCTGCGTGCACTGCCCTGGTGCGCGGGTGTTGCAGCGCGCCGGGCGGCGACCTGCAGGCGGTGCTGGACGACGACGCGGTGCCCTTCGAGGCGGACGCCGCGCGCTTCGTGCGCCAGCTGCTGGAGGCGCTCGCCTTCCTGCACGAGCGCCGCGTCGCGCACCTCGACATCAAGGTCAGTCAGCGCTCGCCACGCCCATCCATGCTCGGTTCGAGACCCCGTGGCTCAGGGCCTCTCACCGGGGGTCCTAGGTTCTGCTGGCAGGATTTTAGACACTAGGTCCAATTCAGTCGCTGTCTGGAGGAGAATTCTAGCGGCCGACTGCTCTGATCCGTAGTTTTCCGTGGTTTCTCCGATCAACACCAGGCGAATGCTGGAGCAGTATCCTAACAAACGGGCCACGGACCGCACGCGATATTTCCTTCCTCTTCCTTGCCCTATCTTCACCTCTTACACACATACTTAGACTAATATGCCCTACATTAACACACATACCGGGAGACCGGTCGCGGACTTAGAACTTGTCCCGGCTGGGGCGGTGGGACACCTGGTCGGAGAAAATCCCGCTAGTCGACGGTAGGTCGGCGCCGGATCCCACCATCCAGGGAGGGAAGATAACAGCCACCTCCCGATAAAAAAACATGCACTACGGGACTAATGACCTCTGTATTGCCGCGCCTGGAATCACTAACAATCAATCAATCAAACCCGCGCAGGAAGGAGTTTCGACACCTCCGTAAAGGTGGCACCCCCACTTTATGGAAATTCAAAAACAACTAGCCTATAATTTTGTACTAATTATGTACTAATTTTGTACCAAAATAAAAAATTTTGTACTTAACTATAAACCGCTGAAAAACGGCGTTCAAAAGTGGGGGTGCCAGCTTGATGTCAAGCTGGCACCCCCACTTTTCACAAATGAAAAATCAACTAGTCCATAATTATCTGCTAATTATGTACTAATGTTGTACCACAACAAATAATTTTGTACTCGATTATAAACAATTAAAAAACCGGTTTCAAAAACATCTTTGCGCATACACTTCAGATTTTTTAAAACCCATTTCAAATCAGATCTCAAAGTTGTAATTTCTACTATAGTTTGATACTCTAGTAGTCTTTCCCGTGTAAAAATTTCAAAATTTTATCTGGTCAAAATTTTATTTGAAAAATTCATGCGAAAATCATAGTGCACAAATGTTCATATTTTATGTGGCACATGATGTGGCGTACCGGGGCGGGGACAGCAGGGCAGGGAGGGTGAGTAGAAGGTGGTGTGGAAGGGCGGGGCGGGGCGGTGGGTGGAGGAGCATGGTGTGGCGTATCGGAGCGGGGAAGTGGTGACAGGGCAGGGCGGGGAAATAGAGGGTGGTGTGAAACGGCGGGCGGGGAGGGGCGGGACGGGACGAGGCGGAGCAGTGGGTGGGGAAGCATGGTGTGGTGTATCGGAGCGGGGAAGTGGTGCGAGGCGTGGCGGGGCAGGGTGGGTGAGTAGAGGGTGGTGTTGAACGGTGGGGCGGGGAATGGCCGGGCGGGGAGGTGCGGAGGGAAGGCGGTGGGGTCGGCAATGGAGCAGCCGACGCGGGGCCGCACCCGTCGCAATAAAACCACAGGTGACGGCTGCGGCGGCGGCGGCGGCGCCGGCATATATGGACGCCGCCAAGGCCTCCCGGAGCCGAATCCGCGGTCCACGGCCACGTGGTCCCCACCGCACAAAGGCTCACACGGCACAACACTGCAGCCGAAAAGATTTTACAAAAGCGTTTTCGAAGCAACACACGAGGTAGATAAACAATAATACTCTTCAGACCGCGAGACATTGATACAAAGTGCCTCTATCAGAAAGCCTTGGACGCCACGAAAATAACCATTGAAACTACATTCATAGATTCTGTCATACACAACTTTTTAGTATGCTTACTATCTTCTTACTGTCCTATATACTACGTTCGTAGTATAGATAATGTTATCTAATGCTGAGAGAAAAACAGCGATTTTTCAGCATAAAAATTCGTATTTTAGATTTCTGATACAGAAAGAAGTAGATAATTCTTCCTATATGTAATACATTACTTCCTGTAACATATTATGTTCACGTCTTGTACTGAAAAATTGGTGTACTGCCGGTGGTCTGCCGGTTCGTATGTCTGTGAACAACGCATATCTTTTTCAAAAATTCCGTCCGTTTGTCCGTTCGTCTGTCCGCCCATTCGTCTGTCTGTCCGCCCGTTCGTCCGTCTGTCCGTTTGTCCGTCCATCTGTCAGTCCGTCTATCAGTCCGTCTATCCGTATGTCTGTCCGTCCGTCCTATCCGTCTGTGACCAACACTAGCGCCTAAACTAATCGAAGGATTTTTTTCTGCAATGAGTATTCCCCGGTCGATCTGGGCCGACTCCAAGCTCTACAATGTTTAAATTTCGGGGATCCTTAGATGAAGCACCGGAAACAATGTTGCATGAAGATTCTCGGAAACAAAAGTTTTCTCTGCAAATGAGCTTCAAATTGCAAACTTTCAGAAATGTCATTTTCTCAAAAACTGCTCTACATTTTTTCCTTTATTTTTGTTGTTGTATGGATCATGCTAAATCCACAATATAAGAAGTCATAACGCCATCGTTTGTTTTTTCAAAATTTACACTTGCATTTAAAAAAAAACTTTCGTGTTCTTAACGGGCATTTCTGGTACATTTCCGCATTTATGAGTAATGACTTCAATTAATTTCTTATGAAGTTTCTTGGAATCTGAACAGTTGTGGGAGTATTTAAGTTCTAAAATGTTTTTTGAAAAATTTGAGAAAAGCTCAATGACATTTTCTCAATAACCGATGCGAACCACCGCCACTAGCTCTATTTTTTACTTCTAATTTTGTAAGGCTAAAATATGCACTTAATTGTTTTTCGCACCTAAAGTTCTACGATTTGTGATGAGTTTTACAAATGATGACTGAGATGTGTTAATATGGAGAGAAACTGAGGAAATTTAATATTACGTAACAATTACTCAGTGCGAGGGAGAATGTGCTATTGTAGCTCCACTATTGTAAGCAGGTCCCACTATTGTGCACTAGTACACAAGCATCACGATAATAAACTGAATTTAATTGCAGAAATATTTTCATTTAAACTTTTTAATTAAAACTTACATATTTTTCAAGCTTCGTTTATTTACGATTTATTGAAGTATAAGAAAAGCAGAAACTGTGACATTATAATAGTACTAGCAGAACCCGGCAGATGTTGTCACGCACTCTCTCCTTTTTCTCTCTTTCTCTCTCCGTCTCTTTCCCCTCTCATTTCCTCTTCTCTCTTTTTCTCTCTATTTCCCCCGTTCCCTTTTCCCCTATCTTTTTATCACACTTTTCCCTGTATCTCATCTCTCTCTTTGTCTCGGACTTTTTTCCGTCTATTTTCCCCTCCTCCTCTTTCCCTCGCTCTCCTTCTCTCCCTCTTTTTCACTTTTTCTCCCTCTCCTTCTATCCCCCCTGACTTCGCCGTCTCTCTTACTTTCTCTTTCCCCCTCTCACTTTCCGTTTCTCACTTTCCCCCCACTTTCCACCTAACCTTTCCCTCTCTCTTCCCCATCTCTTTTCTCTCCACTCACTTTTACAGACTTTACTTTCTCTTTTCTCTTTCTTTCCCCCTCTCTTTTCCCATTCTGTCTTTTTCCCGTTTCCCTTTCCCCCTCTCTCTTTTCTTCTATTCCTTCTCTCTTTTCTTCTCTCTATTTTCTCTTCTCTCTTTTTTTCTATTAAGGCGAGTGTTTCCCTCGCTTCCGGCAGATGACGTGGTTGCTGGTATACAGCTGACCGTTAAAAAAAAAAATTTTTCGCGGTTGCGGGTATGTTACGTGCACGAAAAATAGATAACTTTACTAATCTTTGTCCATTTCGATTAATCAATTTGTGTGCTGGGTATTCTCCAATTGTCTTCATGTATTTTCTTTCTTTGCCAAGTTGTGCATTAAAATCACCTTAGAGAATTGTCACATGGCTTTGTGGGATTTTAGCAGCTATTTCTTCTAATTTTTCCCAGGCTTCATTTACTTTTTCCGGATCATTTTTATTTTCTTCATTAATTGGCATGCGTGCATTAACTTATTAATGAGTATGTTTGATTTGCACATTTTAGTGTGAGTGTCGTTAATTTATTGTTAACAGGGTTGACATTAGTTACGGAGTTCAATATATTATCATTTAATGCAAAAGTCATTCCTAAGTGTGGTGTGTTTTTAAGAATCCGTTTTTTTTGTGTTACTCTTGAGTCTAAAGTTATAAAAAGCCATTGTGTTTTCATCTAAAAACAGTTTTTCTTGAAATGCCAATAATTTTATGTTTTGTTCGGTTAGTCTTTTGAAGTTCATGTAGTTTCCCTACTTGTATCAATGACTTTATATTTAAAGTTCCGAAAAAGGTTTTTCTTTTGGGCTGAATTTTTCCGAGTGTCTGATTGCGTGCCAACCCAGACTACCCAGAATCCGAAAGTCTGGTTGTACTGATCTGGACAGTAGTGGATTGGATACCACCTGGGGTAATTATACAATTCCTGTCATACATCTTCATTCTTGGTTATCGGGTTGGATGAATCCAGTTTTTAGGACTGAAATATTTAGTTCCAGAACGCTTTTCTTTTAGGGTTGTCTTATTATTATTATTATTATTATTATTATTATTATTATTATTATTATTATTATTATTTATTATTACATTTATTGAAATATTGAAAATTACACAGTTCAGTAACTTAGTACTCGTTCATTGTTGTAATGGCTTATATTATAACTTATACTAAACACTTAACTACATTACTGATAGTGTCGGAAACTACAAGAGTTTGTGTTACTTTGAGCAATTGATGAAAAATTTTCCACGATGTTGACCAGTTGTCTATTTTATTTAGGTGAAGTATCGGCGAATTGTGCTAGTTGGGTGTGTATTGTAGTGGGTACGTCAGCTGTGTATATATTAAATAGAGGGGGTGAGAGTGGTGACCCTTGAGGAAGACCTGCTAAAATATTGCGGGAATTGGAGATGTGATTTTCCACGGAAACTGTAAAAGATCTATCGGTTAGGAAACGTTTGATGATGTTTACTAAGGGCAGCTGTGGTGTTGCATGTGGCCAGCAAAGCGCACCAGCGCTAACAAGCGCGTGTCCCATTCAGAGAACGGCACCGAACGAGCAGCGTAACCTGCAACGGGAACATTGTTGTTGCAGCCCAGTGAGCCCGACCCTTTGCGGTGAGGGAGGAATTGAATACACGAACAAAGTTTTGTATATTGAAGTGATCGTACGTGATTCAATTGTGAAGACGACTGAGGATCGTCTGTCTAGCTCGGACTCTTGAAATGATGCAGCGAATTACAAGAAATCTTTAAATAAAAGGGACTGCTGCGTGAAGGTGGCTCTGAGCTGGCATTTTTACCACTTTCCGTTCGACATAACTAACTACATTCATAATCCAACGTATCTAGCGTGATATTAATCGACAATATTTTCAAAAACGAAGCTCATCTTGTTGGAAGTCGAGCGTACATTCGAGTAATGTAAATGTTTATGCCAATAAGTCCTGTCTAGTGTCCGCAGAAATGTGCTTTTTTTCTTCCGGTTTGAAGGTGTGCTGCACAAGAGACCAACTGCCTATGTATGTCTATCGCACGCCTATCACGCACTTTCCCTTTACCAGGGGGTATTAACTCTGGAGTGGGCTCTTAGGCGCTAGCCTCTATCCTCATCCCCCGCAGACGTACAAGTGCGCCTTTGGGCTGATATCTGGTTCCCGCCAGAACGCAGTTGACCCTCACGGTAACCTCCCAATACAATGCCTGGGTCGGGCCGCCCTGCTAGCTCAGAGCTCCTAGCTATCCAGGCTAGTACCGGAGTCTCGACAATCCGCCACTCACATGCAATGGGAACAAGTTCCCTCCTCTTTGCCCAGAGAATCGGGCCATTGCCACGACGAAGCCGAGAGCCCAACTGGGGGCCACCTGGACTAAGGTCCAGGCGGCTTGGAACCCCCCATCCCGTCTCCTCAATGCTTACCACCAGCTCTCGACGTGGGTAACGCTGATACCGGAGCAACCTGACAGGGGGTAACTAGTTTCCCGCCAGACTTAAAGTGGGATCCAGAGTACTCCGAAAAGCATCCTTCACCCAGGCCTGCTCCAAGGTCGGCGCGCCATAGGCCCAACTGGTGGGTGGCCGATTGCCCGGTCACCAGGAGCTTAGCATCGCCTGCTCACTACCTGCACCTTCAAGCTAACGACGTGAGCGGTGCAGCAAGACTCAGGGTCCGGGTGGTCGTCTACGACACTCTGCCAGAGACCACGACGACCTACGCCATCCTCAGTGAGGCGGGGTGGGGTGGGGGAGCCGCCGCGCGCCGGGTCCGGTCTCGGCCCCTCGGGGCGCCACACCCTCCGCCTCTCGCCGCGTGGCGCTTTTCCGGTCTCTTCCGTTAACACCAGGCGGAGCAGTAGCCGGAGCAATAGCCTAAGAAATGGCGCACAATCTTTCCTTCCTAATTCCTTAGGCCCTAATCTTCCCTTACTCACACATCCTTGTAGCGTTTTCCATTTGTTGCCCTGAAACCCACCCTAGTGCAGGCCAAAAACATCAGCGCTCCGCAACAGTACTGCCCCACACGCGTGAAGGGCAGCTACGAATGAAACGGATTCCGGAACTGAGTCATTGCGTGTGCGCTGCGCAGTGACATTATAGACAGCCGTTCTTGGTCTGTCACACTGATAGAACTCGAAAAATAATAATTTTGAATAATGATCGTTATAATTTTTATAATAATAATAACTATTATTATTATCATTATTATTATTATTATTATTATTATTATTATTATTATTATTTTAAATAGAACGTGTATGAAGCTTTTTGGTAATTCTTACTCCTGAATTCACAAATTATTAACGTGTGATTTCCTTATTTAAAAACTAGCGAAAACTTCATACACGTATCTCTTGAAATTTCATTTTTCGAGATTTGCTAGTAATCGATATAGTACACTGGATTTTGAACCGAAAGGCTTCTGCAGAATTTTTTGGTAACTGGAAACCATAAAAAAATTAATATGAGCATTTCCGTTGGCATATGTTTGCATGTGCAAGAAACATTTCTTGACATATATATTAGAATGATTTTGTAAAGGCGTTAGTCTATTTTTATTTTTACTTTACTAGAGCTTCGAAATTGAGAGGTACCTTCACTTTGGTTTATAAATAGCAGTGGATTTGTTAACATGAAGTTTTTCAAGGTTGAATTTGGGAAAATACAAACTGATTTTTCGAGCTTCCGTAAGTCACAAAAAATATTTTAAGTCATTTCTTGTAAAACATGATATACTCCATCTTTCGTAGTGTTCCTGTGTCAGAGAAGATTCTCAATTGCCTTCACAATTTCACCACGAATCCAAATCAGCGTTCATGACTTCTGTATCTAACCTCAACATGGCCCGGTGCAATGGACTGCACTGACGAGCTCCTCAGTGCAGGTTGGGGCGCCCCGAGTGCGCCCTGGTTCCGTGTCAATGTGCGAATGGAACATGCGCGCGCTCCTTCGCACTGGTGCGCCCGAGCGGTCGAATGGAACACGAAAGCTGCCCTGAGTGCGCACCAGTGCGGGAGTGGAAAACGCTATTACACTTGCATGCCATGCACTACCACACACATCGGGAGCTTGGAGCTTCTTGCGGCTGGGCGGAGATACCTGGGGAGGAAACAGATTGGCGCCGGATCCCTCGTTCCAGTGCATATGTGTCGTGCAAATATTTCGTAGGACATGGCGGTGTTTCTATCCCGCCATGTCCCACGACATATGTTCTACACATACGGGAATAATGACTAAAGCACCCACAAACATTAATCAATCGGGGCGGCCTCGATCTCTTCTCTCAGCCCCTCAGGAGTACAGGACGCCTTCCTTGTCCACTCTCGGGAGTCATGTATTGCAATATTACTTGGGAGCGGATTTAAATGAAATGTCATTATTAAAAACTTTTCACTTTACAACCATGCCGTTTAGTTTAGAAATTAATTTTATGTTAAGACAAAAGAAAATGATTCAATTTTATGTCTAGTTGTTGTTGTTGCTGCATTTCTCAAGCTAAGAAGTCATTAGTTATCTTTTCGTCATTTCTAATGCATTTTTCGCTGATTTCATCGATTTTAATATAATTTTAATGCTACTTGCTTCAAATAATATTTACGAGATGCAACAAATGTTCTCAACAGAATCGCTGAGTAGTCTCTTCGATTTCTTCGTTCAGAAATTGTAATGTCAACCGTTTTGAGTATGTAATCTAAGGTTCATGTGGCCGTTGTCGGGATAACTATAGGCAGAGATTTCCTGGTAAAGAACAGTGCAAACCAAAAGTTTGAAATCTGGGTTCACTTGAACGAATGGAAAAAACCTCGATTACATCAGTAACGTCAACAGCTTGAGTTGTTCATCCGATGTGTTTTTGATCACATTTTTTACGTCATTTTTCTTTGCTCTTAGCGCATTTTAAAAACATTTTAAGAGCATTTTATTGATACTTTTTGGCGATGTTTTAGGTCATCAAAATCCGCCTTCTTATTATTACATGCGCCAACATCAACCTTAGCAGGTAGTTGTATTCATCTACCGCGAGTGAACACATTATACTCAAGGCTTCTTAATCGTTCAGATGACCCCTCTCTTGACCCTCTACTACCTGCGATCCTTCTATAAATTCCTCCGCGATTCTTTTATCCATTCTCAACATCTCCGCTCCGTTGTTTCCATTGTCTCCTCCCACTGAAAGGCGCGAGTAATTCCGACCTACATGCGCCCCCTTTGCACCTCTTCGGGCAGCCGTCCATTACCCCCCCTCCCTCACTTTGCCCGCCCTCCGCAACTCGCATCGCCATGACCCCGAAGGCGCCGTCGCCTTCATTCAAGAGGCAGCACACTCCCAAGTCAAGTGGCCCCAGCCGTTTCCTTTGCATATGCCTTCGTTTAAAGTAGCCATTACGTCATGCTGTGTGTTGTTCCGCCTGGTTTGCTTATTTGGAGCCGGTCGGTGATGCAAATGGCCTCTAAGTGCTGTCGGCATCGCGTTCCGCTCGTGTGTAGTATTCTTTCGTTTGCCTTGAAGCGAATATGGAAATTTACACAAACAGCTATTAAGTCAGACGTAGTTAGGTGAAATCTGAAAGGTGTACTCATTATCGGGTAATTAGTCATGGACATAAAAGGTAACTTGACGTTTCCTCTACAATCATTAGATCCGAGAAGCATTTCTATTCGTTCGAGTACCAAAGTCATTTTTATCTCGATTTCGTTGAATTAATTGGCAAAGCTTGTCCGTTTAAGAGGTCAACTATCACGCCAAATGAATAAGATATATTTTAAATGGAAACGGCGAAATACAGTTAGAATTCCTGCAAACTGCAAGCACATTAAAAGAGAATGGTTCTGAAAGATGGAGAGAACTGATAACAATTTTTAAAATGTGCATTTGAACACTGATCGTCGTTAATAGGTAATATTTTAAAAATTCTTTCATAAATTTCAAAGCACATCAAAAACCTTCTAGAAGTTTATTGCAGAAATGTTAAGAAAAGATTAGTTAGATTTATAGTTAAAGATCCACTATAAAATATAAAAATACTAGTATTGACAGTAACTCAATTGATTGATTTTTTCGTGTTTCCGGGCGCGTCAACTGCTTCGGTCATTAGTCCCGTTAGTGTAGTGCATGTTTTTTCTCGGGAGATGGCGGTGATCTTCTCCCGCTGGATGGCGAGATCCGGTGCCGACCTACCGTCGGCTAGTGGGGTTTCCCACCAGGGAAACGCGCGCGGTCCGTGGCCCGTTTGGTAGGGTACAGCTCCGGCATTCGCCTGGTGTTGATCGGAGAAACCACGGAAAACTACCGATCAGAGCAGCCGGCCGCTAGAATTCTCCTCCAGACAGAGACTGAATTCGACCTAGCTGAAAAGCTAGTGTCGAAACTCCTGCCGCCGTCGGGACTCGAACCTAGGACCTCCCGGTCAGAGGCGTTGCAGTGACATCAGTTGGTGCACTGAGCTACCGCTCCTGGCCAGTAATTCAAGTATTGGCAACTACGAGGAAGTATCTTCTGTTTATTTCAAATGAGAGAGACATAACTCAACATCCACCCAGTCAATAATGACGATTTGTGAAATAATATCACGAAAAAATTAATTCAATTCACTCTACAAATATTATCTATAACTACACAAACAAGGGCCGGAAAATCTATGAATTGATAAATTATATGTGATTTTTTACTCATTTTCGTTTGACAATGATGTGCCTTAATTAATAAAGTGAAATAAATAATTCTCAGGAATAGCAACAACAAGCAGACAACTTAAGACTACCGTTCTGCTAAAACAGGAAGAACAAAAGCCTTGGTATCAACTTATTATATTATCAAGTAGTACCGTCAATTTGTATAATTTCAAACCAATTATGGATATTAACATGCTACAGACTGGTACAGACTTTCTCACAGTATTTAGTTTCTTATCTTTACGTGGTATATTTTATGTGGTATCTTTTCAGTTTCGCCCCACTGTTTTCTCAGCTGCCATCCATTGGTGCCCCAAAGTCAATTTTTCACGTTTTTTCAATTTTTCATATCCCTAATAAGAGAATTGAAATATAACTTTTAAGAATGTTAAAGAAGGGTAAATTCTCATCGTATGTGCATTTTTTCATTGCAAAACGTGGAAACGCTTTTGAGAAAAAGTCTTTAACCGTTTCTGAAAAATGCAGTCGCTCTGACTTACTCACTTCAAAATCTAATTGTCTCTCACATTATTTCCAACATACATTTTTCGAAAATTCAGAGAGTTTAAGGAAAATGAAATCTGTGCCATTCTTTAGAGCGTCCCTTATTTTTTTATGTGCGGAAACAAATTGGAGGCGTTTTTGAGAAAATGTTCTTTTTATAAGTTACGTTAATTTCAAGCACTTTACGCAGAATATAATAGTTTTTACAAACAAATATACATGACCTTTTTTAAAACAGATTTTGTTTAATCCAAAATTCTCTATCTTCGATATTGTAATTTTGAGATGTATTTTCCAAAATACGGAGAGTTTGACGCTATCCGAAAACATTTGGAGAGAACTTTGAAAATGTTATGGCTTCATGTAAAGTGTCTCCTACAATCAAAATATCCGTTTGAAACCCTGGTGGGTGAGCTACTCCGGCGCACCGATGTTTGCTCGTTCTGCGCAGCGCCAATTTGCATTAGGAACCACGCGACCGCAGCAGGTGCACTTCGTTTGAGGAGACCAGACCAGACCAGACGCTCGCCGCCATGTTGCCCGGAGAGCGAGAAGTGCTGAGAATCATTTTGAAAGTGGCATAAAGTGGCAATTTTCAACGGTGACCTGCCAAAACTAACACGATGAAGGTGTACAAGATGCAATATTTAAAAGAAATGCATCATATATTTGTTTCAATTACTTTTTACAAGGTGGTAATTTTGGTATCTGTCTGCATTCAAAATTTCCGCTAATATTGTGACGCAGATAGGGCCTAAAGCACATTGACTGAAGCGGATACGATGCGGAGTAGCTCACCCATATCTTTCCACCATGTTTCACACTGAAAGGATCTCGAGTTCATTGAAATCGATGAAGAAATATCAATATTAGAGAAAATTGGTTGAACGATTTAGGCGTTAGCATGTATTCTGACTACAGAAACTGTTAAAGGAAGTCATTTACTATAAGAACCAAAATGTATTCAATATTTATTAAAACAAAACCTTCTCTTCTTAGGAAGTAGGGCGAGAAAATAAAAATTATTTTAGTTGTTAAGTCAAAAAGATTTGTGTTTTGAGCAGCAATAAAGCTATTTTAATTATTTTCGTTATTTAGTGAGAATTCGCATTTTTCTGGGTCCTTGATAACGCGTGTACGTTTGTGTGTTGGTAAACATCGCTAACAGCAAAACCGTTAGCAGAATTTTCATCAACACTGACATTTCCCTATCGATGTGGTTGATGTTGCGGCCCGTTGGATTTGAAACCCGTGTTTAAATTTTTCGGCGTACTTTACATGAAGCCTCGAGAACATTTTCAAATCTTTCTAAAAAATGGTTCCAAATTTTTGGATTAAAGTCCTCGGATGGCGTGAAGACTTAAAGAAATGGTGAAGGTCTCATTTTCGTTGAAATCTTTTTTTGTTGTTGTTGTTGTTGAAAATCGCAAAAGTTTTAGTTTTTTTCGGCATCTTCCTACAATTGTTACTTTCTCGTACGGAGTAATATGCGTTGTATAGAGAAAGTTATCCCTCGGAAACTTTATTTCGTGATTTCAACGGAGATACACGTTTTATGGTCGATTTTTTTGTTTTTTCTCCAGAACCTGGCGGCGGCCTGTCCGTGCGACGTCTGTCGGTTTGACTGTCCGTCTATGAACAACACTAGCGACCACTCTGTTTGTAGAATTTTTTCCAAAATTAACATTCTCTGGTCAATCTGGCCCATTTTGAAGCTCTGCTGTTTTGAAAAACAATTTTTAAATTTGGGGGTTCATTACAGAACCGCCCATTTTCTCGAAAATGGCTCCAGTTTTTTTAATTGTTTGTACGGAAGGTGCTAAATAAATTGAATAACATGACATAAAGGCCACTTTAATGTATTCTTGTGTTTTTGAATACTTAAATGAAGTATTGGTTATCAATGGCGGCTGGTGTTCCAGCAAACTGGAAGTTGCAGCTCCATCGAACGACGGAAATGTAATTGCCAAAATACAGAACACTAATATACTAGCTGAATGGGGCATCGCCGACTCTGTAAACTGTTTTAAAAGTAAAACAGAAAAGTAAAATAGAAACACAAATATCCGTATATTTTTGACAATCAAAAGGTAAAAAGTCTTTATTTCACAATCACCACGTTTCGCGTGTGCGTTTCACGCGTCATCAGGCGATGCGCGATTTTCAAACACTAGTTATTTCTGTCTTCCATGCTTTGAATAATTCATATTCTCTCTCTCATGTCTTTCGACTTCTTTGGAAGAAAACTTATCACCGCATCAGCAGCATCGTTTCGTATTTCCTCTTCAATTTCCATGTCTTTCCGTCCTGTGTCTACCATTTCTCACGTGAGAAATCAACTTAAACGAAAGTATTCCTACAATAAATGGTATAAGATAAAATCCACAATTCACGCGCACCTATAAAGCACACGAGCTAAAGCCCTCGTGTCATAATCTTACTCGCAGTCCATTCCAGCAACTTGTCATATAATTTTTTTTTAAATCTCATGCCATTAATATTTTTATTATGGGTATTTCATATATATCGCATTTGTGACTACAATTGTTTCAAATAATTTCTTATGAAGTTTCTCGAAAAATCGGAAGTATTTTTTATGAAAATGATCTTTAAAATGCGCGTTTTCAGTAGCGCTCAAGCATTATCTTAAAACTGATCAAAATTTTTCTCTGAAATTGCTCATGTAAGACGACATTTTGCCCTTCTGTAATGTCTTAGTCATGTCAGTTCTCCTATTAGGAATCCCAAACATAGACATAAAGTAAAAAATATATTCTAGGCCCCAATAGTTGGCAGCTGAGAAGAGGGCGGACTAAACCGAAAACAAAGCACTGACTGAAGAGATAAGAAAACGAAATACTATGAGAAAGTCTGTGTGATTCTGTAGCCTTACTAGTTCTGTATAGATAACATCCAGTTACTACCGCGCCTGTGGCGTCACTTCCCAGATCATTTTCTCGGTGGCAGTACTGCGTTTTGACCTTTTGTGCAGTTACGACAGCGCTGTAATGTGTTAAATTGTATTGTGAAGTGATTTGTATGGTGAGAATAAAATGATAGTCACATGTTCTGTGTGCTTATTACGTGTAGTTCCGTGCTCAGTCCTTACCTAACCTAAGTTAATTTGTTACAATGATGTATAATTACACTTTTCACGGAGAGTATTCCCACCATTGATTTTTTCACATAGATGCGATGTCCAACTGTTTGATCTTCAGCGCGTTGTGCGGTTTTTGGAATATTTTCATTACGATAACGTACAGAAAACGAATTGACTGTGTAAAATGCTGCTCATCCACTTTCGATACAGAAAAAGCTCCGCGTCGAAACAAACTCTCTTCTATAGATTTTTTGAACAGAAGAGGGACGAAAGAAGGATCGTGTAAAACGGGCTGTGGATGAGATGCTCACTGTCGCCGTGACTCCTTCGCGACTACTCCTTGCTCTCTGCTCCGAATGTGGCAGCGTGCGTTAAATTTATTGAATTTTGGTAGCGCAAGCAGAAAGTTTTGCTATGTACTATACTTTTTTTAACGTGGCATCTGAGGGTATTATCTTCAAGATAGAATAAGGCACGGCTTTTTGCGTCTTTGTTAGTCCTGCCGCAAGATGTCGCATGATCGCGACCATATCAGGCAGCGCTGAAGATCAAGCGACTCTAGCGGCAGGACCGAGAAAGACACGAAAAGCTGTGCCTTATTCCACCATGGAGATACTCAGATGACTCGTTAGAAAAACCCGAGTATAAAGATTGATTATTTTCGTTTCCGAGACCGAATCAGCTGCTATGCACATTACTCCCATTAATTTCGAACAAGTGACATCCCAGAATGCGGCGTTGTACCTCCGCCGCAGACCTTCAACGGAACCTGCAGGATTCCGTCTCCAGGTATCTCCGCCAGTGAGACAGCGCCCCACACCGCACAAGCTCTGAGCTCCCTGCTGGGCGTCTGACGTGTACGGTAGTGAAGTGCGCGTGAGTAATTGGTTATGTGGGGGAGACGATGGAACCAGGAAGAGAAAGCAAGATCGCGTGGCCCGCTTGTCCGGCATTCGCCTAGTGTGGATCGGAGAAGCCACGGAAAACTACCGGTCAGAACAGTCGGTCCCGTCCAGACAGCGGCTGCTGCCGGAGCCACCTCAGCTGGTTACAGAGTTAAGACGAGAGTGTATTTTAGCAGTGAAACGTGTGTAGAGATGGTTGACAAGGCGGCGCGGCCAAGAGGCCGTGGGCGGCGGCGGGGCTGGCTGGCGCGCTCTGCTCTTTCCGCGCCGGGGCGAGGGGAAGGGCGGGGAGGGGCGGGGCAGGGCGGGGCGGGGCGGTCGGCGGCTGAAGAACCAAGGCCACGCGGGCTTCGCCTTTAAAGGCGGCGGGCGCCCTCCGCGATGCCCCCCCCCCTCCCTCGGCCTGCCCCGACCGAGACTGAGGGAACCCCAATACTCTTGAAATCCTCGTCGTTCCTTCCTTGCATTTGTCTCAGGACATCAACTGATGTCACTGCAGTGCCTCTGACCGAGAGGACCTAGAATTCGAATCTCGACCATGGTAGGATTTTCGACGCTTGTCTGCTAGGTCGAATTCAGTTGCTGTCTGGAAGAGAATTCAAGCGATCGGCTGCTCTGATCCGTAGTTTTCCGTGGTTTCTCCGATCAACAGCTGGCGAATGCCGGAGCTCTACCTTCACAAACGAGCCACGGACCGCGAGCTATCTTTTGCTTTCTCATCCTCGTCCTCTCTTCTCCCCTCACCACTACATACATCGGGAGCTTAGAGACTGATCCGACTTGAACGATAACACGCTGGAGGAGATACCTTAATGGGAAAACCCTCAATTTGACGTGAAGGTTATAGCAGGGGACGAACACTGTCGCATCCCGGAATACAATGGGCCCTATACTTACGGGATTGATGACCTTAGTCTTTGACACGCCCGTGCACAAAATAATCAATTCAGTTTGCGTCAATTTACCTCCTCGCGCAATTTCTTGCCCACATCTCTCTTGTTTTAGGACACGCAACCCTTTGATGCATTATGTTTCTTTACACTAATCCCTTCCGATGCACTCGCTGCAACGACTACCGTCACGAGCAGACTGATGCCCTCATTGCGTTTTCGGTCTCACGTGCGCTCTCAGGACTCTAAACGCACTTCACGATTTTCGAAATTCAACTGATTCGCACGAGAAGATAATTCACTCCAGAATGTAACCCTCTGGGGCATTGATTGTAAATCAGGCGACTACTAAACAGACCAGACATATTCATATAATCTACTTCGAGTGATCGTGTCATAGAGAAAGTAGGTTACACTATCCTCTCTCCATGCCCATGCAAACCAAAACCCGCTATCAGACGTCCATTACCACCGTCTCCCGCAACGCTTCGCGCAATCTCGCATTAGTTTGCCCAGAACTATCGGGACTTTTCATGACATGAATATTGAATGATAATAAAAAACTCGTGCGGGATTAAATCTGACTTCTAACTTATGTAAGATTTTAACGATGAAATGGGCAGATAACCAGTCCGCGACGGGCAATCGCTTCAAAGGTATATGACCAATTATCCACAATCAGTACCACCCAGTGGCGGCTCGTGCTTAGGTTGTATGATTGCACAGCCAGATTATCAAAAATTATCTCATATCTAAGGAATATACAATTTCCTTATAGTGACATTCAATATTCAAGATATTGCAGCAATATAGATGTATATGAAATCATTCTGAAACCAAAGAGCATCCAACTGGCTGTGTCCCCGGTGTCTGGTGCCTTGCCAGGAATTGCACCACGCTCTTGGCTCTTGGATGTATTACTGGGTTTTTTGAATTTTCACTTTGGACCTTCGATTTAACACGGGGAAATGCGGCCATTTGGTAGGGCAACTAAATGAGTGGTGCTGTCTAGCGCTGCGCAGTGACGGAGGGAGACTCAGGGGAATACAAATATTCTGTCTTCGTCTGACTCGCTGCAACGTAATTTTATGAATTTCGCTTGTTATTGAAAGTACACGAGTTCAGTCAATTACTGACGATATTCAATGCATTGTTTATGATATTTGAAGAATTTATCAGCGTGGTTGCAGTTTGCGCGCGTTCTTGTGAATACGAATGTGTGTCGAAGATCTTTCATTATTGCCATATATACCAGGGTATTGAAATTTTCGGAATAAAATAATTTTATTTGTGTGAAACATGTCGAGGCAATAGAGCTGTCGCAATGTGCTGGAGACGAACTTCAGTGCTCAATGGAAATCAAAGCCAGAACCACATGCGCGGGAGATGTATATACGTTACACCAGTAGCGTGTATTCTATGGAATGAAGGGAATGAGTCATTCCCCTAAGCAAAGCAGAGAAAAAATCCTTTCTATATTTAAAATATTCGTTGCTTATGGCCAGAGCAAAACGTTTACTCAATCTAAGATTCTGAGCTAAGTACCAGTGGTTGAACCGTGACAATCGATGTTTTCAAAATGGTGTTTAGTTTCATCTCGTGACGTCAGCGAAGCTTCGTTCTTGGAGGGAGGCAGACGTTCGACTTCGTCATGTGTCGGGGCAAGTCGGCTTCGGTTCGTGAGTGCGCGAGAATGAATTTTCTAATACGTTCCGTTGTGATCGGCTGGTAGCTAATTGAAGTTTGAAAGAATTTTGGCTTTTTGAGAGTGTTTGATACACGCGCGAACTTGTATCATAATACAATGTAAGTATAAAGTACGTAATAATATAGAGAACGTTTATCTTAAGGTAAAGACAGTGTTCTCAAAAAAACTAATTCTTCGTGTTCCGTTCTGCAGTTCTCCCTTGCGGGAAGGTAATGCATTGGCAAACTCATTCTGCGCAGTTGTCGTGGCATCTAGCGAGGAAAGTGGAAATTAGGCAGGGAACCAGAGGGGAGGCACGATGTCAGATTTAGGGGGCCCCTTCCGGTCCCTCTCCTGTCAACTTTTGTACGCTTCGCAACTTGCAGTTGCTGGTCAGTGACGAGAAGCGACACTGAAGGAAAAATTCTCTAGTGCTTTCGGCCTTTTTGTTGTTGTTGTTGTTGTTGTTGTTGTTGTTTTTGTTGTTGTTGTTGTTGTTGTTTTGAGCAGTGGTATCGTGAGTAGTGCTGTCACTTTAATATCATTGAGAAAATTTGGACGCAAATAAAAGGTTACGTGGCAGGGAAGAAAGAAAAATATACGTTATCTGAGGTGCAAAAGCTCGTGAATGAGGATGTGGAGAGGACAACAGCAGAACAATGGCCCAATGAGGTAGGGCATATAAAAAAGGTAATTTCGAAGGCATGGGAAGGCGAAGGAATTGTAGAACAAAATTTTGAAGAAATTATTTCTCATAGTGCCAGTGCACTATGTATTCTCACTGTCAGCGTCTGCTCGTTTTCTGGGATGCTCCTGCGCTTGTTCCCGTCGCGACGAAGTCCCTTCCCGTCGACGCCCTGGAAAAGATGCTGCTGTTTCGTGGGATTAAATCCCGAGCAGCAACCGCGGACAAATGCACAGCAGAGTGGCGCTACTCAACGTGGAGATGTTTCATGACATCAAAGTGGTCCCGACCAGCAGAACATAACCATCTTCAAAGTCAAATCAACCAATCAGTACTTCAATAAAGTTCAGATTGCGAAAAAGAAACATAGCAGAAGTTCAATATTGACGATAGAGATTTTTCACTACCACACATGCCGGGAGATCGGTCGGGGGCTTAGAGGTCCTGATTCGGGCGATGCCCCGCTGGTGAGAGACACCTGGTTGGCGGAAAACCGTGCTTGCTGTCGGGTAGGTGGGCGCCGGATCTGGCCATACAGCGGGGGGAGGGGGGGAGATCACCGCTAACTCCCGAGTAAAAGGGAGCGGTAGCTCAGTGCATCAACTGATGTCACTGCAACGCCTCTGACCGGGAGGTCCTACGTTCGAGTCATGGCGGTAGGATTTTCCACACTAGTTTTTCAGCTAGGTTGAATTCAGTCGCTGTCTGGAGGAGAATTCTAGCGGCCGACTGCTCTGATCGGTAGTTTTCCGTGGTTTCTCCGATCAACAAAAAGCGAATGCCGGAGCAGTACCCTACCAAACGGTCCACGGACCGCGCGCGATCTTTCCTTCCTCTTCCTTGCCCTATCCTTTCCCCTTACACACACTTATACTAACATGCACTACACTACCACATATGCCGGGAGACCGGTCGGGAGCTTAGAGCTTGTCCCAGCTGGAGAGGTGCTTCGCTGGTGGGAGAGTCCCGGTTAGGGGGAAACCCCGCTAGCCGACGGTAGGTCGGCGCCGGATCTCGCCATCCAGCTGGGGAAGATCACCACCATCTCCCGAGGGGGGAAACATGTACTACACTTACGGGACTAATGACCTAAGCTGTTGATGCGTCCGGAATCAGGAAGCAACCAACCAACCGAGCAAAAGAGATCCACTACACTTAGGAGACGACTGACCTAGCGCTTGCGCTGTTGCAGCCGCAGAACCTGGTGCTGACGGCGGAGTTCCCGCGCGGCGACGTGAAGCTGTGCGACTTCGAGGTGTCGCGGGTGATCAGCGAGCGGGAGCCGCTCCGGGAGATCCTCGGCACGCCCGACTACGTGGGTGAGCTGCCCCAATTCACTTCAATGGAGTGAACCTACAACTCTGTTCGGCCCCACATGCAAACAGAATATAGTAAAATCCATACCGTCCACTCAATCTCATAAGTGCATAGCGGTCTGAACGAACTAATTAGTAATTTTACCACCCAAACGGAAAATGTATATTTTGGAGTTTCCCTTCAGCCGGACGACTGCGCGTCCCTCACTCCCCCCGCGCAACTCCTCCTCTGTTGCAGCGCCCGAAATCCTGCACTACGAGCCCATCACGCTGGCCGCCGACATGTGGTGAGTACCTTGCACGCGCCTCAAGCCCTCTTCACACAGATTTTTTGTTATTATTTGGTGCCTTCTTTTTGTATTAATATTAATTTTTTGTTACTATTAACTTGTAAGAGTATTAATTTATTTGTTAACATATCATTCAAATATTCGAGTAGAGTTTGTTCAATTTTCTGTCCGCTGAACTCGAAAAAGTAATTGATTCTAGTTTTGTGGGTTCTTGTTTGTGGTCAGGATGGCATCTTCACCTACTTGAACGCGTTCAAAGCTTATCAAATGAGACCGAGAAATCAATAGAGATTCGGGGGGAGGGATAGAATTTGTGCTCGTTGATGTGTTTTATTGATTGTTAATTTATTATGTATAGAAAAATTACTAATTAAAACTCGAAATTCCTGTTTTTTTCGTAGCTACTATGGAAACGTTGCTCGTATACGTGTATCAGTCAGAAAAAAGTGTAACATAATTCACCATTTTTGGTTCTACGACAACTCGCGTCGTGCCCATATGTTTAAACAGTTAAACAATTATAATTAAAAATGAAACGCATAACGTTCGAGAGGCTTCCTTATTCATAGCTAATGTCATTTTTAGGAGTAAAATTACCTGTTATTATTTTAAATAAAATTACTTGTATTGTTGAAAAGCAAATTCGCCACAATCCATATCACGTGATCACGAATTTGCGTAATATTGGAAAGTGGAACCTATTGATCAGTGTGTACTTTAGGGCACGTGTTTAGCCGAACTAGATACCCAACATCGCGGCTTATAGTATTTCCTGATGGCATAAATAAATAAATAAATAAATAAATAAATAAATAAATAAATAAATAAATAAATAAATAAATAAATAAATAAATAAATAAATAAATAAATAAATTAACAAATAAATTAACAAATAAATTAACAAATAAATAAACAAACAAATAAACAATAAATAAATAAATAAATAAATAAATAAATAAATAAATAAATAAATAAATAAATAAATAAATAAATAAATAAATAAATAAATAAATTAACAAATAAATTAACAAATAAATTAACAAATAAATAAACAAACAAATAAACAATAAATAAATAAAATGCAAGAAGAAAGCAGGAAATGATTTAAAATGATTGGATATTTTGGTGCCCCTCTGCAAGAATGAAATGCATGTGCGTGTGCGTGCGCAGGTCTGCGGGCGTGACGGCGTACGTGCTGCTGACGGGCTTCTCGCCCTTCGGGGGCGAGACGGACCAGGAGACGTTCTGCAACGTGGCGCGCGCGCTGCTCGACTTCCCGGCCGAGCTCTTCGACGGCGTCTCCAACGACGCCACGGCCTTCGTGCGCGCGCTGCTGGTGCGCGACCCCAGGTACTTGACGCGCCCACAGCATTAGAAACAGTTAGCGCCCGAGCTACGTACTTGGTTTCATTTTTTTACCCAATTTTAATCAGTTATCTACTCATTAACTATAATGTTAACTTGACTCGATTTGTCTTTTCATAGTTCCCTTCTATATTCCCCACATAAGAGAACATGTATCATTATTCAAGGGTCTTCGTATTTCCCTCTAACCACGATACTCTTCATTCAAATAAGTAATGCAGTGTATAGTGAGCTCCAAATCGAAGGCAATAACAAGAAATAATATAATATTGTTCAATTCAAAAGAATTACTATCTCTACAATATAAGTAACTCAAGAAAAATCGAACTTAAAAATTTTGTATTTTCGAAACTTACGAATTGCGAAGATTCGGGAACGAGTTTACGTGGGCGATTATCGCAAACGACGCTACGAGTAGTTTGCTGGGTCAACGTTTTCTGGTGGATTCTTGTGCTTTTTCCCCCTCCATTTCTGGTAAGTTAGTTGTGTAGATGGAAACCTAATAAAGAGCATAAACCAAGAAATGAAAAAAGCCGTTTTCACTGCAATTTCTCAGTTCCATGTGTGTTTACTAAAAATGTATTGTCACGAGATGCAAATATTTTATTCCTCCGGGGTCCAAACCCATGACTTTCTGTTATACAGACTGATGCTGTCAGCAACTGAACTATGGAATCCAACATTGCATTTGTAACATTGCTACTCCATCTTGGCATCAATTGAAGACTTGAGATAAAAAAGGATGTGAGTGCCATTTCTGTTAAATTTACGTTTTAAACAGAATAATGATGTCAAGTCCTATAACATGAATAAAAACCGAAGTCCAGACGTATTTCTTGATAGGGTTTCGGGGTGATTATAAATGGCAGGAGTTGTATGTGCCAATTCGTTTCACACACACACACACACACACACACACGCACGCGCGCGCACACACGCACACACACACACACATAATTTATTTATATATATATATATATATATATATATATATATATATATATATATATATATATATATATATATAAATTCATTTTTCTCGAAAGTTTGAAAATGGCACTTTCATCCTTTTGCATTTCAAGTCTTCAATTACACAAGCACACACAAAAAAGTTGACAGACCCAAAAAAATTTGACACAGGTTTTTCTGTGTATGTCGACGCACTATATCCGAATCTGAAGCCGAAATTGTGTCACCACCTTTGATTTTTTAAATTGCGAAAAACACCGTGAAATTGTACTGTAAATTTGAGAGCGTTTCTCTGCGAAAAAAACAAACAAACAAACCTGGAAGGTGGTGGTGCCATTCTGGCTTCAAATTTGGATTGTGTGTGTTGATATACATAGAATTGAAATACATGTGTCAAGTCTTTGAGTCTTTCAACTTTTCTTGTGTGTGCCTGTGTTATTTGTCAAGAAAAAACAGTACTTGGATTGTATGTCATTCCACTTCTTCATCGTCGTTGCCTGTCGTATGTGTTTGGCTGGTGGAAGTGCTTTTGTGGTTGCAGTGCGCGTCCGACTGCGGCGGAGAGCCTGCGGCACCCGTGGCTGCAAGCGCACGGCAGCAAGGGCGGGGCGGCGGCGGCGGCAGGGGCGGGGACGGGGACGGGGACGGCGGGGGCGGGGACCGGGGGCAAGCGGGAGTTGCGTCGCTTCCTGTCCAAGTCGCGCGAGGCGCTGGCGGAGCGCTGGCTGGCCGGGCGGAGCGGCGGGCTGCGGCGAGGCGCGCCGCTCTCACAGAGCCAAGTGAGTACATTCAAGCTACTGGTTAGCTGTACTAGTTCTTTTTTAATGTCACATCTGTGGGTAGTATCTGTAAGATGGAATTCGCCATGACTCTTTGCGTTTTTCTTGGTCCTGCGCATGATCGCGACCGTACCAAGCAGGGCTGCAGATCAAGCGACTCTAGTCACCCAAGTATATACTTGGGTTTTTGTAACGTTGCAGTTGACGTAAATCAGCTGTTGACGACTTTGTCCAACCGGGAGCTTAAATGTCACTACAGTGACGACGTTCTAGCTCTCAATTGGATGACACCGTAACAGCTGATTTACATCAACTGCCGTGTTCGGAAAACCCAAGCATACTCCAGCGCAACGATTTTTGCTCGTTCTGCTCAGCACCAGTTTGCGTCACGAACCACAGCACGGTCACTTTGTTTGAAAAGTGACCACACGCTGGCCGCCATCTTGCATGAAGAGCGAGAAGTGTTGAGAAAAATTTTGAAAGTGTCATAAAGTGACAATTTTCAAGATAACCAAACCCAAACTAACACGATGAATGTGTACAGGGTACAATTTAAAGGAAATGCTACTTAAATCTGTTTCAATGTTTTGTAATGAAGTGATAATTTTAATAACGAAGTATCTAGCTATATTTCAAATTCCCGCTAATATTGTGACGCAAACTGGTGTCTGTAGAACATTGGCTGATGCGCCAGAGCCTGGGTCCATTCAAACACGGCATAATACTTGATTGATTTACTAGTGTTTCGGACGATTCAACAGCTGTCATTAGTAGTGTAGTGCATATTTTAATCGCGGGAGGTGGCTGTGATCTTCCACCGCTGGATGGAGAGATCTGGCGCCCACCTACAAGGCGACTTGCGGGGCTTTCCCAACAAGGTATCTCCTACCAGCAGAGATCTGTCCCACCCGGTACAAACTCCAACTGGCCTCTCGGCATGCGTGCTAGTGTAATGCATGGAATTGTGTGAGTAAGTAAGGGGTAAGGATAACAAGGAAGAGGAAGGAAAGATCGCGCGCGGTCCGTTGCCCGTTTGTTAGAGTACTGCTCCGGCATTCGCCTGATATTGATTGGAGAATCCACGGAAAACGATCGATTAGAGCAACCGGCCGCTAGAATTCTTCTCCAGGCAGATATTACGTGATTAATACGAGCCAATTGGGCCAATCCAACTTTGTGGGGTCAAAGTAGGTAATAATCAGTTAAAAACAACCTTTAGGTGCCAAAATATATGAGTGACCCAGTGGTCCACAGACGCAGTGGGAGTCAAAATAGGCAACGAAACATCGCATGTAGGAGAGCCAAAATTATGTAAAGAACCATTGTCAATAAACGTTCGAGAAATTACTTACATGCATCTTTCCAACTTCCACTATCCCTTGGTGCTTATCTAATTAATTGAAATTATTGTGTCTCAGGTCGCATATTCTACCTACGCAGTGAAGCACGGCTAAATTGAAACAGGAAACGTTTTAATATACCTAGCACGGCCTTAAAACAGTGGAATGTCGTTCGGTAGCCGCTGCTCTGAATTGGAAGCAGATTTCCGCGTTCCAAAGGACAATTAGTGGTGCTACAGAAGAGCACACGCTTTCTCCTACTATAGTAAATTTCCTAACTTCTTTCGTTCGGATTGGCTTTGCGGTTTTGCTCACACCCTCTTTCCGATTGCTTTCGCCTTATAATATTAATGTACCAAGGAGCATGCAATGAATATAGAGATCCGTAATGAAGGCAAGAACAATCAATAATGTATCAATAAAAAAAAAGAATCGCTGTTGTTTATCATCTAATGTCCGCGCGCTTTGTGTGTGCGCAGGTGTCGCTGTCGCGGTCGCGGGAGAAGCTGTACGGGCTGCGCGCGCTGTCGCGGTCACAGGAGCTGTGCGCGTGGGCGGGGGCGGGGGCGGGGCCCGCCGCCCCCAGCCCGCTGCTGGCGGCCGCCCTCGCCCGTGCCACCGCCGCCGCCGCCACCACCACCGCCGCCGGCACCGCCTGCTCCGCCTCGCAGCCCGACCTGCCCGGCGCCGCGCCCTCGCCTGCCTTCTCGCCCTCGCACTCGCCCTTCGGCTCGGTCGCCTCCCTCGACGCCGCCGCCTCGTCGCCCTCGCCCTCGCCCTCCTCCACGCCCGCCCGCGCCCCCGCACACGCCCACGCGCGCCCGGCGCAACCCCGCGAGCGCGCCACCTCCGAGCCGGGCAGCGCGCCCGCCCCGCACAAGCAGCAGCAGCAGGAGGAGGAGAACAGGAAGAAGGAAGAGGAGGAGGGGGAAAAGAAGAAGAAGAAGGAGGAGGAAGAGGAGGAGAAAAGGAAGAAGCAAGAGGAGGAGGTGGAGAAAAAGAAAGTAGAGGATGATGAGAACAAGAAGAAGAAGGAAGAAGAGGAGGAAAAGAAGGAAGAGGAGGAGGAGGAGGAAGAGCCCCGCTTCAGCGTGGCGCAGCTCATCTCGGCCTTCAACCGCCACCAGCAAATGTCGGCCGCGCGCCCCGCCGCCCTCCGCTCCCTCATCCTGCAGATGCAGGCGGAGGCCCAGAGCAACGGCGCGCCGCCCGCCCCGCCCTAGCCCCCCCCCCCAACATTGCGCTCCGATTGAAGTGGAGGCTCCCTCCCACGGCATGAGCTGGAAAGAGAGGGGTCACTGCCGTCCAATCGGGAGCTTCAAGACCAAAAAGTCGTAACGAAGCTCCCAATTGACCGTCTCTTTAGTGTACGGGCTAAACTACGGTTTTTACAGAGCCGCGTTTGAAGTAAATCAGCCGTTACGGTGTCATCCAATCGGAAGGCTGAACGTCACCATAGTGACGTCACTGTGGTGACGTGTAAGGTCTTGATTGGACGGCATCGTAACAGCTGATCAAATGCCAAACGCAGCATTGTAAAAATTGCAATATAACATGGCGAGCTACGATCTGGAGGTCCAGATCCAGGGTTCAATTCGCAGCGATTCTATAAATAAATATCTTTATTGGTCGCGAGACTCTGGTAATTTGGCCTGCTCTTCCGCCTGACCAGTTTCAAAACTTTTAATACAATAGTGCATAATACAATGGAGGTCATTCAATGAAAAAGATAGGAGTGAGAGCGAGGAAAGGAGGAGTTGGTAGAAAAGAAATGCTCCCGTACCTTTTGTGCGATTAAATTTATTAATTTAAAGTTATATGTGTAAAAAATTAATCACAAATATATCAAGTTGAACACTACGAAATTTTACTCAGATTTAGAGAAATTATATTTTTGTGACAGCATGTTTGGTATAGAAGAGGATTGGAAAGAAATTGTTTAAATCAGTGAAATGTTAGCAAGTATTACTAATTGTTTCAAAGAGGTTTTCAAGAAGCTAAAAATGCGTACGTATATTTTTGAATTGCCCATAAAAAGGGAGAGAATCTCGTCGAATACAAGCTCATGATTATGGAAAATTTTCACCTTAGAGTTGGATTTTCATAACATGGCGCATGAGGGACTTGTCTTCACGGTGGAATATGGCACGGCCTTTTGCGTCTTTCTCGGGCGTGCCGACAGATGTCGCATGATCACGACCGTATTAGGTAGTGTTGCAGATCAAGCGACATCTAGCGGTACAACGAGAAATACGCGAAAAGCCGTGTCATATTCCATCGTGAAGGCAAGTCTCTCACGCGCCACGTTACGAAAACGCAAGTATAGGCTCGGGTCTGGAACAGGTTGCACTCAACCTCGTGTGTATAAATTGAAGAGCTACCTAAATGCGGCGTCATCATCGGTCTAGTAAATCAAGATAGGGGTTAATGGGAGTCGTTGCGCTGACCACCGTCGCCTGTGCAAGCCCCTCTGGCAACCCACTCAGTGGGCCCTGAATTCGTAAGTTGTCCCTCCAAAGATGATATTGAAGCTCTCGATTGGTTGACAGTGTCCCCCTCTCCTCCCAGCTCGTGACCTGGAAGAGACACTACATTTAAATCGGAGTATGTGAACAAAAGGATGTTTTGTGCCTCACAATTTCATTCAATGGTGAATACACACATACAGCGTCTGCTCCTCATCAGAAACACATCTCCTCAAATGTGTGTTAATAGAAGTGCGGTGACCATTTGATTCGTGAGATAATTACAACATGGATTGTTTTTGTAAGTGGAAGGTAACCATTTGCCAAAAATTAAATAATAAAAACGATAATATTTCTGCTTACTGAAAAATGTGCATAGTGTTACAAGAAATATGCAGAATGAGGTAATCAGAAAAAGTCATACCGTCAAACGGGGTGAGAGTGTACCGCATTGGGTGAGAATACGCCAGACTCCATTTTTGAGATATACTCATCTTATTGAAAGATAAAAGAGCTTCGCTATTTCCATCTTGCACAAATAGAACGCATGATGATCCCAAAATTCTTGCTTTATAAAAGTGACTAGCGGAACTCGGCATTGTTCTGACCTTCATCTCCCTCTTTCTCATTCCCTCTCCCTCTCTTTGCGTCTCTCCCTCTCTTTCTGTCTCCCCTATCTCTCTCTGTATCTCCATTCTCCCTCTCTCTCTCTCCGTCCTACTCTCTCTCCCTGACCCTCCGGCTCCTCCTCTCTCCCCGTCTCTATCTCCATCTCTCTCTCCGTCTCTGTTTGTCTCTCTCTGTTCGTCAAGATGCCATTGCATCTTGAGCATATCTCTGCATATGATGTAGACTGCAATGTATGAAGATGGCAAAATAGTTAGCTTTCCAATGTTGGTTTTATTTCGTTGTATTGACGGTTTTTTGTTCATAAACAATATAAATGATAACAGGTGATGTTTCACATGTGACTAGCTAGTAGGGCGAGTGTTCTAGCCAAGCATTCGCTAGCAAGTATGGTGAGTGTTCTCCAAGCTTCCAGCAGATGGCGAGGTTGCTGGTACACAGCTGACCGTTAAAACAGCTGTTTTCTCGCGGTCGCGGGGATGATACTGACACAAAAAATAGATAAAAACAATCTTTGGAGCGGGTTGTATATCGTGTCAAAATTTGAGTTCAATCGGTGCAGAACTTGCAGTTTTGTACCGTACACAAACCAACTTAATATACATGTGTGTGTGTACGTGTGTGTGCGTGCGTGTGTGTGCGTGCGTGTGTGTGCGTGTGTGTGCGTGCGCTGAAAGTCTGGGCATAATTAGTGCTTTATTGAGTATTGTTGATATTTTTATTTGCTATTGACATACTAAGTTACCTCGGCACGGTCGGCATTCTCTAAAGCCCGGCAAACAAAACAATATCAACAATACTCAATAAAGCATTACATTAATTATGCTAATACATTCATCTAGGCACTTGGCGCAAAAATGAATCACTTTTAAAAAGCAAACTTTCCAGGATAATCATCCCTACAATTTGTGCAAGTTAGAAACAGCAAAATTTCTTTACCTGTGAATAAGGTGCGTATATCTCCAGAAATGGAGCCTGGCATATACTCACTTCATTTGGCAGTCTCGCCCCGTTTGACGGTAATTTATATAAGATTAAAAAAATAGGTTCACACACCTTATTTCGCAGTCATGATCTTCTGACTTAATTGTAGTTATTACAAAGTGCAATAATATAATATTGAGAAGAATCTAGTATAAAGAGCATTTACGTTCCAATTTGGTTTGTTGACCCATCTACACCATGAAAGAAATGAAGCATTCCAATAAAAATACGGAGGAAAATATTACTTTTTTATCTTGAAAACGTCTTCTGTTATTGATTTTAAAAATACCTGTGTATGTTCCACAATATCTATATTGGGTCTCCTCTGGTGTGTGTATGTGTATACATCCACGCACACTCTCTCGGTGCAACTTTTGCACCGACCCGGCTCATGAGAAGTCAGTACTCACTATATGTCGTAGGGGCTTCTCTACAACACACAGTGGTTTACTACTAACAAGGGGATAGCATCCCCCCGATGGCTTATGGCTCAAATTTTTAACTGAACCACAATAAAAAATAATTTGAAAAAGAACAATCTCAGGGAAAACATAATAGGGGAGAGGGGAGAACAAAATATCTTCACTCCATTTAAATATTTTCAAACACAACTTGCACCCACTTTCTAAAAAAGAAACACACAAACAGAGCAATGCACAAAAATAGGGAAAAGCAAATTGTAAACAACCAAAACAATACCCTTAAAAGTACACTGTATTGTTACGATTCTAGGTTGTGAATTAAAACTCGAGTATTATTTTAACAAAAACCTTTATTTTGTTTCTTAACACAATCACTGAAAACACTTACTTTATGAACAGATAGTCTTCACTTGATTATTCTTTATAGGGCACACTTCTCTTGATTATTTATTTACATTACACTTCTCTTGAGTATTTATTTTCTCTGTTCACTTCTCTTACACTGTTGGACAGTCCACCGCGCTGACCACAGTTCGATGCGCAGGCCACAGTCCACTCCACTGACCACAGTTCACGGCGCTGGCCACGGTTCACGTCACTGAGCACAATCACTGCACTGCTGTTCCCCGCGATGCACACACTTCACAGCTCAGCTTCACACTTCTCACTTCAGACTTAAGACTGACTCACGGTCGCCGGCCACCGCGTATTTATACTCGGCGGGCGCCGTTGAGAATTTTCTGGACTTTGCGATTAGCGCCAAGAACACTCTGGGACTAGCTAGTTCGAGGGCTACCGGCAGATGTCGCAATCCGCGCATACAGGTAGTTCATGGTGGCCGCCGGCCGATGACGCAATACGCACATGCAGGTAGTTCGTGGTGGTGCTTGCAGATGACGCAATATTCGTTACAGTATGATATTCACAAGGTGTGAAACATGTAAAGTCCCTAAG
This sequence comes from Teleogryllus occipitalis, assembly GCA_011170035.1. Lineage (NCBI taxonomy): Eukaryota > Metazoa > Arthropoda > Insecta > Orthoptera > Gryllidae > Teleogryllus > Teleogryllus occipitalis. Next base: position 507,976 of record BLKR01000418.1, read on the forward strand.
GATTCTTCCTATTGTTCACAGTACTATTTAAAATTATTTTATGAAAAACTATTTTATGAGATTGCAAAAAATGTTTCTATAAAATCTACTCTTTGATCTTAAAACACGTTATATAGCTGTTTCTATAAATTGTAAAAGCATTGGGGTTCTTAGCATACTTCGCTCTTGTAAGCTCAAAGAAAGAAAACAACTAAAATTATACAATCAAATATCTAATGACAAATCTGAAAAATGTTACACAAATTTTTCTTTAAAATGAAATTATTTTTGAAACAATTTTCTTTATACTAATCAGATCTCTTAATTCTACATAAAACATATCATTGATATCTGTTCTATGTAGCGTATGGAGTTTCCCTTATAGAAATATAATAAGTTGAATGCCCATCTTGTGTTCGATCTACTAATACTCTCCCCTCCACGTGTCCGCGTCCACCGTGTCCTTGACCTACCCCGCGACGCAGCAGTGGTATTTTCCCCTCTTCCGAATATTTCGGAATAAAATTCGATGTGAAGTCTGACTCCTGAGCGGAACAAACTGCAACGCTTGCTTTCACCAAAGGTTTAGCACTTATAGCGGACACTGGTACGTTGAAAATACCTGCGTACGAAACAAAATTAAGGACTTTACATGAATCCACGGGGCCATTGGTGTGAGCGACGACTTCTTCTCGGAAGGAGAATCCCTTGTGTCCATGGACCAAACCTCGACCTAGATATCACGTTAATCGGACGTTGTTACTTGCAGTTTCGCCTCCGCGGGGATAAATTAGTTTCAGCGGGACCCACGCACAGACGCGGCCCAGGAAGGCCAAGATGCACATGGCGGAGCGACACGCGTAGGTACCTCACTCCCACGTGACAGCTCAAACACGTATGTGTTTCGAGTTTCAGTCGTGAATTTGTTCCTGTATGATTTTTTGAAATTACCAGTTCCATTAACGTTTAAATAAGGGAACTGCGGAATATAAATTGCCCTAAATTATCCACCCTATTACATTATTTGACAGGCAACTGGGCGTAAAGGAGACGTGATCTCGATTTCCTGTTGGAGTGACTCTTCCTTTGAACAAAGTTTCGTAATGGTACACTGAAGTCGTTTCTCGGGGCGGTTTTGTACGACAGAAAGGGACGCCCTTTCTGTGTTATGGGCTACAAAGAAGCTGAGGTCCATATTAGTGGGACTACCCTTTACGGTTTTCATGGACCACAAGGCGCTGTTTCTTGTTTTTGTTTTTTATGAGGAGTCACATTCACAATGATAAATGATTGCGTTGGTCGCTGTGGCTACAGCAATTTGTATTTGATATTGAATATTGCAAAGGGAAGAAGAACCTGTTGCCTGAATATTTATCACGATTTAAATTATATATATCTATATAATTATATAATATAATCTATCTATATATTTGAAAATTAAAAAGGGGGAATAAATTTTGAAGATTCTGTCGAAGACCAAGTCATGCTAATTAAGTTAAGAGTAAAATAACAGTATAAAGTCACGACAGATTGCGCATTCCGGTATGAATGTTTATGTTCTTTAAGTATGAATGATGTTTTGTATTTGTTTATGTTTTAATTCCAGAGTATTTATGTCATTGTGTAAAAGTTTGCATGCCATAAAAGGGGTGTCAAATAGCTGCCTTGACAACTTGTTAATGGAGAGGAAAAGCAAATAAATCAATGAACGCCCATTGCGGCTCATGTCTACCTGGATTATGAGTACTGTTTTGTATTTAGCTAGAAACTGACCCAGGCACGAGCGTACAGATACACCGTTTCAATTCCGTATGGAATGATCACAGTAATCACGCCCAGGTAAGGCTCTATTTGTATATGCTAGCTGAGGTACGGGCAACAGGTGAGTGAGGATATTCTTTTTGTCAGAGGATATCAACGAAACCAGGCGCTCAACCAAACGAAGTAGATTCTATGAAGTATAGGATTATGATAGAAAAATAGTAAGAGCTAGTGCATCATAGTGTTTGAGGCCAAGATACGAGTGCTAGGCGAGGAATGGTCACAGCGGCTGACCAACGAGGACCTAAAATAAGTTAGGTGGCATAGCAGTAGTTAAAATTAGTGAAGAGGGATCGGGAGAGATCGCTTCTAGTGGCACCAACGTGAGTGCGTAAATGTATAGAGCAGGTAGGATACACAGAACCATTACAATATTCTTGTAGTAATATTTCGGTTCTACTGTTAGGAAACCGTAAAGTTAAGACAATGTCCAAATACCTTCTTTGGTCGACGATAGATGGCAGCTGGCCACAGATTGAAACAAGACCTTAAAGCCAGACCACCCCAAGGAAATTAGAAAAAAATGTTACGAGAACATCTGGGCAACTCTGAAGCACCTTTTATTTATTTATTTATTTTACGTCAAAAAACAGTTAAAACTGCGTATGACGTGTTATGGGGAGAAGTGAATTGTGTGCACATTTTCAAAATTCTGTGATCCCTACACTAAATCATATACTACTTGAATTTTAAAAAATTTTAAAAAAATAAAAAAAGCTTCCATGTAATAAAATCTGTTTTCAAGGATAAATAAGCAATAAATTTTGGGCTCTTATCCATGTTGTCCTTCGGAATAATACTTCCTGCTGCGACAACATGGAAACGATAATTTGAATAACTGTATTTCCCACTGAATTCTAGAAGACGTGCACAGATGATGAAGTTACATTTATGTCCAGAAGCAAAACAAGGGGTCATCTCAGCATTTGCTCAATGGATCAGGGGAACTGGACGAAAAACCTGATCGAGATGGGGGTCATTGACCCAGAAGCTGCGATACAATACTTGTTACATATTGTTTAGAATTATACAGTCCAATTACAGTACAATGGTAAATAATACATACATTAAATATCACTGTTAAAATTAATGTTACTTTCCTTGTGATGCTCAGTCTAGTCTCTAATTGTATAGAAACAGTTATGCAGCGGAAACGATTTCACTTTGGATTTAAACTTTTCTATCGAATTCAATCGTTGAATGTCATCTGGCAAAGTGTTGTAAAATAATGTACATGTATTGTATGTGAATTTTTTGTAATGAGCTGTTGATATTATCACTGATGGATATGATTACTATGTAGAGTGTTATAGACATCGGCGTTTTCTGAAAATATATTCCCGCCCTTAAGCAAGTCATTTTTGACAAAAACCACTGATTCGTAAATTAACAGACAAGGTAATGGTAAAATTCCTAGATTAATAAAGAGAGGCGTACAAGGATCACGTCGGTGGGATTTGGTTATTATTCGTACAATTGCTTTTTGTAATATAAAAGTCTGGGAGCTATAAGATGTATTTCCCCAAAATATTATGCCATATCTCAGGCTGGAGTGAACATTCGCGAAATATACACAACGAGCATATGAAGGCTGACTGAATTTGAAAGAATTCTAAACGCGTAGTATAATGAACTTAATTTTGTGTTCAATTCATTTAAAAGGACGTTTTATTTGAGGTTTGACTGAATTGAGAGACCTAAAAGTTTTGTTACTTAAACATAAGTAAATAGCACGCCATTCATTTTCAATGGAGTACAGAATTGTTTATTTGAAATGGAAAACTTCATTAAAACCGTTTTCTTTTAGTTTACAATTAATATATTATTACGGAACCAATTTGAAACATCTGATATTGTACTATTTACGGTATCTTTATTTCAAAGAATGTTTGTATCATCTGTAAAGAGACCTGTTCTTCCGTTCCGAATCGTCAAGGGCATATCGTTTACATATAATAGGAAGATAATATGGCCTAAATTCGATCCGTGAGGAACTCCACGTGCAATTGGCAAAGAGTCGGAAAGGTCTACATAATGTTCCTTCATTCCGGTAAGGTATTTCAACTCTCTGAGATCGTTGTTTAAAGTACGAACATAACTAATTTAGGGCAATACCACATCTTCCATATGAAGGTAATTTTGAAAGTAAAATGACATGATCAGTGACGTCAAAATCTTTCGAAAGATCTAAAAATAAACCAATAGGTGCTTCATTTTGATCCAATGATGAGGAGACATCTTTAAGAAAAGAAAATATGGTTGTTTCCGTAGATTTTGATTTTCTAAATCCATGTTGGCAACCTGAAAGCGTGTCGTGTTTACTGAGAGAGGTTTCCATTAGTACGTGAAAAAGTTTTTGTAATAACCTTGGAAAAACCTAAAAGAAGAGAAATAGGCCGATTATTTTAAATTTCATTTTTGTTGCCTTTTTTGAAGAGCAACTTAATCTTAGCTGTTTTGAAAATATCAGGAAACGTTCCGGTGCATAAGGATGCATTAAATATGTGAGTTGACGGGTGTATAATGGCAGGCCCACAGATCTTTAAGAAACAATCCGGGAATTCATCTAAACCGGCCGAATATTTATTTTTTATTTTACCGATTATTTTGAGGATTTCATAGGAAGAAGTTTTGGAAACGAACATATTGTCTAAATTTTTTGGAGAAATGTCTGATGTTGAATTTTATGGCTGAAGACCCTTAGTGAGATCGGCAGTAATTCTCGAAAAGTATTGCTTAAAGAGACTAGCCACTGTTGCCGGATCGTTCATATTTCTATACTTGGTTGTTTCTAACGTGGCGGCTGTGGATAGTATCTCCAAGATGGAATTCGGCGTGACATTCATTCTCAGTTCTGCCACTAGAGTCGTTAGATCTGCTGCACTGCTTGATACGGTCACGATCATGCGACATCTTGCGTCAGGATCAAAAAAGATGCAAAAAGTCGTGCCGAATTCCATCTTGGAGATACTACTCTCAGCCGCCACGTTAGAAAAAAACAAGTATATCGCTAATGACTTTCCTAATGACTTTCCTTCACAATGATTTATATTTTTTAAATATAAAATCTTGGAAATAGGAAATCTTGTGATACGTTATGATATTTGGAAACGAAAGAAAGAATTCGCTTGTTTTTACAAGATGTCCTAATCCCTTGTGTTATCCAAGAATTGCTTTTTTGTGAAATATTTAATTTTCTTTTTTTGAAGAGAAAAGCAAGTGTTAAAATGAAATGAAAGCGTTGAAGAAAAAAAAAAAAGAATTATATTTATCGTTTGCATCAACGGTATTATAAACCGCGTCCCATGACTCTTGCATCAAGCAATCAAGGAATAATTTTATTTTACTTTTAGTAAATAATCTACTCATCAGTGTATTATTTATTGTGTCAGTGTTCGCATTTCTTATAACGATAAGAATTTGTGCATCGTGGTCACTGTAACCATAGAGTAAAGATTTACCTCTTTAGTCTATGCTGTAACCTAAATCTTTTGTTTCAACTTCATATCGAGTAGTAGTTTGGTTAATTATAATTTGACCAATTGCCTTCATTGAATTTAGTGTGATCCATGTAGGTACATTTATTTTTTAAATTTAATTAATTTAAATTGAGAAACTGTTCTTTCACGCAAGATTCGACCAGGAAATCAATGTTAAATCCATGTAGGTACATTTATTTTTTAAATTTAATTAATTAAATTGAGAAACTGTTCTTTCTCGCAAGATTCGACCAGGAAATCAATGTTAAAATCTCCGCATACAACAATGGATTCAAAAGAGCGATTGCTGACTTTATTAAGTGTTATTTCCAGTTTTTCTACGAACAAAATATAATCTGCAGCTCTCTTTGTTGGAGGCCTGTAGCTGCAAAGTAATATCATCATCTTTAGTGAAGGAAGATGTATAACAGAAATTTCGAAAACATTTTCAACGGAATACATATTTAATTCCGTCAAGGAGATAGAATCGATATTATTTCTAACATAAATGCAGGAACCCTCATACAAAGCCTGCGAAGTAAAAGTTTGGAATTTGGAAAATGATAAGTTCATTTGGAGATAACCAATGTTCTGTAAAGCAAAGAACATCCATTTGATTTAAATCGCTCTCTAGAACTGCCTCGATAAACTCAGTTTTATTTCAAAGGGATTGGCATTAATGGTGCAGTATATGTATTGAAACATTGCCCACACATAAACTGCTTATAAAATTATTGGGCGTTTCGATGTAACCTGTTCCGAATTTATGTTTTAAACATGGGCGCCAGGAAAAGGTTACGTTAATATTATTAAAACTAGCAGGTGTACCCGGCGTTGCTCGGGTTTATAGTAAATTATTAGACAGGGAGAGGAATTTCATTTTTTCATACTCTGCAGTGGGGCCTACTATCTCTTCTGTTGTATCCCTTCTACGCCCTGCTCCTCCCTGCCATGCTCTGCACGGCCACGCTTCGTTAGCCCTGTCTTCTCTTCATCCCCATTTGGAAATTTCCGGTCTACCTCGCTCACTTTTTCACAAAAAATTATATATTTTTTTATTTGGGCTTCCAGCTCCTAAATTTTCTTTACTTTATAACTAAAAACAATAAACAATTCTAAACTACAGAATGAAATACTTGTAGACACGTACATTTTGTGTTTTTTTTTGTGGAGTTTCATATATTACTTCCAATACTGTCAATAAATTGTCACATTGTAAAACTTACTCTATTTTATATTTTGTCTTCTCTCGTATTCTTAAACAAATATTTGAAATTGATCTGTCAAATCGTGACCTTGAAGGGACTGACTGTTTTAAGCGAAGTTTAACATGCCAGAGTTCTCGCACAGAGACGCTAGAAGATAGAAATGGAATATGAATGTATATATCAAAACGTAATTGCGAATCATAATCATAAAAGTAAATGAAAGTATCAATATTGAACGTAATTGCCAGTATTTATAATTATTTTGAAGACGAAAAATCTATATAAGTTTAAACTACGTGTAGAATAAAAATTATTTTTTACGTAAATCAATTAATCATAACATTGAAGCATGAGAACAATACTGATCCATCAACATGTACATTATGGCTACACACTAAATTGACAATGTTCTTAACAAAACCATATTAGCTTCATTATTTGATCTGAAGTGCTATATATTAATGATCTTGAAATGTGAATAACAGAAACCAATTCATGCGTTGGGAGCAATTGCAATGCAAAATAATAGCACAGATTAGTCTCAATATGTTAGTGATCATTGCTTAATTACATACTACTGCACTAATCTTCTGCACATAATGAAGAAAAAAATCAACTGGATGAAACCAAAACATACAAACATTTCACATTTTACCAATTTGAACATGAGAACTGTGTAAATAGTCAAATTGTGAGTGCTATTGAAAAGCAACCCTACTACGTAGAGAATTATTTATATTTGCATCCCTCCTTGCAGTATTATTTTCAATAGTGCGAGTGAGTACTTCAGCAAGTCGCACTTCTCTTAATAACCGATTCAAAACGTTTATAAACTGCCCATCTATTCGCACTTGTATAGTCTGACAACTTGACACACGCATTGTTTCAAGAAATTCAATGTTTACAAATTTCTGTAAAAGAAGAGGTTGTTTAGAATGTATACGTTATCTATATATAATACATAGATAGATAGATAGATATTTATTCTACAATTGGGCAAATGATGCCCGGTGGCAGAATGCAAAATTACAATTACAAATAAAATAATATATAAAAAATAAATATAAACAAACAAATTGACTGTCATTTCCTATATATGCAGATAGCATTTACATTCCTATACTAAACATTAAAATGCATACACACTACCATATAAATGAATAAACTTACATATTACACAAATATACATACATACAAACATATACGCGTATATACATAGAGAGACGAAGGAACCCTCACATACACACCAATCAGAACTTATTCAGTCATATTCAGAAGAAATGAAATCACTTCACTTCACTTCACTGCACTGCATATAACTTTATCTAAATATTAATTGTTCAATACTTTTTCTGTAGACTACGCATAATCGCACCTTTCACTTCACTTCACTTCACTTCACTTCACTATACGTTTTCACCCTACTGACTAATTTCCTATATTTTTTTTCTAAACCCTCGCGCTGAGCAAGGAAAGGGCTCAAAAACTGTCGCAGGCAAATCGTTCCAATCTACTATAGTTCTGTTTACGAAGGAGAATTTCCCTACGTCCGTTCTTTGTATTCTTGTTCTAATTTTATACTTGTGATCAAATCTATTTAAATAATCTGGTTTATCTAGCCTTCCCCGAATTTCCTGCCATGCGGAGCAACCAACGTAAGATTTATACTGTAACCGTACCATCGAGCCTCACCGATTACAAAAGTAGATCTGTCATTTGCCTACTTCGCGACGTGTGATTACACCGTCACGCATCCCTGGGAATATCTCAATTTACGGATAAACATCCCTATTGGTAGTGGGTTCGTCTTTGTTAAACTACTGATCAATTAACAAGCCAACACAATTTTTCAGTTTTAAATGACAAATAACATATATTCTATTGAATGAAAATCACTGTACAAATGAAATTCACAGATCCTCCTATGTTCTCATTTTTCGTAAAATCATGGTAGCTAATTCCCTACCTAAACTGCAGTTTTTCACTAAAATAATAATAACTCAGATCCCTGTTTACAAGAAAACAAGCAATGGATACATATTTACACTTCACAAAGAATATCACACATGAGACACACAAATCATAGTACAAATATTCATCCTGTAAAAGAAAAATACATACACACAATACTCGAAATTCACTACTACCTTTTAAATCACTAATTACGTTACACTCAATAGTCACATTTGACCTTCGGCTTCTACATAGCCTTTCAACGCAAAATTTTGTTTCATAACGTCTCTTAAATGATTTGAATCATTAAAATATGACTCTAAATAAATAATTCTGTACAAAACAACTTCTATCATAAACATAAAGAATTACTTTAATCCGATTCTTGTTACGACTGTCGAAAAGAAATAAAACCACTGGCTAGCAAGACCAATGTTCTAAGAAACTTGCCCGATCAACGTCTGTTTTTGAGGGAAGCTCACATTACAACGTTTTGGCTAGTATAATGATAATCCTATCTCACAAGTTTTTTCCAGACTGAAATCTAATGAGTGTTCTTTCTGTGACTCACAACCGGCGAATTCCTCAAGTTGGTCCCGCGCTATGTAGCTGGCCCGTCGCGCGACCCTCGCGCCTCAAGGTCGTCGTTCTTCTGCAAGGTCCCTGCGTTGCCTATCGCACCGAAACTGAAGTACTCCGAACACCGTCTCCTCGTCGTTCGGCGAAAATCCACCACAGCTTTCGCAGAGGCGATGGTCGCACCAGAATGCGAGTCCGAAACTCCAAGTTATGACTTCGTAATGGCAAAAGTCAAACTAGTTGTTGGATAATCCGTCTTTCTCATAACTCTCAAAATTCCATCATAGGATTTCCAAAGTGAAATTCCCAAAAATAAGAATAAAGAATATATATAAAGTATGAAATATATGAAAAATATGAAAAATATGAAAGCTGTAACAAAGAAGAAACATGTCCTATGTTACAATAGTCCTCTTTTCTAGCAACAAGAATGCAGCAACGTGGTTTTACAGATTCATTTCGATCTATTACCGCCGTCGTTCTTTCCTTCATTGCATTCTTGTTTAATATTCATTTACTAATTCCATGTAATCTCACGATATTCACAGTACGTAAATCCATGAAAAATGCTCAGTCAATTACCTTTTATTAAAGCTTTTGTGTTCCGCAATCTTCGCGTGTCCCTCGTCAACTATGTGGCGTACTCGTAGGCAACCGTTCTCCTCGATGTCTCGAACCAGAAAGAGAGCGAGCTCTTTTGACGCAAGTTCACGCCACGTCCGTATTTCCACGAAAATTTCCTGATTGGCTACGGTCTGAGTGCGTTCAGAAATCCTTCTCTGACTTACGCCATCTCTTCGCCACTGTAGAAACTACGTGTAGGGCCTAATGTCGGGTATTATTGCTTCCATTTTCCGTTGGTTATAAATGTGACCGGCGACAAGCGGTTACAATACAGGGCGCAAAGTCGTGCCCTCTTCCTCCGGCGTTCTAATGATTCCCAATGCGCAGGTGTGTTCTTCCGAAATGTATATTTTGTCGCTCTGTTTTGTATCCTCTCTAAGCTCTTTTTAAGTCCTATTCTGTGCGGATCCCAACAACTGGCTCCGTATTCCATTACCGGCCTGACAAGCGAGGTATACGCGATTTCCTTTGCTTTCGTATTACATTTTTAAGATTTCTCATGACGAAATGCAAAGACCTCCAAGCTTTACCCACTACATAGTTCGTTTGTTTCTCCCACCCCCATTTACAATCCAGGAGAATGCCAAGGTATTTACAGCTCGAGACTCTTGGAACTACGTCATTACCTAGCTGATAAGGTATTGTATGAAAAGCTCTGGCCCTACAAAATGTGATCGCTTTACTTTTCTTTCCATTTATAGTCATTTTATTAGCTATTGCCCAATCGTAAATTTTATTTAAATCGTCCTGTAGTTGAATCATATCGTGCTGATCTGCAATTTCCCTATATAATATACAGTCGTCGGCGAAGAGTCGAATTTTTGACGTTATATTTCGCGATAAATCATTTACAAAGATAAGAAACAGCAGTGGACCTATGACACTGCCCTGAGGAACCCCGGAAGTAATGTTACCTTTTTCCGATAAGTGCTGTCCAATTCGGACTTTTTGATTTCTATCGCGAAGAAATTCATTTATCCATGCTATCAACCGCCTGTCAATTTTAGCATCAATAAGTTTCAGTATCAATATGTCATGCGGCATGACATCAAATGCTTTAGCAAAATCAATAACTATTGCATCCACTCTTCCCCCTACATCAATTACTTCCGACAAGTCTTGAGTAATGGAAATAATCTGACTCTCACACGAAAAGCCATTTCTGAAGCCGTGCTGTCCATGAAATAACCATTCTGATTGATCCAAATGATTTCTAATCGAATTAGATAATAATTTTTCAAACAATTTACAGACTACTGACGTAAGACTAACTGGCCTATAATTTTGCACTTCACATTTTGGTCCATTTTTGAAAATTGGCACTATTAAGGCAGATTTCCAATCATCCGGTACACTTTCGTTGTTGATTGATATATTGAAAAGTCTGACCAAATATGGTATTATTGTTTCCCCTGCTATCTTTAACATGTCAGTTGTAATACCATCCGGACCGCAAGACTTACAGTTTTTCATATTTTTCAAATGTGAACGTACTTCCGTTTGATCAATTTTGAATATATGATCCACGTCATTGTGCCCTATGATAATTTGGTTAGCTTTTTGTTTGTATACAGAACAGAAATAATTATTGAATACATTGGCTTTCTCTTCATCGTCTACGATATCTACATTTTGCCATCTTATAGGAGGTGTGTCCTCCTGTTTACCTCGCCGGTGGCGTACAAAGTTAAAAAACTTTGCCCAAGCATTTTCGTTATCATCTAAAATTAACTTAAGATACGATTCTTGCGCAGTTTTCTTTTTATTTTCTACTTCTTTCATAATTTGTTGGAATTTACGTAAATGTGCCTCGCTGCGATGCCTAATATTATACGCTTTTCTCATTTTTCTTTTCAATTTGCGAATTTCCGCGTTATAATACACTGGATCTGAATTCTTTTTTATGTACTTGAAAGGAACGAAACACTGCCGAGCTTCCTCAATGATTTCTTTGAATTTCTGCCATATGTTTTCCGATCCCCCTCCTAACTTTTCGAAATCCACATAATTCAGTTTTAGAAAATGCTGCAGCCCATTTATGTCAGCTTTACGATATTGCCATATTCTATTACCGATTTTATCATTTACCCGGCAAATAGTAGCATTTATTTCAAGAATTACGGCCTTGTGATCGCTTATTCCCTGAATAACATCGCAATAGTATAATATGTCCATCGGTCTAATAAGAAAAATATCTAAAATAGAATGTTGACGCGTTGGTTTATCAACAACTTGCGTCATTCCTGCATCCCAAACTAGTTTATTATTAACTGTATTTTTCTATCGCATAGATCACCCTGCCAATTAATGTCACTTAGATTTAAGTCCCCGCCAATAATAATCGGATTGGTTCTATTTAAATTTTCCGCCAGTTCGAGAATATTCTCAAGAATGGAATAATTACCATTTGGTGGCCTATAACATGCAATAAGATCTATTGTCTGCAAGTTGTCGATTCTTATATCTACTCCTATCATTTCATGCTCAATGCTTTTCCATTTCAAGTTCGCGTTTATACATGATTTAACTAAAATAAAGACTCCCCCGCCTCTAGTTCCCCTGTCCCGCCGAAATATTTTATAGTCGCTTCGACAGATTTCCGAATCTGATATTTCCTCATTTAGCCATGACTCAGTACCGATCACTACTTCCGCATCACACGCCTCAATTAAGTTCCAAAGCTGAATTTCCTTATTAACAACACTTCGGCAATTTACCTGCAACAGCTCTTCCTCCCGTGGACTTTCTAATCGCTGACGCCGCCGTAGCCGTTGACGCCGACGCTGCCTCCCTCGCTGTCTCCGCCAATGCTGCCTCTCCCGCTGTCTCCGCCGCTTCCTCCACCGTTGCCGCCGCCGCATTGTAGATTATTGTATATTCTGTACTATATATTATTGTACATTGCACTGTCTCAACTTACCTCAATTTCTGTACAAATTCAAACTCCAATGTTTTATAGCCACTTTGTAAATACCACAGATTAAGGATAATTGATGTACCTGGTCATCTTCACCACTTTAGTTACTGATTTCTTCCAAATATTCCACCAATGTTCAGAACTAACAAATCACCACCGTTCATACAATACATACATTACATAACCTTATTCAAAGTCCAATGAATCTCGTAATAATTCTGGACATTGATGAAACCAGTAGTAGATCTCACACGTCATCCTCTGGTGGCGCACAGCTAAACTATTGACATTGATGCGCTCTTGAATCTGTGATGTAAAGCTATGCCAAAAATGTCGAGAAAAGTAAATATTTTGTAAATATATTACAGTTTATGGTTGTAAATCATAGCCTATAGTACTCCAGACCTTTAAAGGAAGTTAGCACAAAAGTTTCATCGGCATTGGTTCAGTAGATTCAGAGATTACCGCGTTGGAAGACAACGCACTTCTGTCTTTATATATTAGTATAGAAGTATAGATATAAATATAGATTAATGCTTCAACCGTTTTCTACATAAAATCAATATCCCGCTAGCTGGGTCGATGGGTTTCGTTGGAAATAATCGTTATTACCTACTAATAGCCGATTATCCGATCTGTCATCTATACAGAGTGGCGAGAAATCTGAAAACAAATATATATTGTCTAGCTACTTATTAGCTGGAATTGGCCAAATGAAAATCGTTTGTTCTATTTCAAAAGAAACTTACGGTTTATTCTCAATGCCAGGCAAAAATATCACTTGAAAAATTTGTAACAAATAAAGAATGTTCTTTTGCTCATGAGCTCTTTCGAACCTTATCCTGCAGTACCCGTCTTCGCGCGCACTTAAACGAGGGCGCCATGAAGAACCATTTTCCTCTTCTTCTCGGTGACAAGAATTCCAAAGTCCAAGTAGCAGATTCTTCTCTCCTGCACTTGCACAAATGTTGTCGAGTCACTGATCCTCACCCCCTCAAATACTTGTAGTTCTAATTTGATTTACTTTGCGAAAGTTCCCAGTTCTTTCTGATTACGTGACGAGAATGTTAAAGTTCAGCAAACTATTATTTACTCAGAATTATTTCAAGTCCTGTTGCATACAGATTCGTTAAAATTCTAATTTCCGCACATCGCAAAAATATTCAGAGTCCCAACTTGTTGTAGATCTTATAAATTCTATCAGTCTGAAATTATTAGCTCACACACACAAAATTACAAGTTACATATTTTTACACAGCAAATTATTCGAAGTCCATCACGTTATTTCATTCCGAGAAAATTCTAATTTCCGTTCGACGCACACAAAAATTACTCAAAGTCCGATATCTATTCACTCTCAAGAAAAAATTACCAGTCCCAATCTCACAAAATTAATCATCCGCGAGCGACTCGCACAGCACCACCACATATGTCAGAATGTGAAAATAATCTTTCTGTTCAGCCCTTCAAGACTCGGCCTATTTCTTTCCATTGTTTTTCACCAGAAACGTTCGATGCACTTCCGTCGTGAATAGACTGTCACTGTTCTCCTGGTCAATCGCTAAATTGATTACATAATTAACTAGCTATGCCCTAGACTGTCATTGCTTTCTCAACCAATCCCTAAATTGTTTACTTGATCAGCTAGCCGTGCCCTCAGGTCCAATGCCAGAATGAAGTTTATTGACCTTGACAACAACTCGGCTGCGGTTGCTAGGGCGCCATATTTCTATTTGTTTATCCTTGTATATTTACCCCATTTACGACAAATATTAGTAAATAAATGTGTGACATGTTGGTATGTCACAGTATCTTTTGCAAGTACCTACACGAATGTTTTTCTGTTGCATCTGACTGTAGTTGCTATATATTTACTCCATTTTTACCTCGAGTGCGTCATCGAAGGTTGTAATCTACCCCAGCAGTGACAGGTTGTGAGGAAATTAGGGCATCAGGTGTAGATGAATTGTTAGTGGGAATGGGAGAAACGGAAGTAGGTTCAGAGGAGGAGGCAAGAGGGTTCGAAATAAGGGTAGGGGTGGAGAACGTAAGGAAGGTGAAAGGGATAGATTTTTGGCAGGAGACTGTGTAGGACTGCAGTTGATGATGATGTACCGAATGCATATTGTTTTCTTGCAAGATTCATGTTAAGACCATACCGGGTGATGAGTTTTGCCGAGAGGAAATTAATTTCAAAAAGTGTGACATTTGTTTCTCTCAGTTGCAGTTTTAATTGTTATTTTGCGTGCTTAATTTAGATGCATAGTATTGGTCTGTTGTACCAGAAGGGCAGAGTCGAGACTACAATGTGAGTATTTTGGGCGGCACATTGTAATTTGTTTACGTATTGTTCAGGTGTAAAGTTACCGACCAAATTAATGTCATTCTTCCCTCCTACGATAATGACTGTATCCTCATTGGTCAGTGTCTTCGTGTGGGTGTTCAACTCTGCAATCACATCTGCAAACCTCCCGTTCGGTTTAAAAATAGATTAGACTGAGTAGTTGAAGGGTAACTTCCTTCTGAGAATGGCGGAAAGATGGCGGCCATGACTGTCAGCTAAAATAAGTACCTGTTTTTTAGTCTCAGTTGGAATGACTTTGTTTTCCAGTGGGCTAGGATGTGCAGCTTTACGAGTTTTGGTTTCGACGCGCTTCCTAGCCTGTTTGCGTTGGTTTGTGCATGTATTTGTCGATGGTAAAGAAGGATTGTGAGGATAAGAAAGGCGAGGAAAATGTTTCATAATTTAAAACACTAAATTTGTTTTGAGTTGCGACTGGATGTTGTGTCTGCGTCTTGTGTGTAGTCACGGGTGCACGGTTGGGAAGATGCGCTGTCTTGCCGACCTGCACACAACCGTCTGTGTGGAGAACGACCTCTTCTGACCTTCGGATAGGTTGATCTAAACTAATGTTTACGTGTGTGAAGGCTTTCGGAAGGTCGGCTTTGAGAGTATAGAGAGTAAAAAGAGTATAACGAGCAGTAATCATGTCACGAATGGGCTTTTAATGGGGCCCGAAATTACTTGGCACTATTCATACCCGTCAAAAGGGAACGTGGATCCAAATATCTCATACATTTCATTTTCTTTAAAAGTAGTACTTAAGCATCATCTCGACCGTAATAATAATATAAACTTTGAACAATTTTCTAAATGAATAGGTAGTGACTTGATGTATGTCTGATAGAATAATACTACTTTAAATCAAATTATCCGAACGAGATGTGCCACCAGAACCTAAACAAACAGAAAGCAATCAAATATCATTGTAAATAACAAAAATGATAAAGAAATACAAACCTCGGCAAGCGCATAATACAGCCAAAAACCTACTAATTCTCTAGGAAACGCTTTGCCATACACCAAAGCTTGTGACCCAACACTTTCCCGCCAAACGTTGTGACGTCATTCTGGATATCTCTATAGAATCTATACAGAAAAGTATGTCGCTACAGGAAGCTGGACAAATAAGGGGGTCTCTAAGATATATATATATATATATATATATATATATATATATATATATATATATATATACACACATATATATTGTAACGCCTCCACTCGTGAAAACGCCCTGATAGAATGCTCTTTCGAGTTTAAATATCTCGGGGAGCAGGATCTTTTGGGGTATGAGAAAGTGATGTAACAAAGTAACATGGAAATCTACTATAATACGTACAATTTAAATCATAAAAAAGAATATACACATTTATCAAATAGTGGAACAACTTAATCTTTCCCCAATAACACAGAATGAAGCCAGTTAGTTACATAACATTGCCGTAAAATTGTACAAGGTTTTGGCCTTTGGCAAAATCAAACAAGGCATACTTTTAGCAGAATTTAAACCTCCACGAATTTGTTTAAAAGGTGACAGTCTTTCGATACTGAATTTAGGGAGTTTCTCACATGAACTACCACGCAAATTTGCCGTTATCCACTTTCTGGTCCGCACCAATCTTCGCACGAAAAGTCACAAGTTCGGTTACCTTTACGGCGCTCTCCAGTTCGCTCGAAGGCTACCTTGGCACTCCCGCTGCCCGGTGTCGCAGCGACGTCACTCCAGCTTCTCTCGTACTCTTCACCTGTCCGTCACGCGTTCGGTCAAACCAGGCCCTTCTCTCGTACGCTTCATCCGCTCCCGGCTCCCCTCTTCTCTTTTTTTCGTCCTCGCCACGAACGTGTATGCCCGCGCTCCAAGTCTCTGGCGCGTCGCAAAATCGGATCTTTGCGTTACTACACTGGGTGTCGCAGCTGCACTTCGGATGGCTGCAGCGCTAATACACGCAGTCTCCACTGGATTTCACAAAACTGTCCTCTGCACGAAATGAGCACTCTTGGAAAAAAACGGTTACTGTTCTTACTTCGCTCTGACCGCTTTCTTTCTAACGAGCTTGCAGCGGATTACCAATATGTTCGTATTGCAATCACATTCCTATACCAACTAATCCTCCACGCTCACACCACTCAATTATTCACTTTCACTACCAAATTCGCAGAGAACTTACGCGTTCGCCTACGCTACCAGACTCATAGAACTAGTGCTTTCGCCCGTGTCGTCGGATTAACAGAGAAGAAAGCAGCTTCTCGCCGCTCCGCTGTATAAATGCGGCCCTGACGTCATAGAACCCCTATGCGCGCCGCCCCTCCGTCGAAATTACCCCGCCGCTGCTTCTTGCCGCCACCGACAGGTCGCGCCTTTTCTCTTCCGTGCTACTCTTCCGATGTTATTAATCACTCCGTCACCGTCGAAGATGTGTGGGTGCCGTGTAATTTTGTGGCCAGGCCACGAACGTCACAATATATATATATATATATATATATATATATATATATATATATATATATATATAATGAAGTGCGCACGAAAGTGCATAAGAAAAGAGTTAAAGTTCTTTGCTATATTCTGTCACTGTTTTAGTTCTTTTCTTGCATCTTTGAATATGATATCGTTCACACAGCTCACCACACAGGGAGCATACGCAGTCTTCTTTCACTTCGTGATGATGTGAGGTTGCACAGATTTTGTGATGGAACCCATGAGTCGCCAGTCTGGTGATCACGTGTCTCAATTCCTGATTTGTTTCCGTCCATTTTCTTTTCATCATGGCATCTGTTGAGCAGAATTCTGGCCATATTTCTCTTCTCTTCTTTATTCTTTCTTCTAGCACTCGTGTGCTTTGCATGGTGGATGGTAGTAGTAATTGGTATCTTAAGTCCTCAATGTAGAATGGTTCTCTGGTCAGTTCATATACTAATCTTGATTGTGTGTTCATTGGAAGACACAAGACTCTCTTCAGGTATTTTGCCTTGGTTTTCTCTATGGACCTCAGATCAGCCATTGAGAGTTTTCCCATATTAATTGTATTCCGTATGTCATGATTGGGCTAATGACTGCATGAAATATTTTGATTGCTGATTCTAGTGACAGTTTGTGGATATTTTTTATTGAGTACATGGCTCTAATCGCCGTTGCTGCTTTTTCTCTAATATGAATTTTGAATGAGCTGCCTGTTGTCTGAAGTGTTATTCCTAAATATCGGTAATATTGAGCTATTTCGAGATGTTTGTTTTTGAATTTTATTTTCTCACTTGCTGCCGTTTTTCCTCCCTTTCGGAAGGTCATCTGCATTGTCTTGGTTTCATTGATTTGGAGGTAGTTTGCTTCCGCCCATTCTTCTAAATTATCTATAGCTTGTTGGAGGCTTGTCAGGCTGGTTGAGCCTAGCACCATGTCGTCTGCATACATGTGTAATGATGTTTCTCGATTGTGCTCTATTATCCTTGTTATGTCTGCGGTTAGTATGTTAAATAGAATGGGGCTTATTGGGTCTCCCTGCATTACTCCATTTGTTTGAACGATGTCTTTAGAGAAACACACTCCATCATATATGTTTACTGTGTTGTAGGCCAAAACATTATCTAGTATTCTTGTGATGTTGTGTGATGTCTCCCATCATGTGCGCGAGCTTTTCCAATACCCTTTTTCTGTTCAGGAGGTCAAATGCCTTTGTGTAATCAATGAAGACTGCGTAGTACTTTCCTTTTGGCTGTTTCAGGGCTTCTTCTATATCGTCTAATAAATTTCCGATCGCCTGGAGGGTGTTTCTTTGTTTCCTGAATCCGTATTGTTGTTCCGGAATTAGGTGGTCCGTCTCTTTTACAAGTCTCTCCGTGATTAATTTTGAGAATAGTTTGAAGTCATTGTTTTCCAGTGCAATTCCTCTGTACGAGTTGGGGTCGTCTGCGTTCCCTTTTCCTTTGTATAATAATTTTATGGTCGATTTTCTCCATGCTTCCGGTATTTCTCCGTTTTCCATGCATTTGTTGAACATCTCTGTCCACGTTTCTGTTAACTGTTTTTCCGTAGCTTTGATGTGTTCATTGTATAATCCATTTGGGCCAGCCGCTTTTTTGTTTCTTGTCTTCATTATTATTTGTCTCACTTCTTCTTTAGTGAATTGAATGATGTTTTCTATTTCTAGGTTTGAGATTTCGGTGTTTGAGGTTATGTGTTTAGCGTTTAGTATGTCTGAGAAGTGGTTTTCCCATGTACTCATTTGAATTGTCGAGCCTTGTTTATTTCTTTTGCAGGGCAGCGCATTGAATGGGTTTCTTGATGCATCCTCCGCTATTTGCATCGCTTCTTTTTCTGTGTGGGCTTTTCTTTTTTCTTTTAGTAATTTCTCGTACTCTTTCCTCTTTTTTGAGTAGATTTCCAGGTCTTTGAGTGAGTTACTATTTTTGGCCGTGCGTAAAGCCTTCAGGGTTATTTTACGTTGATTGTAGCACTCTTTGTTAAACCAAGGTTGTGCTTTTCTCTCCTTGTAGGGTATGGCTGAGGACGTGATGGCTTCTTTCAGCGCGATGGCGGCTGCTTCCAGGTTGTTATTTCTTATATCTTTTTTAATTTGTATGGCTTTAGAGCTTAGCGTTTCCAGGATTTCCGTGTTGATTTTCCTTGTAAATCTTTGATTTGTAGTGCGTATGTGAGGTTGTAGTCCTGATCTTTTCAGCATTAATGTAGTTTTGATTGGTAAGTGCTTTCTGAGAGGTGTGATTGATGTCCATAGTACCTCTTGAGTTTTGGGTATTAGGTCCCTTCCTTTGATGAGTACAAGATCTATTGCGCTGGCGCCATTATGAGCGAAATAAGTCTTGAAGTCATTTCTGTTTACTAGTTTGAAACCATTTTCCACCATTAGGTATATTGCTGTTTTGGTCTTGTGATCAGGTTTATCCAGCCTGCAGTTGAGATCTCCTGCGATAATAACGTTTTCTTCTTGCTCCACATAGTTAATTATTTCCACATAGAAATTGTTTCCGTTACTTCTTCCAGCGATACTTGGGGTTGTATGTATAGGCCAACTATGGTTACTTGCGTTGTTGAGATGATGACCATATTTTCTTGTGTGTGTGTATGTTTCACTTTGCCGATGCGGTGGTTGTGTAGACATGATACTCCTCCATAGGGTCTTCCTCTTTCTTTTTGTTTTGCTAACGCATGTACGTTGTAAAATCCCTGAATGTCTAATGGTTCTGTGATGAACGTTTCTGTAAAAATTATTATATCATTTTCTAGTGTTTCCTTCGTATTCATCTTTAAGATGCTGTTAAGTCCCTCGACATTCCACAGGAGCATGGAGATCTGAATGGTTAGGTTATTGTGGAGGTCTTTCTGACTGCTGATGGAGTTTGACCCCGTGCATCTGTGTTCTTTCTGACATTCTATTGTGGAAGCGAAATCGTCTCACTCGTATTCCTTGTGACCAGAATTCCGGATTGTTTATTTCCGGAAGCTGCTTTAGTGGTACTCCTATCTTGAAGGCTTTGTGAATTCCTTTGGTCTGTAATTGTTCACATGATGTGTCTTTTACTCCTTGCGCTGCGAGAAAGGTTTCCACATCTTCCGCTGTGGTGCTTCGGTCCAGATGACCAATGTACAGCCATGCTGTTTGTGCCCCTGCTTTCAGTCTTCCTTCTTTCGCGGTTCTTATTATGTCCTCGTGGTGGTCTCTCGTCTTCTTATACTTTCTTCTATATTCCACTATTTTAAATCCATCAGGGTGTGGCTCTTCGCTTTCTATTGACTTCTCTTCTTCTAGTGTTCCATTCTTCTCTTGTGCTTCATTCGACAGACTGTCTGTGGCATTATCGGAGTATGCGTTTTCACATACGTCCTTTTGATTGGTATGTGTAGCCTCTTTCTGGTTACCCGCTTGTACAATCACTGAGATGCTATTCTGGTCCGTAATACTGGTTTCTGCGCTTATTGGGCGCCTGTGAGTTTCTGGTGCATTCGGCGCGTTGGGTTTCTTCTTTTGGACTGAATTAACTACTGTTAATTCTCCTATTTTTGTTGCAAGCATGTCAATCTTCTTGTTCATTTCATTTCTCATATTTTCTATTTCTTTATGCACGGATCTTCCTGCTTTGTACGTATTAAAATCTTTTTCAAATGGGTCACACATCCATAGAAGTTTCGATTTTTTCTTATGTGTCGCCTTGAGCGCGTGGAGTTGCCCTTATTGTAATTCTGCACATGTCTGGTGATGCCATTTTTAGCATATGCCATCACATTCTACAGCCGCATCGTTTCCGTCTACCTCTTGATCGCATAACGGGCAAAGGATATTATTTTTGTAATCTGGGTGACAGTCTAAGATATATATACTCCATGGTCCAGTATATACTCATTACTCCATGGAGGAATATATTGTACTCTTTGAGACTCAGCACATGTATTAATTTCCGCCATGAGGCAGTTCTGTTTGAAAACAACAAATAGCTGATAGGAAGGAAGCGATTGGCGAGGATTAAATATTGTCAGAAAGAGCCGGTGTTCTTATTAGAACAGAACTTGAAAAAGACAACAAATCAAGAAGCAATTACATTGTGACGTGCCTTTTGTTTGTATATCTCTGTCCCTATTTTTTGAGTGAAACGTTTTACGTGTGTGTAACACACGTTTTAAGTATTATAGTTGTAATACGAACATTAAAGCATGGCGGTGAGTACGTTTCCAGTTTACTTATAATTATTGTATGAATAAACCTACAAATTGTGGGTACTTTCGTGCCTTTATGATTTTTCCCATTCAGAGATTTGTCGAATGGGAGAAAAGTTGGCTGTTTGTGGGAATATGAGGAGAGAAATCTTTGTGAAATGGTGATGGTTGCTTCTTTATAATCTAAACCTCTTGATTTTCAGAGTGTTTCTTTAAAACATTATATTGCGTGTCAACTTCAACTTATTAATTCTTTTAGGCTTGTTAAACATATTTTAATGATTCTATTTTGCGTCACACTTTGTAACCATTAGGTTAGTGATGTACAGACTTCATATTTTTAAACAAATGTCAATTTTACTCTTTTGATAAAAACACAATAATAACACAATAACGTTTTACGACTGCCTTATATTAAGAAACTACCAATGCCAATTTGTCCTCCAAAGGACAAATAATGTTTGTTAGGCATAATCAATATCCTTGATAAACTTGCAAGGGTAATACAATTCAAGCTGAAGCTGCTGAATGTATTAAATAAAAATTTTGGATTGCCTTAACTGCACTCTGCATCTTCAGAGGAAGAGATTGTCAGTGCACTCTCTTAAGAGGTTAGCAGCATTAAAATACTAGAAATACCACTTGAAGTGTTAAAATAAAAATATCAAATACTGTTCGTATGACGTATAAGTAACTTATAGATATTGCTGTTGCATTTGCTTTTATATTTCATGATCATGATTTTAATAAAATGATGAAAATTTGTGTTATCTGAGTACTATAAACGTCCTATAAACATTACAGTAATCCCTTCCCAAGGTCTGAAGTTTTGTTCGTGTTATGGCGAAATTTGTGTTAAGCAAGGTTGTACTAATGAGGGTTTACTGTACATGATAAAATTTCATCCAACTCTTTGCAGTATTCTATATAGACATCAGTTGATGAAGCAGGAGGAATAGAAGCAGCTTCCAACATATTGCAATTATTCAGAGTTAGTTTAATGAATACAGCATCAAAATATTTGCTGACAGATTTCAGCAAAGAATTCGCTAGGAATACATCCCCTCCCTCCTTCTTCTGTAATGGGTAATACAGCTGGCCTCGGTGACTATAGATATACATCTTTCATATCATCCAACTTAGTTCTCAAACCTGCTATGTCTTGATAACAAATATACAAGAACTCGTTATAATTTTTTGAAATAGAGTGGTTATCTACATGATGCCCAATCTTCTCAACCAACATAGATACACCATGAACAAATTTTAAGCACTTTGTAACATTTTCTGGTGTATCTTACTCGTCTGTTACTTATAACTTTTTCATTTGAAGTTTTGTATGTCCGCTTGAAATTTAAATGTATCTCTAATTTTGTACTTACACCTAAAGTAATAACAATTTCATGTTGTGTGTATCAAAAATTACTTTGAGAGAATGAGGACGATTTTTATTCAAAGGCGGGACCCTGGATGTCTTTGAAAATAATACATCAACCAGCCCCACTTTTTCTCAGGAATTCTTCAATCTGAATTTTATCATGAGTTAATCTTTCACCAAGAACAGCATTCAGAAATATCATAAAAAAATCCCATTAGTAGAATGATGCTGCCCCTCCATTACCTCTAGGTGGATAGCATTGTTGTTCACTAGATGAAAATCCTTCTTGGATACAGTTACCATCAGGTGGTTCTGCTGGCATTTGTTCATTATAGCATAGCATTGTAGTTCACTAGATGCAAATCCTTCACAATATAGATGAAAATCCTTCTTGGATACAGTTACCATCAGGTGGTTCTGCTGGCATTTGTTAATTTGTACAAAAAGTAAGAATCTTAAGAGATACATTTTTCTCCAATTGTTGTTTAGGAGTCTCAGTGTAGAGTGGTCAAAACACCTGTATAATTGAAATCACTAGTAATGGAGGTAATGTTTTGTGTTGCAGTCTGTGGCTGCAGCCAAAGTGCAAGAAGTTCGAGAGATAACACGCATAGAACGAATTGGTGCCCACTCACATATTAGAGGTTTAGGATTAGACGACAGTCTCGAACCTCGACATGTGAGTATGTAAATATATGTAGTACTTGGATTGTTAACAATTTTAATTATGCCTTTCATCATGAACTGTTGTTCTATTTGTATAAAACAATTTTTGCTATTTAATATGAAATAAATATTTTGTAGGTGTCCCAGGGAATGGTTGGACAGTTGTCTGCTCGACGAGCTGCTGGTGTGGTACTGGAAATGATTAAGGAAGGAAAAATTGCTGGGAGAGCTATTTTGTTGGCAGGGCAGCCTGGAACAGGTAAGGTGGAAGTTTCCCAAGTCGTAATTTATGGCGAGTTGTGTATGGTCCCAGGCCATTTGTCATGTCCGAACCTCCATTTGTGTCTATTTTCACAATCTTCATTATGTAGTTCTCTCTTCTCTATCTCTACAAGCCACCTGCCTTCACCTGGGGACTTCCTTCTTTCATGAAGTTGCAATTTAACTAATCTTTTGATCCATGTCTTCACTCATTCATTTGGAGAACAAAGCCATCATAGGCTTGAAAATCTTTTACATGCAGTAAATCTACTAACATGGGACAGTTGGCTGTACTTCCCCTCCGAAGGAAGGCATAGGAAGGATTTTTTTTGCCCTTAAAAATCCACGGCTTCAATCAGGTTTGAACCACCAAACTTGGGTTTAACAGTCCGATATGGTAACCGTTACACCATCGCTGCCACTCAGTTGTCATGTTGATGGTATTGACAACTGCAAAATCAATAAAGTTTCTTAGCAGATTTGTTCCAGAGGGTAATATTGAGTCTGTTGTGCTGAATTGTCCTGTCAGTCAGAGTACTGTGGTCCCAGTATAATTCATGGGATTCATTTTCAAGCACAACTTATAGATACTGATATTGTTGTGTACCTGCTTGCCAAGAGAGACCATATTTCTTAACAAGTTTGGCATGGATGATCCGATCCACCTGATAGTATTTCAATCTGTGGGATGTATATAACTAGTTCTATGTTGTTGTTGTTGTCATTGTCGTCATCGTTGTTGTTGTTGTTATAGAAGCATATTATTCTACATAAAATTATATTATAGAACTGTATTATTCCTACAACTATATTAACACTAATTATATGCATATAATAAAATTGCTGTATATGAAACTAATATTACTTTTTTATTCAGGCAAAACTGCTATAGCAATGGGAATCGCTCAAGCACTGGGACCTGACACTCCATTTACTAGCATGGCTGGATCCGAGATTTACAGTTTAGAATTCAGCAAGACTGAAGCTCTCACTCAAGCCATCCGGAAAAGTATAGGTGTACGCATTAAGTAAGTATGTGGTGTGGTAGAGGTAGAGCGAGTGAATATAGATATTTTAATGTGAAAGTTGTCTAGTAGTAGAGTGTGGTCTAAATTCTATGTCTAGCTCTGTAGTTATGCATTTGTATTTGGTATTCGAAAGAGCCA
Organism: Teleogryllus occipitalis; assembly: GCA_011170035.1. NCBI lineage: Eukaryota > Metazoa > Arthropoda > Insecta > Orthoptera > Gryllidae > Teleogryllus > Teleogryllus occipitalis. The sequence goes on from BLKR01000418.1 coordinate 533,018, forward strand.
AATTCAAGCTTCTAGAGCATGATTCCAGTGGTTGTTAATATTAGATAGCCATCACCAAATATCTCTAAAATACCTTGACAAAGCAAAGGAGATAGGTCATTGCACAAATGATTATAAGGTGTGTCACTTGAACTAAGTTCTCTCATGACATGGATTCGAATGTCAGAAATTTTGGAAATTGCTGAAAATCAAATGTTGTGCAGAAACTGTCCTAAACAGCTTCAGTATTGAATGTAGAAATTTCTTTCTAGGTTTGCAAGCTATTCCCCTAATCTTTAATTCATTTCTTGTAAGCTTTTTTCAAAATTATGAACTGTTTCCAGTGGTTTTGAGTATTTGAAGTGGTAACTGAGGTGATAGTGGGATAGTTATAATATTAACCGTTTCCAAAAATATGAGGAAATATTTCTGGTTGTAGCATTTCAAGTTTAAGCTAGATGTTTTGTTAAGCTAAATTCAATTAATAATTAAATATTACAACTTTCTTCATTACATTATAAATTTAAGATTCTCAAACAAAATTTTGATGGACAGTTTCTTTGAGAAATCTATTCTGGGATAAGCTTCTTTTGGAGTGTTATTGGAGACAGAAAGTGATACCGCAGAATTCACAAATCCATGAAGAAGTCAAACATTTGATGAGATTGAAGAAAAGGAAAAAACTTTTGTGTGTTGTAAAAAAATATCTAATGAAATACGTGTGTATATACTGTGGTAAAGCATGCCTTTGGAGAACAGACACTGGAGGTCTTATTCCCATCGATAACACACAGTAGTTGTAGTTCCCTTCTGAAGGAGGTTCCATTCCTTTAATCATGATGCCAACAATTCTGCATGATTCTTTGACAAGTTCAGATCATGATCTAGATTATTGAGTTCCCACTTATTGATTCTATTCTGCAGACTTTCTACCAAAACCTGGGTCTTCATGGCAGTCCATTTCAATAACAGTCCGTGGAGTGGTCCTTTGGTTCCTTTTCATATTATGGGAATTGCAAATAGCAAAGGTTGTGAATTTCCTTGAAGCCAACCATTAAGTTATGTTACATAAGACGTGTAGAAAATATGAGGGGTGCACAATTACCGATTTGACACCTGAAGTACAATTCATATGCCTTTCTTATCAATGGAATAATATTCCGCATTTGGCTCTTCAAAGTTACCTCACCCCACACACAACACAAATTTGTTGGATGGTTTACATACTGTCACCACATTGCAAGGAACCTGTTCATAAAAAAATTAACACTCAAACACAATGTGATGTTGAGTTGTGCACTACAAAGTAATCAACTTTCTTACTGGACATGCATGGCCGAAAACCCATCATGCTGAGTTGGCGCATCATATACGTGAATCATCACACTTCATTATGCTATTCTCGAAGATGCTGAACTGATTTGACCGATCTGGCATCTATTTCCTATCTTTAGTTGGATTTACAAATCTTACATTGGTGGCAACCACTGTCTTGTAAGAAACGTACAAGCAACTAGCATTTCAGCATAAATGCCTACTGGCTATCTGCGAAATATATATAATTTCAGTATACGTGTGATTGCACAAAAACTGAGCCTGGTGGTACTTTTGTGGTTGTATTTGGCTTTAACATAGCAAACTACACAAGAAACATTGAGTTAGCCAGTTAACACATTCACTGTTGACCAGTGTTATTGACCAAACTCTGATATCAAATTTTGCAAAAATTTTGGAATAAATACATAAGACTAGATTCAGTGACTTTATACAAAAAAATAACATAAACTATGCACTTTGGTTTTCAGTGAGACACAAGCACCGAAGATGCTATTAGACATAAATTCAATTTGTGAATCAATATTATAATGAGTCCTGTGTATCTGTTTATTTGGATCTGGCAAAAGCATTTGAAACGATGAACCATATATTATTGTTGAGAAAATTGTAGACAGTGGGATTTAGAGGAGTGTCATATGACCTGATTGAGAGCTATTTAACTGGACGTAAACAAACAGGGAAGATAAACAATGAGACTAGTACTAGTATTGATGGTAACTTATGGAGTACGACTAATACTGTTCCCTGTATACACCCAAGTAAGAGGAATTACTTGTGTGTAAGCCTCAAGGTTTTGACTGTGATGACCAGAGATTTGACCAGTAGCGGTAGCTCAGTGCATCAACTGATGTCACTGCAGCGCCTCTAACCGGGAGGTCCTAGGTTCGAGTCCTGACGGCGGCAGGATTTTCGACACTAGCTTTTCAGCTAGGTCGAATTCAGCTGCTGTCTGGAGGAG